>OX596254.1:15916881-16277864 GCA_951394255.1 Polyploca ridens | reverse complement strand
ATCGCATGTCGTGGATTCGATCACACAAGACATGCATTTGTGTATTCACAAAAGTATTATATGTAGTATATCAGTTGTCTGGTTTCCATAGTACGAGCTTGCTTAGTTTGGGATCAGATGACCGTGTGTGAGAAATGTCCCACCCAGGATATTTATTAATTTTCTACTGAATAAAACCCAACGTGTTTCTACATGTCGCTACTGAGTATACGGGAGCGCCGAAGCATTCTTCCATGTACCCAGCAGCGAGGGCCTGTTGGGAAGCCTACTCTTCGTAGACGTTGGAGACCGGAAATCTTGTCTCCACCGTCTCCTTCTGAGTAGCGTGGGGGAACACGGATACACGCTCCACTACTCGAGCCCGATGTTAATGGACGATAGACTCTCCCGAGTCCGCCACTCTAACTATTTTATAAGCCTGTGTCAACATAATCTCACCATGGTCAGAGCACTGTACTCATAGAAGGGTACTGGCTTTGTGGCTGCACAGATTTTGAACATGATAATGGCAACCTACCTGGTGATACCATAGAGTGATTCAAAATATTTAACTTTCGATCAAGGCTTGATTATATGAATGAAAAGTCATTTTTTTTCACTGTTTACATGTTGGTCTCATCGTAATAAAAACATATTGATGAGTTATACTACCCTTAAAGCAGTGCAGCTGCGTCAGTACGTACAGTCATGGTATTTTATTCTCATACTTCATATAAATATGGTAAAATAAAAATCTTTTTTTATCTTCAAATAATTTCAAAAACCTTAGATCTGATTAATTCTAGCTAAATCGTAGGAAATCAAGTTTAGCAAAATTAATCAAGTTTTTAATAGAAACCTAAAACCTCCTCAATTGGAATTAAACACTTCTTTTGTTCCATAATTGTATTAAATTGATAGAAGTCCCAAAATCTGCTTATGTGTCGTTTGGTTTATTAAAACAAATATTGCAGGAACTTACACCCCAACATTTTCACCCACAGGTAACACTATCAGAACTCTGCCCGCAACTCACAAAAATCGTGACCCTCCTACCATACTTCCTCGTGTACAACGACACAAAGCGACATTTACGCTTCATGGAAGAGAATGAAGCGGCTGACTTGTGGATCGACCTCGCGCCCGCAGCAATGTACGCCGTTCTGGCCGCAGACTGACTCCATGTCGATGCATTGCAAGTTCCGGGACTCTACTGTTGTGTCGCAACACTTTCCTATCACCAAGAATCATTTTACTGTTCTAAGGATGGATAAAGGGGTAAGTGAATACTGAAATATCATGCCGTAATATGATGAAAATTCTCTACTTTTTGTACAGGGAAAATTATCATTCTAAGAAACACGGGTACAGTATTAACCAACTGATAAGGCGCGTCGTAAATCTTCGTTCGCATAGAAATGAAAGTGGCCCCGAAGATTAACGAATGAATGCTTAAAACTTACAATCAACCTTAGATCACTACTATGAGGTTCATAATACAGTGCAGCTGTTAGCTCCGTCTCACTCGCAAGTCATACCCCTCCGCACACTTGGCGCCAGCTGCCGACCAATAGCGTTTCCCGCGCTTTGAAAATGTATCTTCTGCGCAGGTACATACATCGGTAACTTAATAGGAGTAATTAAAAGTCAGTATCACATTTCAAATAAATTATTATTATAAAAATATCAGACTACATTTAAAACTTAATATCTAATTTGTCTCTCATAGTGCTCCGTTCAATTGAAATAAATTCAATATGGCAGGCTCTTCAATAATTTTGAAATCCGAACACAACCTTTTTGCATCCTCGTTCATTATGCACAAATCAAAAGAGTGGAATTTTCTCTGGCGTCCTTATTTTGTACCTATAACCTTCAAGATGATGGCCTTTATGATTTTTTTCTGGGGATAGAGCACCCAATTTTAAGTATTAGAAATCCTATAGTCCGAATAAAGCAGCACTTATAAAGAACAGGTACTATTTTATAAGTTTTAAGCCCCTAATGGTGTCCATATGTCGGCTTTATCCGGCCCGGTAGTTCAAGCGACAAGGTTCCATCTTTGTGTAATGTGTAAGCGGTTCCCTTAGACTTGTGGGACCATATCCGAACAGCCTTGAGGTGGGCGTCGCTTTGCTGTTTAGCAGCTGAGACAGGTGGGGCTGGTTCTAATGGCGGAGCCTTTGATGATGACTGGAGAGATTTTTGACTTGTGACCTGGAACAAATAAAAAAAAATCTTAATTTTTCTATAATTTTGTGACTTTGGGGAAGGAGGGTACGATTGATGTCTCCCTAAAGGTCAAGTTTGTATCGATGCTACATCGTGTTTGTATAGATCCTGTATTGCCCCAATAATCTATGTGAGCGCATAGGAAAAGTCAATCTGTATCAACGATTGTGGCGATAATATATATATATATAGTGGTAGTGACGTCGTATGCCGAGATGAAGGTCCCGGGATCAAATTCTACGATGAGCTTGAGCTTTCGGTGAAGGAAAAACATCGTTAGGAAACCTGGCTGGCTACCACCCTCAAGTTGAAAATCTGTCGCCAAGCACCTATCGGTGTGTTCCGACAGCTGCACTTGAGAGCCAGTTCCTTCTAGGCTTTGTGTGCTTACCACCTTAGACCACATCATCACTTACCATGATGAGATTGCGGTCAAACACAGGTATACACACAAATTATGTGTGTAAGTAGGTGTTCGTAACTCTTTCGTAAAAGGTCGTTAATATTTATTATTAATTTAAATGTCCCCGTTTTTGTAAGAGGTATTTAGGACTCATAAAGCCTTAGTTTCGTTATGAACTTGCTATCAACCTACAAAAGGAATGCATAAGATAAGCGATCTTAAAAATGTATGTTAACTCCTTGTTGGGTGCCACAGCCGGTTTTAATCTGTCCAGTTGGTAATTGTTCACCTGTTAACAGTTATAATTTCTGTCATATTTGCATAATATCCGATTAATTAGTTATTTTTGCAGCGAACCGGTTAGCTCACGGTCGCATTTGAAAGTAGAGCGTCATAAATGTGCCCTTGTTACCACATCTTTACTTTTAAGGGCTTGATTGAAGCCTATGACACTGAAATGTCAATATTTATGGAGCCCATATTGCAAATTTTCGCATAATAGGTATTTTTTTGAAAACCATGAACTCTATGTCTATTATATATTAATTCGCTAGATTAGATGCTAGCCCAGCAAACATTTTAAGTATTTTTTCCTAAACTTCTGACAATATTACCTATATAAGTTAAAATTACGTAACTTACGTGACGTAATTTTTACTCATATAGGTAATATTGTCAGAAGTTTAGGAAAAAATACTTAAAATGTTTGCTGGGACCTGTGCAGGCAGTATGATTGTCGCCATCAAAGCACGCATATATAATTGTAGAGGGCAAGCAATATAATATATGTCTGCTTCCACAGAATTAATGATGGACATAGTTAAGTGTTTGTATTTTAGCGCCCGGTAGACACGATGGCGACGCTAGCTTTAACCTTTCGACTCATTCAATAACATAATTTACTGTTATTTATAAATAATAACTCATCCAGTGTATACAGAACAGTGACCAAACAACTCCTCACATAAATATTTTTTGACAGCTAGGTTTCTAATCGCATTTGGAATTTTTAATAAGACAAATAAAAAGCCATCAAAATACAAATAAACAATAATACTTACAGTATAATGCGGGACATGATATGAACTGAGTGAATGCAATTTGGAATTATAATTCATCAGTGGTATATCACCGAAACTCTCAACTTTGTACGAGTTTGAATCAGGTTTCACTATCGACGGCACATTGTTTGTGAATGACCCGTCAGTATCATCGTCTCTTAGGTTGACCGGCCTCGGCAGTTGTTCTTCTTTCATTGTTAAACTATCAGTGAATAAGTTTGCCTTTACCGAATTGCTTTCATTAATATCCTTTATTAAATAATTGGGATATGATACTTGTGTGTTTAGCTTTGAATCCTCCGACTGTGAGTTCGAATACGAGGGGCTAGCGACCTTATTTGAACTGCTTTCATAAGTATCCTGTGAATAATTCGGATATGTCACTTGAGTAATTCGCGTAGATTCTTCTGTATGTAACGGTGAGTTGTACCCCTGGTTATGATTATCAGAAGGAGTACCATAGTATTTAGACGGGTTATCTATGACATGATAATTGAAGTTTGCATTAACTTCATTAGGCTTGTCTTGGTCCAGTAAATAATTATCAGAATTAACCTCCTGTATATTTGCTTTGTAAATATTTCTGTTATCGTCTCTTATCGGCGGCTTGCTAAGTTCATTGCCATATTTCTCAAAAGGCACATCCCTATATTGTTCTTGCTGTTTTTGTCCACCAGCGAATTCAATTATCTTATCCAGGTCTTGTTTAGACAAATATTTTACTAAGTTATTGATGTCTTCGTCTCCTAAGCCATCGTTGGGTCGTCTACTATACTTGGATGGTCTGTAACTTCCAGGGTAAGGTGGTTCGTCGTTATCTATCATATGAGCCGGCGGTGGCGTGTAGGAGAAAGCACCTTTCGGTGCATAGCTTATCGGTGGTCTGCTGTAAAATCTCTGTGGAGGTCCTGGGTACTTCCCGCGCTTGATCCTCACGTATTGAGGTCGGCATCCGTCGCACATAACTCGGTCACTGTTAGTTTCTACCACTGAACATAACACCACGAATGCAAACACAAGTTTTATGAACATTATTCCGGTGTAGTTTCACAAAGGTTCGTCTGAAAACTGAGTGAAAGCATTGTCGCCAGGGCCTTATAATAGTTGAGACGAAAGTGGCGCTAATTAAGTTAGTGTCTGTAACGCGACCTCGCCCGCGTACGCGCGCTCATGTGCGTTATGTATAATGATGTAATGCATTGTATAATGCAGCTTTCCTCGTATATTGTTTATTATATTTGTTATATTTTAATGGGACATTATGACGCGGATGTGGGACACTGACACATTGCTCAAGTTACTACCTAAATGTGTATGCTATTGTGATCTTTATGTGCAGGTCTTACTGAATCAAATGGCGTGGACGAACTTCTTAATGTAGTTGGCACAAACGTGATGGGTTGGTTAGGTCATGTAGGTACTAATTTCTTGTATACTTCCGAGTCTGACATAGATCTTGAGAAATGTTTGGTTCTGAATATCATATTGCTTAGAAATAAACATAGGTGGATCTTATCTAAATTGATCCTAGGTTCAGAAATCCTATTTATATAAATGCGAAAGTTTGTTACTCAATCACGCAGTAAAGGCTGAACAGATTTGGATGGAATTAGGTACACAGATAGATCATTCCCTGGAATACAGTAAAAAGATACTTTGTGTCCTGGGAAAAGATTAGATCTCCTGGGAACGTGGAAAAAACTGCGAACCTGCAAAATAATGTACTTATTTAAGTCAATAGAAATAATATAAGCATCTGTGTTTCCTGACTCATACAATCTACGGTATTTCAAGGCCAGAGTGAATAGGTTCCTTCTGGGTAAGCGTGTTCTATCTTTGGCTTCGTCTTTGACCCATATGGGTGGGTCAGTCGGTGGCCAAACGCAAGCCCATTTAATTTAAAACAAAAGAGAAAATATTTTCCAATCCCGCCCCCAATTGGTACCTACCTACTTTATACACTCAGTCAACCTACTCAAAGGTATAATTTATAAAGTCAATACATTACATATTTGTTACTATAACTAACGACAACATGACAAACTATATAAAAGTGTCATACACAAAAGTGCGCCCACGCAATTTCCGTCACACTGTTTACATAAATCACTTCCATTTATGTTACGGATGTTATGTCACTGTAGGTCTAATACGTTAAGTAAAAAGCAGGTCATTGATTTACCCGCGTCATATTATAACACTGACTTCGATTCAGTAACCTACTCGTAATTGGCCAGATTACAATTTCAGACTATTTAGTGCAAACCGATTCTTTTTCCATTTTAAAAGATATTATTTGTAATTTTATAATGATAAGAAGGCCTGAGAAGATAAGTACAGTAAGCGCAGACTCCATTGGCGTATCTAGGAATGTTTTTCAATAGGGGCCTGGCCCGATGCAATGTACCTACGTGAAAGTTATTTCAATTTGGAGTGTTCAACCATATTTCAGCCATTGATATTGGAATGTATTATTTTGGGGTGGCAACCCGACATCCTGGGGTGGGCATCAGACTATTCTAGGGTGGGCACGGCTCCCTTCTTCTACTTCTTCCCTCCTAATACGCCAATGGCAGATTCCAAAACATAGAATCTTGATTTGAGCAAAATGTTTGTATGAAATTGTGTAATTTTTAGGGATGAAACAGTACCTTATTTACTAACCCCCTTATTCATAATAAAGTTATCAAACGTTGATTAGCTAAAATTCCGAAGTCTTTATCTGACAGGTGACATTTGGTGATTGAAAGAGTGAGACGGGGCACACAATTATACTGATTTAGTTAAAAAGCGATTATTAATAAGGGGGTAAGTCTATGCCACCCGTTCATCTATCAGAGCTGTATATATTTAACCATCTCGTTCGTTGATGACGGGCCAGTTGGCGCGGTTGGTTAAGACTCTGGTTAAGATTCCACCTATCGCGCCGCAGGTCGTGGGTTCGATTCCCACACAGGACATGCATTTGTGTGCATGGACATGTCTGTATGTCCTGAGTGAGTCTGGTTTTAATTATGTATATTAAGTATGTATTTACAAAAAAAAGTAGTATATGTATTATATCAGTTATCTGGTTTCCACAGTACAAGCTCTGCTTAGTTTGGGATCAGATGACCGTGTGTGAGGAATATCCCAGGATATTTATGTATTATTATCATTTTACGCTTACTAGTAATTATTTTATTTATTATTTTCTCCATCCGAGTGCGAACTCCACTCGCACTCCTTATAATTTACTAAAACAAACCGTTGTTGATCTAATTCAGAACCTAATTCCGCATTGCAGTCAGCAATCTGCGTGGAAGTAACAGGAGGTACAGACCGCCCATTCACGATAACATTCAAGCCTTACTCGTGCGGCGACGCCCCCGTGCGAATCGACAACTTGTGCGAGGACCTGTTCCTCAAGCTGCACCAGGTGGAATCCGGCCAGGTCGCCTTGCTCAGCCCCTACCACTCCATGCTGTACACCTGGGACGACCCCGCCAAGGACAGGAGCCTCATGTGGAACATTTATAATAATAAGGGCAAGGGGTTTGTTGCTGATTTCAGTCAGGATGGGTGAGTTGTGTGATTTAAAGTTGTTTTAATTTTAAACTGACCTCTGTCTAGACAAGCGTGACTGTTTGCGGAAAGTTTACTTTGTTTGGAAAATAACGTGACACTACAAAGAGTCATGACGAGATTTGTACAAAAAAAATATGATTTTTAGAGACGTTGAAATAACGTTATAATTGATCCTTGGTGCCAAAGGAATAACTTGAGGCATTTAAAATATCTTTAGAACTCCGGGATAAAAATGCGGCAATGGCCAAGCCGGCGAATCGCGATCAAAACCGTTATGTTGTTGTTGTGTTTTGCGGGGTTTATAAAATATTTCGTATATATTAACATGTTGCTGGTGATGTAATCTCAATATTGGAAATTATTCAAAACCCTCTAAAATGTTTTATTTTTTTGTACAAATCAATCTATGGATCTCGCCATGATTCTTTCGCACGCGGAAAATATAGCATTTGACTTTTGTCTAGACCTAATGAACGTTGTTCGAGTTTTGAATCAAGTGACCTATAAAATGGACTATTCGATAGTTCAGCCTAAGTAGCATATTGTTGTTATAAAAATATGCAAATTCCCTTCCCATTACGTAATGCTACATTTCAAGTAACTTATAAAGGTAATTCAATGTCTATTGCTTCAGTTACGGAGAAGAAAAAGTGAGTTTCCACTCTGTAAAGCATTCAACTCTAGTTGCCACGAGCAGCGTCACCTCCAAACTGTCCTCCACCCTCAAGCGTTTAACACCCAAGTCTCCCGAGCCCTGCTCCTCAAGCAGCGACGATTCCGACAGCTCAGACTTACCAGAAAACCATTCCAAAACTAAAAAGATGAGGAAGGATAAAGTCATCGTCTACTGGATATCCTACATGGACGGATACCAAAGAGTTTTCGCTCTCGCTCAAGATGAGCGCATAGCTTGTCAATACAGAATGATCATAAACTCCGAAAGGAGCAACTATGAAGTGTACATGTCATTACCCGGCGCAAGTTTATCAGTTTGCGTCCAAACTAGCGTAGGAGTGAAAGAGCTAGCATATATCAGCATCACAGATTCCTTACCGAGATGGGAAGTCAACGTCAGCCATAAATGGAAGCAGTTATCCCCAGACTTAACAGCATGGATCGAAGAAAAGTATCAAACTGACCAGAAAAAGTGTGAGCTAAAGGAATACATTCACATAGACTTGGAAAAGATGCAAATGACGAAGCCGTTCTTCTCCGAACTGCGGCGGACTTACAACCCGGGTATATGGATGCAGCTTCGCAAGTCTGAAACTCATACATACTGCCATCTGAAATGTCAAAGATTTCAGATCGACAATCAATTGAGCGACGCCGTTTTTCCAAGCGTTTTGTACCCAGCTCCAATACCAGCCGAAGCCAGGTCTAATAATCCTAAACCGTGTATAGAGATGGTCCTCTTGAAGCAACATAGACCGCTTTTAAATCAGGACGTTTACAAGTATCTTAAAGTTTTGGTGCAAGAGTACTGTGTGAATTTGGACCGTGGGTTCGTAAATCATGTGTTTGATATACTGAACCATTGGAAGATTCAGGAGAAGCCGGCAGTTAGACTAAGAGCTGATTTGGCGTTGGTCCACATGCCGCTGCCAATAATAGCGATAAAAAGCCAAATGTCCGGTCAGAAGAATGTGTTCTTTGAGTATATTCACCTGTCACCGATCAAGTTGGTGCTGAGTTTGTCTTCGAGGGGTTACTCGGGTGAAAACACGAATAGTCCGAGTCGATCGAGGTTTGGGAACAAGAAGGAGAATCGGCCCAAGTTGTTTAACAGCGATTTGTTGGAGTACCTGTTCAATTCGTGGGGATCATCGCTCTGTGATATGAAGGATGTTGTTATAAGGTAAGATTTTGGTTAACTTCAATTCAGTACTGTTGAAAATAGCTTTTTATATTCTTGAAAAATAAAACTCTTTGGTAAAAACTCACGGGCATTGAATTTGGGCCAAGCTTGAAATTTCATACTAAAGAGTTGTTTTCAGCAAAGATTTTATCTACTTTAATATTAGCTTTTTGCAATGCATTGGATATTGTTTCAAAGCTAACAGAGCCAGCTTGCAGACGGTATTGACATTTTATATGTGAAAACGTCAAATTTTGCCATTTGATGTGTTACAAAATTCATTCTTCGTACAAAAATTTACTCATTTGCACTGTCCAATTATAATTAGCATTTTTGGCGTATACGACAAATGACACAATTAAAGATTCCAAATGTTGACTTTTCTATCCTTTAAATGATACAAAACACAGTGCCTTAAATCAACATAAAAGTAGAGAAAATCTTTGCTGAAAACACCTCTTTTGTATGAAATTCCGAGCTTGGGCCAAAATCAATGCCGGCGAGTGTATTTGAAATGTCTGCTTTTGTGATTATTTCAGGATGTCGTACCTGGAGGTCCGCAACTCGGGCATCACAGTGTCGACGCTAGCGGACATGTCGTCGCGCCACTACTGGACGCAGCTCGTGCAGCAGTTTTACGTGCTGGTACTGGGGCTAAATATACTCGGTAACCCCTACAGTCAAATCGGAGACTTCTCTAAAGGATTGAAGCACTATTATGAACCTTATATGGTGAGTGTTTCGGCGATATTTTGCAATATTAGTCATTGATTATGGTGCCGAAGAAAATGGGATGAAAAATGCTGTTATAGCGTCTTGTTTGAGTCATTTGTTTCTCCTCCAATCCGGTTGCCTCATGGCATGTCCAGTTTGGGCATAGGAGGGTTCGGTTGCGCTCTTCACACTCATGCTCAAACTAGTTCTTTCTCTTTTGTTTCTTATGCCTTTATTCGCTTTCGTACGCTTGACCAGTACCCGCCATCTGCCGTATTGAACCGCAATCTCACCATGGTAAGTAATCATGTGGTCGAAGGTGGTGCACACACACAGCCTAGAAGGAGCTGGCTCTCAAGTGTAGCTGTCGGAGCACACCGATCGGTGCTTGGCGACAGATTTTCAACTTGAAGGTGGTAGCCAGCTAGGTGGGTAGTACAAAGTACTCTACCACCGTGCTATGTTTTCCTTCATCGAAAGTTTAAGCTCACTATCCCAGGGCCACTTAGACAAAATGGTTGTCGACAATCTATATCCTTAGTAAACGATCAACCTTTGTATGGGATTGACTTTTCAAATCGAGATATCACGTGACAATCTCTTATGTCAATCCCATACAAAGGTTGATCGTTTACTAACGATAACCATCGACAACCATCTTGTCTAGGGGGGCTGAACCGTGAATGGCGTCGATTATGTGTATGTCAGGGTTGTATGGTGAGGGGCACCGGTCGATCGGTCGGCGGGGACACGCTGGGGCTCGCGGCGGGGCACCTCCCGGGGCGCCTCCCGGGGCACCTAGCGGGGCACGCGGCGGGCTCCTCCACCAGTACTACAACCGCGGCCGGCGCCGCACAACCACCGCTCACACCCAAGCGGAGACTCGGTTACTATCTACCTATTTAAGACATACTGCTAACATAATTTACTTATTTCTGATTATCTTTGAGCATAAGGCAATTCATTTTTTTAAATTGTAATCGTAAAAAACCTGTGGCCTCAGCGTTAAATAAAGTTCTCTTTCTTAATATTGTTTTATACAAAAGACTTACTACAACATAACAAATATTTTGACAACAATGCTTTGTGTGTATTTCTAGATCTTGCAGAACATGTCTTATACAGGTCGTTGTTTTGGTCAGCGACGAGCGACTCAGGGTCGATAATACAAATGATACTGGTGCTAAAAAAAGTATAAAAAAAATACTTTATTTTTTTTTAATAATAAAAATAAAAAAATTAAAATTTTGAAAATCATGTAATAAGCTAAAGTGTAGACATAATACTCAAAGGGAGTACGAGGGAGTAACGGGGTGGGGCGATGGCGGCTTGCGCCTAGCTCTAGTCTGTGCACGTGCCTAGTAACCATACTTTGCGGTAATTTTATTTCAAATTGAATAAGGTATTTCTCAACATATTTACAGTATTTAATGGAATTAAGTCCATTTTTGGGGAATATATATTTAGTACTACCGCTCCTGGGTCGCTTGTCGCCGACCAAAACAACACCCTGTATAATAAGTCTAAGTTTTTTAAATCAAATTGCCGAGTTTAATGCCGGCTCTTCTCAGCCTACCTTCTGAACTATGCGTTGGTGAATGACTAAAATGCGAGTATAATAAAGCTTCGTATATAGGTGATGAGATGAAGGTGTGCAACGACCTGCCGGCGCGCGTGGTGCAGGACGACACTAGCCACCCCGCCAGCGCGGCGCTCGCCCTCATGGCGCTCGTCGCTACACCTACATTCGGTAACATTATAATATGTTATGACCATTACGTAACGTCTTCACTTACGGGCTAGGAGCTTAAAGTATCAAATTGTCCTTTTATATCGAACAATTCAAAGACTAGAAGGATTTTTTTGCGGTACCTAGGGACTAAATGCCTTTAGAGACATTGTACAGTCCAGATTTGATGAGTTCTATCACAAAGTCATTAATGATTTTCCCTCGAGATACTAAAACTTAGACAAGAAGGTGTCTGAATTTCTCAATATAAAACGGCAACTTCATAATTTAACCACTTATTATAATGCGCAAATGCGTGCACGTAAACACATATATGCGTGTTAAAAATGATTTTGGATAGAATTGGTTGATATTTTTTTATATTAATATAGATATTTAACGTTTTGATATTTTTTTGGAAAGATGCATGATTATTTATTTAGATAATGATTGTTCTGTATTGATATGTAACTTTTTCTATTGATCATATTTACCTTGTTAATACAAAGTCCCAGATGCGGTAGAAAAATAAATCTAAAAGCTTTATAATAATCATATGTATGATTAACATGGTAGAGTGACATTCTACGGTATTTTGTGTTTGTAGTAGGTAGCATAACTGTATGTGTATCAACTGTTGTTCTCTGTTCTGTTTCTACGACTGTGCGTGTGTGCGACTGCGGATAGATGACGACTATGTTGTTGTACGAAGTGAGTATTTAGTAGCATGCATATTACATATATTAAATTTTATTTCCTAGTTAGGCCTGATTGGAGATTTGCCCTATGACCATAGAGTAAAAATCTGATTTCAGATTATACAGGGTGTTTTTTTGGTCGGCGACAAGCGACCCAGGAGCGGTAGTACAAAAAATACATTTTCCAAAAATGGACTTAATTCCATTAAATACTGTAAATGCGTTGAGAAATACCGCGAAGTATGCTCACTAGGCACGTGCACTGACTAGAGCTAGGCGTTGAGTATTACGTCTACACTTTAGCTTATTACATGATTTTCCAAAAAAAAATATTTTTATTATTATAAAAAAGTAAAGTATTTTTTTTTATATTTTTTAGCACCAGTATCACATGTATTATCGACCCTGAGTCGCTCGTCGCTGACCAAAAGAACGACCTGTATAATATGTAGGTACAGTGTAATTTGGCTGTTGTCGCGGCTCGGCCTGTACAGGTGCCTAAGCCCGAGTTTTATAGCAAAGCTCGTTTTTTCATTAAATACTGTGAAAACAGGGATTATTTTAAAAGCATGGTTTGTTGTTTGTGTGTATTCGTAATCCATATAAATAAAAATAAATAGTTGTGAGATAATTGAAGATATATTTTAAGGTAATTATGGTTGGATAATAAAGTTTCCATTGGTATAGTAAGTATTAAGCTAAATTATTTACCTTTTGTGAAATCCCGATCTCCTGTGAGCGGTCCGGTCGATTCCTGGTCTAATTTGGCTACGTTGAATGATTCATATTTTTTGTACATCTGAACCGATTTCATAAATGTATAGTGTCAGTAAACGGTATCTGTACTAATTCGTGTCAAAAATATCGTATAATACATTCTATTCAGATATAATTTAAACTGTCCACGCGTGGGATACGGCGAGGAGTGGGCATCAGGCTCGAAGGACCATTGTTTGGTTTAACTGAGGTCTTTAATAAATGAGCGGACTGTATATTCATGTAATCATTGACCTACAATTACCCCCTTACTCATAAAACGTTATTTAACTAATAAGCTGATTATGTGGTCACCTAAATAACGTCAAATTGTTTGACAATGACAGCAAGGTGACGTTATTTATTTGACCATTTATTCAGTAGATTTAGTTAAATAGCGTTTATGAGTAAGGCCGTTAGTTTTAAAGGGTTAATAACAATAACGTGTGTATACAGACATATGTCGTGCGAACCTCGGTCGACACTCGTGCGTGTGGGGCGCGGCAGGTGGAGCAGGTGGGGCAGGTGGGGCGGGTGGTGCAGGTGGGGGAGGTGGAGCGGCCGGCGCGCTGCGGGCCGCCGTCGAGCGCAGCGGCGGCCGCCTGCTGGCCCGACAACGACTGCCCAGGCACTGCCATCATATACAGGTACACTACTTCACACGTTCGACATTTCAGATGAACCAGTGAGGACCTTCGCTGCTGGAGCTACAACACTTTTTTGTGTTATCTTGTCATTTTATACGTCGTTGATTAGTTAATACCATTTTTATAAAACACTAGCTGTTCCCCGCAGTTTGATCCGCGTTCTCGGGATAAAATGTTCTCCATACTATAGGCTATCTGCATGCCAAATTACATGATGATCAGTTGAGTAGTTAAGGCTTGAAAGCGTAATAAACATTATTAATATTACTTAGTATGGATTTGTACTTATAATTATACGGATACAGCGTTTTGCATCCTCATTTATAATGCGGACAGCAAGGGAGTGGAACTTGCTTCCGGCGTTTGTTTCCTGACTCATATTACCTAGGGACTTTCAAGGTCAGTGTGAATAGGTTCCTTCTGGGTAAGCGTGTTCCATCTTAGGCTTCGTCTTCGTCCCTTATGGGCGGGTCAGTGGCTAACGCAAGCCCATTTAATAAAAAAAAAATATATCGTCATGTTGGCTGTTAGACCAATCTTTTAATTGTAACTGCAACTGTAGGTAAAAGAAGAACCTTTACTTAATATTGAGTAGGTATGAAGCGCTCGTGGTGTAGCATGATAAGCCGTTATTAATCGATCGGCAAAGTTAAGCTACGCCTGTCGTGGTCGGTACCTGGATGGGTGACCGCCTAGTGGTATTTCAAATCGAGCGTTTCCGTGCTTCGGAAGGCATGTAAAGCCGTTGGTCCCGGTTATCACTTAATTGTGATATTCGTTAAGCTAGTTGGATGCCTCCTAGGCGGCTTGAAAAATTCCAACAGTAGGTTGACCACTAGCCTACCTCCACCGATCCGCAGTAGGCACGCGTGGTGGAGTATTGTCCATTCCCTTTCACCTTCATTTGTGTGCAGGAGGCCTGTGATGATGATGATGATGACGATGATGGTAGAGCAGCAATCGTGTACCTACGTTGTGTTGATGTCCCAGGGCGTGCAGCCGTTCTCGCAGCACGCGGCGCTGGGGCTGCAGCTGCTGCGAGTGGCGGCGCGCGGACACTTCGCCGAGTGCGACAAGTATCTGGCCCACGCGCATCTAGCGCCCGCCTCACATTGCACTCTACTGCTCTCTACACAGTCAGTATATGTCACAACACAACACATGGTTCCTGTTTTAAATAAGGCTTTGTAGCAATGTCTATCAGGGCCGTCTTAGGCCATAACGGGGCCCCTGGGCACAAGAGTTTGGGGCCCCGTAGGAAAACAAAAAAGTGAAAAGCAAAAATCATTTTTCTTTTATATTTATCATTTTAAATTGAAAGCTAGTTTAATCAGACAGAATTTCTCGGCTTTATTAATGTATGTAAATGTTTAACTGTTTAAAACTTACAGCTCTTTTCCGCATCTATGAAAGAATCTGGGGTCCGATTAACATTTTAATTTAAAAATGTTTACGGTAATTTTTTTGTGTGTCGAATCGCTCACTTCCCCCCAATATGGCAAGGAGGGCGATGGCTGCCACACGCGTTATATGCATGAACAGGTGCTGCTCTGCGCCGAGTTTGCCATTTATTTATTTACTTATTAAATATAGATTCAGTCTACTTTGTAGTGTTACCGCCGCGCCGTGGCACGCAATTGTTGTCAGTCCGATTAGAATGTAAATATTATGTAATGAATCTAAGGTTGTTTTGAAAAGAGTAATTGCTGAGTTTATTGCCGGCTCTTCTCAGAAAATGCAAACTTCCGAACCGGTATTAGAGTATTAGAGTCAGACTTTTCATAAGTGCCTGCGAAGGTCTATTTGAATAATTTTTGAATTTATGTACCTAAAATAGAAAAAACATTGTACCTATAGTGAAAGCGAATATATCGACCTATCGGGGCTCCGTTAGTGGGGGGCCCCGTGTGCCCTTATAATGTTGACGGATCTGTTGTAGCGTATAATGTGTCGTTTCCAGGCACATATTCATGGTGCGAGTTGGCGGGGGGGGCGCCTGCCACGTGGAGTGGGCGCTCGGCCTCGACGACCTCATCGGGGTACCTCAAGTGCAGGGGGACAAACTACTGCTGCGTATTAAACAGGTTCCACGTGTTCTTGTTATTAACAGGACGACAGGGAACTGCTTTACCCTTGATGGTGTGGTATGGAGGTGTTAGAAGGGACTTGACTCTCAATTGCAGCTGCCAGGATGCATCCTCGCTAGATATTTAGGCCTGAGTTTAACAATCTCACCATGGTAAGTGATGATGTGGCCGAAAATGGTAAGCACACGAAGCCTAGAAGGAACTGGCTCTCAAGTGTAGCTGTCGGAACACACCGATAGGTGCAGTTTTCTACTTGAGGGTGATAGCCAGAAATGTGGGTACTATAAAGTACCTCACCACCGTGCTATGGCTTCCTCACAATGTTTTCCTTCAAAGGTAGGTTTCGAACCCGGGACCTTCGTCTCAGCATCCGACGACACCACCATAGCCTTCAGATTTGATAGCTAGCCAGGCAAATCTTTTGATATGAAATCAAACATTATTGCGTACCTTTTATTTGAGTATTGGACTTTCGTATACAGCACCTTTTTTTCTCCAACGATTTGGTAAACTTATTATTTGTACCAGGATGAACTAGTGAACTACTTCTCAACGGACGAGAAGGTGATAGAAGTACCAGACCCTGAAGTGCTGGAGTGGCTTCGCTCCAAGATCGAGTGCGCGCTCATACTGGCCCTCGAAGACAAGCGGTGCCCGACTGAGTAATGTTACCAATATATCTGTGGAATGTTCATTTTGTAGCTAACTTTATGGTTCTATTGTATCTTACAACTTTGTTGGCAAATATAAGCCAAAGTTAACTGATAAAACAATTTTGGCCAAGTGTCAAGCCTAGCCAAATTCCAATGAATGTCTATCTACAAGTATATGTTCTAGATATTTTCCCGCCTTGAAAATGTTACTATAAACATATGTGTAATTTTGAAGTTTCTATCAGTGTAAATGTGGAGGCGATTTTTATTACGTTTTTATATACTACTATGGTGGCAAACAAGCATACGGCCCGCCTGATGTTAAGCAGTTACCGTAGCCTATGGACGCTTGCCAGGGGTATCACTCGCGCGTTGCCGACGCTGTAGAAATCTCTTCACACCCTTTTTGAAGAACCCACAGTCTGAGCGTCCGCGGAAGAAAGCTTTGAGACCGCACGGTACGAAACCATTTTGGTTCCAATGTGTGAGAATGGACTCGCCGTCGATGGCGAAAGTTGATAGTTTAATAGGGGTGGTCATGAGCACAAAATTTGTATGAACCTGGCATATTTTCCATACAATTCTAGTAGCACCACTTGATTTTAGTTTTTCACCATAGTCTCGCTATGTATTGTTGAACACTATCCCCCCTTTCATAATGAAGTTATCAAACGTTGATTAGCTAAAATTCCGAAGTCTTTATCTGACACTTGACATTTGGTGATCGAAAGAGTGAGACGGAGCACACTATTACACTGATTTAGTTAAAAAGCGATTATGAATAAGGGGGTTAGTCTAGAAGGCTCTCAAGAGCTGCCAGTACACTCCGATAGATTTTCAATTTTGTTACCTGTACAAAAATATCTTAAAAAGTTTAATGCAAGTCATAATTTTGCATTGACATGTCTTTTCTATACATTCTTGTTTATTACCATCGATAAAAAAGCTTTATTATTAGCAGACTCCTATACAAAATAATTACTTACATCATGTATTTTTTTATACTTTCATAAATAAATGAAATGGAAACATTGTTATGTAAGTGAATCAGTATTTGAGGCTGGATAAATGTCTTATAAATGTATGTATGTAAAGGAAGCGTGTTATGTATCTATTTTGTATTTAACAGAAAGCGTTGATGTATTCTGTCGATTTGGAAGATATATTGAATTGAAAGATGGAAAATAAAAATTACATTTTATGGACTTTATGCATTTGTGGATAAAGTTGAAGCTTTTCATGATTAACCATTTATAAAATATTCTTCTACCTAAAATTGTGACGTTCGGGCATTCAAATATGGCCACATGCAAATAATTTTGTAACGTTTTTATACAATCCAATTAATTTGTGTTTAAAAATTATTGATTCAAATAGACCTTTACTGGCACTTATGAATTATCAAAAATCGTTTCACTTGAACATAATGGCGACATATCAGACCCCAACATTTTGCTTATTGTCACTTCATCTTGCCTGATCATCAATTATTAAAAAATATATTATTTATAAGTAGATACATTGATCTCTTTAATTAATCTAGTCAAATTATTTTTGTGTTTTTTAATTAGTTAAATGACTTCAATAAATTACAAAATAAGAACATTTGTTATGTTTAACAAACGCAACAATGGTAAAAAAATGGCAACAATTAGTTACAAAAATAATTGCCATGAATTTTGATTTCACTAAAATCTATGAAAAATAATCGAATTTAAAAAAATTACACGTAAAAGCGCTGTATTGTGTATTAAAAGCTTGCAGAAATGTGCAGTTTAAATAATGTCTGTTATACTTATTGTACCTAATGTATGTAATGTAGCCGAGTAACATTGATATTTGATGTTGAAAATATTTTCTTAATGGATGCATTTTATGTCTAAATTAATGTTAGGTGTATGTTCTGGATATACCTTAGTTGTGATTTATCGGGTGTCGTTGTTTGAAGAAGTTCTACATCGGAATAATCATAATTATGATAATATTCTTATAAAACGTGTAACGGAAAGTGTGTATCCATTAAAGTACACGAGTTCTTTGGTACTAGGCGCACAGATCGCGAAAGAGAACATTTTATTTTTAATATGTGACGTGAAAAGATAATGAAAGATATGTTGGTTATGATTATAACCAATCTGATTCAATCACTATTCAATAAACATGGAAGCAAAAAGGTACAAGTAGTACCCAATTAATATGGCCATAGAGTAAAGTATAGTAGTATTCGTCCATGATATGGCTTACCGATGTACCTGCGCAGAAGATACATTTTCAAAGCGCGGGAAATGTTATTGGTCGGCAGCTGCCGCCATGTGTGCGGTGGGGCGACTTGCGAGTGAGACGGAACTAACAGCTGCACTGTATTATGAACCTTATAGTAGTGTTCTAAGGTTGATTGTAAGTTATAATCATTCTTTCATTAATCTTCGGGGCCATACTTTCTTTTCTGTGCGAACGAAGATTCACGACGCGCCTTATTAGTTGGGTAATACTGTATGAATTTTTGAGTGATTTATTTTGAGCTGAAACTTTGTATAGTTTATACCTGATGTAGTCTTCACCTCTTTCGGATATATATATACCCTTTCCGTTCCGTTACATATATATATACTTAGTTAAATTTCAGATATCTGTGGTAAAACTAACAGATATAACAGTATAATGTACGCAATATTTTAGTTACGAAATATTATCGATCAGAAAATATTACAGCGACATTTCACAAAAATAAGTCACAAAGAGCGCACTTTTGATCGACATTATTTATTGATGTCGAAATAATCAAGTACCTACGTCAAATTATGTTAGAGAATGATCATTATAGCTTTGTATCACGATCAATCTAGGGGTACATAATGCTTACATCGAAATGTTAATCCATTTGTATATGAATGTTTTTTAAACGGAACAAATAAAGACATAATAATTGAATATGTGTTTTATTACTTCTTTCATATTTACAACTAACTTTAAAATATTTACAACTATACAGTTTGGTCTTCTTAATACGGCTAGTTCTGATTTCATTTTATACTAATAAGAAAGAAAATTACACCACCAGGGGTATCATTTGCACATTGCTGACCCTGAAGCTTGCTTACAGTGGTTACAGTTTATGGAGGTGCAAGGTGGATGACATCTCCATTTAAAAGGGGAAGATCTTCCGCCAGGCTTGGCCAGGCAGGCGTGCCGCAGGGTCCACGGTCCAACTGTACATGTCGGACACGCGTATATATGCAGAGCTGAGTTTCGGAGTCTTCTCAGTTTAAGTGTATTCCGAACCGGTGGTAAATTCAACTGTATGTACCAATTTAACATTCATAAGTGCCTTACTAGGGCCTAAACTAAATAAATGACTTTTTGATTTGATTTTTGATCACCGAGAAAACTTCGTAATCGCGATGCAGGATAGTCGGGCGCCGCGCCATCTATCTTTTTGCTACACCCTGCTAAATTTCTTAAGGTAAAACCACAGTGGGGTGCTCATTCCATAACCTGAGCATCTATGGTAGGAAACTCCTTTGAAACCACAAAAGACTGTTGGTGACTGCACATTTCTGCATTTTCCAACCATTCAATGTATCCACCCAAATAATATTTTGACCTTTCATGTATTTGTTCATTATTTTCCTCTTTTGCCTGAACTTTTCTATGCATTGTTAATAAAACCATTGGATTTTATTTCTAAAATCACTCAGACCCTTCACCACTGGAACTATAATCACCAACTAATGACAACTTATTCCCAACTGTCATCACTTCTTCTACTTTATTATTTACATCGCCATTAGTTTGTTCAATTAATTGCTTTTCAATAACTGGTACTTTTGAATTTTCTTCATGTTGAAATTTGGGCTTCTTTATTGTGATACCTAAGACATTTCTAGTCAAAATAGTGCTTTTACTCAATGATTCTTCTTTCTTCAAACCTCCAAAGCTCGTGAGGAGCCCGCTAGAGCTTGGTAATGCAGGACTGTTGAGAATTTTACTTCTAGTATGATTTTGTTTTTCCTCTATACTCCTTTGTGGCCTGAGCGAGAGCAGGGAAGCCATGTTTCTATCTTCTTCACTTTCAGGAAGTAAACTGATGTCTAGGGAAGACTTAGCTAACAGCAAGCTGTCATTCACTGAACTCTCTTCAAGTTCTTTTCTTCTTCTCTGTAAAAAAACAAACACATTTAATTATATTTCTCTGTTGCACAACCACTTTCAAGTCCTAAAGCAGGATTATCATAATTTTCATTGAAAATGATTGTTTATAGCTGTCCCCCATGGTTCCACAAACCCTGCATTCCCAGGATAAAAAGTATATCTAAACTAATATTATAAAGAGGAAAGATTTGATTGTTTGTTTGTTTACATTGAATAGGCTCCAAATTGGAGCCTATTCAATGTAAACAAACAAACATTTTTAATACTTACATTTTTAAACTCGTGATATCTTTCGAATGGATTGTCCGAATTGAATAATTCAAAAAGTTATATAAAGGTATTGAAGCAGTCTTGAATATGAAGTAATTTATTTTGATAAGGATTAATACCAAGATACAAATAAAGAGCTTTTCCTAGCGGCGGCATTTCAATTAAATTTTTAAAATGAAAGAACACTTATTGTGGCATAACTACATAATAGTTAGACATATACTGTCGCGACACTTTTTGTAAATAATGATGTATTCTATAAAGTCGTAGTACATTATTTTATTCTATCATCAATAGGTTTCGCAGCGCATGCGATGAAATGAATATTTTAGGTATTTTTTTTACACCTTGGATTACATTATTGGAGTTTTATTAAGGATCCCTAATTTTTTTGAAAATATAATATAGCCTATGTCACCCAGGGATAGAGTAGCTTCCCAACAGTGAAAGAATTTTTCAAATCTGACTGGTATTTCCAGAGATACATTTAAATAAACTATTCTGATTTATTATATAGTAATCAGTACATTAACAACCTAGTGCAAGCTATGATAATATTTACCCTAAAATTCCTCCTTAATGAACAGTTGGCTTCATAATCATCCTTCCAAACACTTTCATTCCTGCCCACCAGCCGGCCAAGTCTTGGCTTATCTAGCTTGGCTACATCATAATCACCAGTTTTGTGCTCTAGTTTGAACATGGCATCGTCAAACAATCGTTTCTGAGCCTCCTTGGTCTCGGGTACAATTTGGCCATTCTCGGTCGGGTCCCATCTGTTTTCTTGTCTTCTTGCCCCAGATACAATGACATAGTCTAAATTCTGGAAATCAAATATGTATTATATTATTGTAAGGTAACTTGATCAGGTACCATGGAATAAAAACTGATAAGTAAAATAGTCATCCATTACCAAGCTTATGTAAGAAATTACTATTATTAAAAGTAATATTTATAAAAGGATATGCAACTTTTATACAACAAGAAAGTTAATGAAATGTTCTTATATTACATGAGAATAGAATTCAATTTATAATTGGGTGTGTGCTACAGATTAATTCTAGATTTTGCAGTGAAGGAAAATATTGTGTGGTTTCTAACCTGCCCCAAGACTTCTCCTTGAACAAGATTAAATAAATCAATATCCTGGGACATTCCTCACACACGGTCATCTGATCCCAAACTAAGCAGAGCTTGTACTATGGAAACTAGATAACTCATATAATACATATACTATTTTTTGTTAGAAAATACATAATTACACCCAGACTCGGGACATACAGACATGTTCATGCACACAAATTCATGTCCTGTGTGGGAATCGAACCCACGACCTGCGGTGCATAAGGTAAATCTTAACCAACTGCACCAAATTCTACTAAGTAACTCTTCAGCTTGTGCCTGTGCTCTAAATAGTCTAGCAATAAATAAAGTTGGTACATACTCCTGGGTCCGTCTTGATCTCAAAATGATTGTCGCATAAGTGGCATTTCATTCGAAACTGGTATACCGGAGTAGTGTAATACATCCCAATCTTGGTCTTCTCAGCGTTGTACCTGACACCCATGCCGATGTGATTGTTGCATCCGTCGCACCAGATGTTGTATGGCATCTCAAACCTGATGATTAGGATCCCCATGTGAAGCTTCCTGGCTCTCTCCCGAAGGGCATGGGTTCCCATGAACTTGTTCAACCCCCCGACTTTGGGGTCGTAGTCAGGGGGGTAGTAATGGTTTTGACCTTTACGTTCACCCATTTTTGATTCTTCGTAAAATTTGTTAGATTAAGTCTTGGAATGTAGAGTCTACAAATATACGTAAATAAAAGTACGTAATGTAATTGTAAAATCAACGCACTCGATTGTCGATTGACAGCTCTGGCCAACAGCGTTGCCAGAGTAACTTCACGATAGGATACGCGCAGCACCTAAAAATAGTACGAAACTTAACATTTGAGTACGCAGTGAATAAAAAAAAGAAATTCAAGTAATTTCTCAGATAAAGTAAGTTTAACCATTGCATTTTGTAAGTGCAGTTTGCGCACTGAAAACGAAGGAACCACGAACGAACAAAACCCAACCAACAAACCACAAACATTTACACAGAATGATGAATGATAAAACGAAACTTGGAACATGGAATTACGAAAAAAAAACATCCAGTGTAAAATAAAAAAAACCTAGTACTCCGTTCATGTAAAAATTTGCTTCTCAGAAATTAAAATGATTTAACTTCTTTTATTTTGAAAATAATCATGGCGATGTTTGTAAAAAAAAAAGATTTTAGAGGTGTGGGAATTACGTTATAATAGATCCTTGGTGCCTAAGGAATAACTTGAGGCATTTACAATATTTTTAGAAGCTGGGGATAAAAATGTTAAATATGCCATGCCGGCAAATCGCGGCCAAAACACATTACGTTATTGTTATGTTTTGCGGGGTTTATAAAATATTTCAAGTATATTAACGTGTTCATGTAACATCTATGCTTAGATATATGTTTTCTTTGTTATTGTTAATTACCTATTTGGAAAAGAAAGCCAAACGTAGATTGTCCAAAAAATATTTAAAAAATGTAACCTTGCTGAGTTTCTTGCAGGATTCTTCTCAGTTGAAGGCTTATTAGGTTATATTTTTGTAGAAATCAAAGTATGGATCTCACCATGATTCTTTGTTTTTTTGGCTTGACAATAAAATAGTACGCAAATGGGTAGAAGAGTACCTGAGAACGCTACCTAACGAAATAGTACGCAATGCGTACTAGTGCGTACCCTAATGGCAACGCTGCTGGCCAATTGACAGCAGTGTTGCCAACAGCCCTGGGCCTAATGTCGCCATTTTTCACAGCTTAAGTAGCCTAAAATAGCCGAATTTCAGAGCAGGTAGCCTAAAGTAGCCCAAAAGCCACAATAAATCTATGAATAAAATTAAGATGTTGTTATTAATTCATTTATATACAAGTTGTTTTTTTCTTCTAGCCAGTATGGGCAAATTCTGGACTACAGGTCTGAGAAAAAAAACGCTGAAAGGAACTATGAGCTGAATTTTGAAGAAACTAAAAAGGGCATTAAAAAATATTGTGTTTTCGTAGATATGAAATTTTTTCAAAAAATTTTTTCGATATTCTGCTTCTACGTCACAATACGAAATTTTTTTTATCACAATCCTGGTCACAATTTGCTAAAAGTTATCAAAATTTACTTCTAATTGCTTGTCAGAATGCTAGAAGCTGATTCTTTATGACTAAACATAGTGAGTGACCTACATTTCTTACGATTTAGCTCATAATTTGTGATTTGGCTTATATTATTACCTTGTGATTGAGGTAGCCTAAAAGGCGACCAGTCGCCATCCCTAATTTATCGTCGCCAATTTTCGTCCTGAGTAACCTAAATGGCGATAAATCGCCTACGTTGGCAACACTGATTGACAGACTGACGGACGGAACAGCGTTGCCAGAGTGACTTCACGATAAGATACGCACAGTACCTAAAAATAGTACTAAACTTATCTTTTGAGTACGCAGTGAATAAAAAATTATTCAAGTAATTTCTCATTTAAAGTAAGTTTTTCACTGTATTTTTAAAAAACGTTTGCGCAATGAACCTGAAGAAACCACGAAAGAACAAAACTAAACCAGTGAAACCACAAACAGTAACACAGAATCATGACTTTTTGGCGGGAACTTGCAGAGTGACGTTGCGCTTTCATTTTTATGTTCATAAATTCGTGTATTTTGAGTTTTATTGCATATTATCTGTGGTATTTTGTCCAAAAAGATCAATCCATGTGCACAAGTGAAGTGAAATGAAATGAATTATCCCATATTATGCTGTTCAAATGTCAAGTTATGGAAAATCAAAACTTAACTGCATGGGCGTACCCAGGGGGGGGGGGGGGCAGGGGAGGGCAGCTGCCCCCCCCTGGATTTCGTATGCCTACATACCTAATGTACTTAAGTTCATACTTTACAATATACTATGCGTTAACAATAACTATGTTAGCCGTAGTGACTTGACTTCTCTAAGTTTTAACGTCTATGCAGTTGTTTCGTAACAAATCAGTTTCAAAATATCGATCGGGTCTAGATTTCAAGTAAAGTACGAATGGACCTCATTACATGTCAAAATGGCTTTTTAATGCTGCGTTTGGTAATTTGTCAATATTTTATAAAATAGATAAAAATCTTTATAGGCCCGAAAAAATTTAATCGAATTATAGTTTGGTCTGTTTTTAAAAAAGGCCTTTTTTTAAAACCGGGACAATTATGCCCTCACTGGGGACAGCGGGTCAGACAGCCTGAAAGCGGGACGTATGGTGAGTCCCCGTGTCGTGTGTAAGGCAAAACAAGAGCGAGGAACCCGGCTTAAAAAAAACTGATGTGCCCCCCCCGGGCCAGAAGCTGGGTACGCCCATGCTTCACTGTATCATGACTTTTCAAGTTGCCTCAAAAAGTCCGTGAAGAGTTTTAGTACATTGACCACTATTGTTATAAAACATAACTTTTATGGACGGTGACTGACTTGAAGACTGTGAAAGTGATAATTATTGTGACTGAAAATTATAATATAACTCGACATTGGCAGAATTTTTTTTGACAAAATTAAAATTAAGAAGAATGATGAATGATAAAACAAAACTTGGAATTGGAACATGGAATAAAAAAAGAACACACCGGGGTCGCTAGTGCTAATTTTATGCTGATACTTGCTTAACAGAAATTAAAATTATTTAACTTTTTTAGTTTGAATTTTTTTTGTATTTGGCTTGAAAGTAAAATAGTACGCAAATTGACGGGAGAGTACATACCTGAGATTTGTATTTGGCTTGAAAGTAAAATAGTACGCATTGCCAACGCAAACCATTATATATAATATGGAGGTGAAATTTTTGTCTATAGAAATAATCATTTATACATATATGTGGTATATCGATGCCTAGTTCATAAAAATACTGCCATCTCTTTTTAACTTCATTATTTTTGCATAAGTGAAAAAGGATAGCAGCATTTTTGACAGTTACTATGATGGCAACCCTTCGTTCTGAGGATCATCAAAATACCTATTTGCGGCCGGTTCGCCATTTTTACCACCGGCTATCTCGGCTCGCCATTGGTCAGTCATCTGTCAAATGCTTGTCATTATCGAAGGAATAGAGTTGTGCCCTAAGAATTATTAATTTAAAGATAATGTCCTTTTTTTTCAACTTACTTTCAAGCTGCTAGAATAGGAAATTAACTGAAAAGATAAAACCAAGCTTTAATCCATAGAATTTTGAATCTAACTTGAATTTTATAAGGTATTGCAGTCGGGGACAAACCAATAACCTAAGTAGATATGTATAAATAAATATTAATAATAATGATTTTCTGGAAAGAGCTGACTTTATCTACATTAAATGCCCGTTGTAACCATCTTACTTTTTATTTTTTATTTTAATTAGATAAGGATTAATATTATGTGGGTCAAAATAACTTCGAAAGTATAACCAATAAAAAAATGTAATCTCAATCGCATAAAAACGGTTACTGTGGGTTATCCGTAGGATATAAGACATATACCATCGCTGACTTTTTTGTAGATATTTTTAAAATACACAATTCCGTAGTAGGTACATCATTTTGATATATCTCGTAAAGATTAGTCAGCGTTAGCAATGAAAGCGCAAAAAAATCTGTGATTTTGTTACATTGACTTTTTTATATATTCTGTATATATAATATATATAAAACTTCCTGGGAAAAATAATCTAACTCAGTGAAAACTGCATCAAAATCCGTTGCGTAGTTTTAAAGATCTAAGCATACAAAGTGACAGACAGCGGGAAGCGACTTTGTTTTATACTATGTAGTTATGATTAGTAAGTAGGTATAATTCACTCAATTTACAAACCCGTTTTTAATTATCGTTTTACAATATCGTAATGTCGGTCGGTACCTAGTTCATTATTAAGCTTTACCAATTTATTCTATGTTCTTTTTCAAGCAACTAACTCCATCTAGACCTCAGTCTCCCAAGTAATTAATTTATTTCAATACATTAAAAAAACAATAAAAATTAGATGTTTTCCTCGGAAAGACGATGAATACTTGTTGAATCATCTGCTCGTAGATACCGTGATAAAATATAAATACATTCTAACAATCTTTTATCGATGATTTATAAATATCGATATAGGCTTGTCAACATGGGCTGCACTATTGGCAGCCATCCGGGTAAGTTTAGGTATGCACGTTTTTTTTATAGGTATGGCAAGTCCATATTATTATTAAGTCGATGACGCAAACCGAATCAATTCGGTTCTCTAAGTATAATCTGTGATTCGGTTTGAGTCGGGAACTTGCAGAGTGACGTTGCGATTTCATATTTATTTTCATAAATTCTTTGACTACATAAATTATAATATAAGGTCCTAATTTAGTGAACTTCCTCTTGAGGGATGAATTTATAGGTTATTAAGTAGTAATAAGTAGTAACCAAAAAATAATATTAGAAAAATTCTCCGAGGGAAAAAAAAATTTCTGCTTTGACATGTATGGAGAGTCTCTATGCAAGTCAAAGAAGTTTTTTATTTTTATCCCACGGATTATTTTTCTAATATTATTTTTTTATTTCTAATGACCTATACATTCATCCCTCAAGAGGAAGTTCACTAATTTATTAGGACCTTATATTTATATTTTGTATGTGACAAAAAAAAACGTGTAGTTTGAGTTTTATTGCATACTAGTTGTCCCCCGCAGTTTCACCCGCGTTCCCGAGATAAAAAGTAGCCTATGTCCTTCTCCATACCATAGGCAATCTGCATACCAACATAATGATCCGTTGAATAGTTGAGGCGTGAAGGCGTAACAAACAAACTCACTTTCGCATTTATAATAATAATGATAGTTAAAATTATCGGTGGTATTTTATTCAATAAAGATCAATCCATGTGCACCACCAGTGAAGTGAAATGAAATGAATTATGTGTATCGTGACTTTCCAAGTTGTCTCAAAAAGTCCGTGAAAAGCTTTAGTACAAAGATCAACATTGTACTTGACACTACAACAGTGACTTCCCGTCGATGGCGAGAGTCCATGGTGGGGCATCAAGTCGAACAATTCTTTAGAACACTCTCCGTTGTACAGGCGGTAGAACACACATAAGGAGGCAAAGTCTCTCCTCAGACATGAAAAATTACAAAAAAAATTTTTTTTTACTTATTATGCCCGGTCAGAAAGGTAACTCCGATGTTCGAAATTCGACAATCGTTTAGTGCTGTTCCTCTCAAACTCCTGTCAAACAATATTTGGGTGAGTGGGCCGGCACTATACGACGGTCAAAGGTGCATCGGAGTAACCCTTAGCACAGAATATTCAATAGTACTACGTACAGAAAACCCACTTCGAAAACGACATTTAAATAAAAAGCGACTCTTGGGACGACGTAATAAGGCGCAATCCAGATCGCGCAGCGCTGCGCGCCTAAAATTATATTCACCTACAACTCCCCTCTCTTTCTATCGTATAACTCTATCCTGTATGACGCGGCACGTGTTACGGTAGGGTTGTCTAATGATGTATTATGAATCTTCAATATTTCCTTATCGGTTATTTATGTACCTATTACTATTCTCCTTTCGTGAATAATGACATTTAAAATATCCTAGCTAACTATGTAGTATTAGAGCAGAAATTTATTTTTAAATGTCTGCATATTTTATACTAAGTTGTTAGGATTATACTGATACTTTGTATACTGAATGTGTATTCTGTCTACGAAACTGAATACAACTATTTTGGGGAAGGGTTTTAGTAACATACATGCATATAAAATCTGGAATGACTGACGATGGGACAAGACACGACTACTTAGTTCAGGGCCGTCAGCCGAAATTCACAACGTGTTTATTAATAATCTTCAAGTTTGTTATATAAAAAATAATAAAGTTAAAGAATTATTTAAAAAAGGATATACTGAGTAAGTAATAACAATTAGAATTGTTAAATTTTTCTGAATATTATTCTACTGATTTTTGAAATAGTGGTTTGTTAAATCTTAGTTATTCTAAAAAGGTAGAAGTAAAATTTACACTAAATTCAAAATCATTTATTCAAAAAGACCTTCGCAGGCACTTATGAAAAGTCTGACTCTAATACTCTAATACCGGTTGGGAAGGTTGCATTTGCTGAGAAGAGCCGGCAATAAACTCAGCAATGAAGAATGTTCACTAATTTTGAATTTTAGCTCATCGCATTTTCTGTAGAAAATAAAAAATATATGTGAAAGAATTATTTCAATACGACAATTACTTTCCGAGATATAGAATTTTTAAATGAGCGCGCGACGCGGGATTCGACCGCCCGGTATGATGCGTGTGACGTCATGTTTCAACGCTCGCTCAGTCCGTCGCGCTCTTTTTCTCTTGAAAAATCTTATTCCTTGGGTTTATAAATTTGAAACTTAGCACTATTACTTATCTAATCAAATAATACAGCTTCTCATTATTAGATTTTTAAAACTACCCCTAAAAGGGCGTTTAGGAGGTGTTAAAGTTTGTATTGAATAAACCTACCGCGCGGTCCGATTAACTTGGAACACGGTTTTAATACATCGTATAAAAATAAAGAAACACGTGTTTTTGGGTTTCGCGAAAATCGACCCCTAGTAGGGCAAAAAGGGGTAATAATGTTTTAAGGGGAGGATTTTACTACGTCTCTTTTAACTCAAAAATTGGAATACATTAGTTCCTTTTGTAGCCTAAGAAAGGATTTTGGAAATTCCATCCCTCCATCCAGTGGGTAAAGAAGAGGACGCAGGTAAAACGGCGGGGCGGAGTGTTAGTTTAGAGATAAAATCAAGGCTTATTGTTTTGAAGATCGTCAGTATAGTGAGAGTCTGCTATCTACACATTATTCATTTATAGTTGTTATTATTTTGGTACCCCCGCAGTTTCACCTACGCGTACCTACAGTTTGAATTTTTTGCGCGGAACACCGTTATTATTTTTCTAAAATAAAATTAGCCTAAGTTCCTTCTTATAACATACGCTATTTACTGTGATAGTCTCCTTAAAATCGGTCCAGCCGTTCCGTAGGTTAGGACACAGATTACTAAATATTTACTACGTAAGTAAGGAGGCCGGAACAAACTGTGTCAAATGTTTAATACGCATGCGAAGACGGTTACTATAAAAATAAATAAATAAATATCCTGGGACATTCCTCACACACGGTCATCTGATCCCAAATTAAGCAGAGCTTGTACTATAGAAACCAGATAACTGATATAATACATATACTACTTTTTATTTGTAAATACATACTTAATATACATAATTACACCCAGACTCAGGACATACAGACATGTTCATGCACACAAATACATGTACTGTGTGGGAATCGAACCCACGACCTGCGGCGCGTAAGGTGAACCTTAACCAACTGCGCCAACTGGCACGTATAACAAGAGTATAAATAGGTACAGATAAAACATTACTACTTATTTGTTATCTATAACGTAAACTTAAACCGTCTTATTAATAAATAAGGTGTAAGTCAAGTATAGTTAAACCTAGGATTAAAATATATCCGTCACTTTCAAATGTCATATAAACAAAAAGGGCTGGAGCATGGCTGGAGCTATCTTAATACCTGGGTGTTACAAGACTGACTTACACCTTATTTTTTAATAAGGGGGAAAAGGTTTGGTAGGTACCTACTTAAAATTAATTCTTTTAGGTAAATAATGCAAAAAAAAAAACAAAATTCAAATACACACACAGGAAGCATGTGCATTCTTACTTACTCCTCGCTTTTCAGCGGCAACGGAATCACTATTCGTCGATAAATTAATGGGCAACTATAAGGCTATCTATTTTAATCCTTCATGATTTAATAAAGGTTTTTTTGTATTGTAATGACCTTGATTAAGAATACACACACTATGAACGCAACAGTAGAATAATTCACGGATGAAACAAAACACTTTTCCCTAATATTATAGCGCAAGGACCGCTGGCGACTAACGCAAGTGAGCGGAGCGTTACAAGATGACGTCACACTGGGGTCACGTGACTGCTAGTGGGCCTCGATATTTAGGGAAATTTCAAATGTCTGTAAAATCATAACTACTTGGTTTTTTTTAATGAAACAAAAACTAGTGTATTTGTATACATAATGGCTCTACTGTTACAAACTACTTTCAAGCGATTTTGCATACCTAGTAACATTCCTCATTACTGTTTTCAAAACAAGCTTAGATTCATTACATAATATTTACATTCTAATCGCACTGACAACAATTGCGTGCCCCGGCGCGGCCGCAAAACTACAAAGTAGACTGAATCTATATTTAATAAGAAAATAAATAAATGGCAAACTTAAGCAGACCAACCCCCACAAGCAGCACCTGTTCACAAGTATGACGCGTGTGGCAGCCATCGCCCTCCTCGCCATATTGGAGGGAAGTGAGCGACCCGTCACACGCCGCCGCTGCAAGCAAAGCATGACTTACTTAAGACTAATGTATATACATTAGTGTATAATAATATTATATAAAGAAGTAACATTGGTTTGTTTGTATATTTGAAGATGGAACACTCTCTATTCTGGAACTACTAACAGTTTCTAAAAAAAACATTAAAATCGGTTCATAAACGACGAAATTATCTGCGAACACACATAAAAGAAAATATGATGGAATTGAGAAACGTAGGTAGGTATTTATACCCATACGCCTCTTTCGCGCGGGCGCGTTGCAACCGACTAGCGTTGTTCCGGTAGACCTACAGCGCGCAATCGTACCTAAACTAGGGAGTGAGACAGGCCTGCCCTTAGGTACCCGTATCATACTAACCCATCAATTAATTAATTACCGTAGAATTTGCAAAAAGCCGTACAATCTGCTACGGCCACAGGGATGCAGCCGTAGGCCGTGGATTTAGTGATTTTTTGGCCTGAAAGCCGTAGAACACGGTAATTGCCGTAGCATTGGCAACACTGCGCGAGACGATAAACGTCTCGTGTCGTGTATGGAATTTTTGGGAGATCCCAACCACAAATTACTAAATGGTTACCGTAAGCACAATGGTAACAGGTTACAAAATCAATAATAGAACATCCTAGAAGTATGCCACGTAGCCCACGTATCCTCGTCACCATTGTCTATGGTTGGGGACTTACTCCATTTCTCCATTATTTAGTCAAATGAAGCTTGATAACGTTTCATTTCACGGAAGAAACTATGTGCGACAGAATTCTTTTACTTTCATGTATTATACTTAGAATAATATATATTGTTAAAAGTACGTATTTTATATAATTAAGATAAAATTTTAATATAAGGGTCAATTGAGGAAACTGAACATTTAATTTATATCTTTGTAATGTGAAACGTTAATGTCATTTAGTAATGTTGCAGTTCTCAAAAATTTGCCCAAATTATTAAAAAAAACTATGACGGAAAAACCTAATTTTATGTTTTCACAGAGGTGGTTACTGTTTGTTTGGTTTATTACTAGTGTTTTGGTATATGTTTTATATCTAAGGCAACATAGCACAGACGTTTTTTAGGTGTTTGCCAACATCGTGCCTGACGTGCCTGATATCATTTTGGGAAAATCTTTATGGGAAAAATCACAAACTTTTATGTGGAGTCCCTAAATATCTGTCAATCAACCGGCTGTCAGTCAACGAACGAAAATGTCTATTTGTATTGTTGGAAAGTAAAAATTTATTCGCGCATTCGCGTCTGTGTTCTTGTCGGGACTTGCTTGTACAGACAGGTGCGAAGAGTATTAGCGGGTTCACAAAATTAATCGAGTTCTATTACCCAAGTAGCTGGCACTATCACCGGTTGACTATCTTCATTCATGTTCAATTTTAAAACGGGTAAGTAAGTAAACCCCTTTTGTTCTCAAATCTGTGAGTAAACCTTGCACAACTTACGATATAGCTTGCACATATAAAATCTACTTTTTGTGTAAACAAATGATTTGTTTCTTTTTTCATTTTATCGGGCTCATATCCACGTATTTCACCTACTTACCATTGTTATGAATAAAAATACAATAATTAAATAAGAAACTCTTAACTTACAAAAGTATTAGGAATTATATTAAAAGGTATTAAATGTACCTATTTAAGATGTTTACATTATAAGTCTTTATCTACATTTTCTTTACTTATTTATTATAGCACATAACACAGAATACAATCAATATATGACAATTACATACAATTAAAGGTGTAAATCTGGAATTAACTCCAGTACATGTATGCCTAATTGCATCATAGCAAAAATATATAATTGATTTTCCCAATAAGTCCCATGATACAAGCATGTTCTCATGCTTAGTTTGGGCCTTGCCAGTAACTTGTGACAACTTACTCTCCTGTATCTCTCTATGTTATTGTTTTATAAATTGTAAATCTGTTGTGGCAATAATTTTTTTTTTTATTTTTTTTTTTATTTATTTTTTTCATTGTATACTTTGTTTTTCATGGTCTTTCTATAGTTTGGTGGGTGTAAGTATGTATAGTGCCGTTTGATTTAGCATTGCTTATTGTGTGTGTGTGTGTTAGTAATGTACCTGCTTTGAGAGACAAATAAATAATAAATATTTACAAAAGTTCCTGTATACTTAAAGTGTAACAAAAATAAAATATTAATCATGGGCTTTGGTCAGGTTTTTTACTATTTTATCAACAAAATCCATATTTAGCTCCCAGTGGGGGTTGTTAGTTCTTATGTATGTATGGGGCATCTACAATATCCCTTAGTACTTATTCAATTCTGTGCTTTGGAAGGCACATAAAGCCATTGGTCCCGGTTATCATCTAATTGTAATAGTTGTTTAGCTAGTTCTGCTAGAGGCCTCCTAGGCAGCTTGAAAACTCCAACAGTAGGATGACCATTAGCCTTTCTCCACCATCCGCAGTGGGCATGTGTGGTGGAATATCTGCCCATTCCATTTCACCCTCATTTGTGAAAGGAGGCCTGTGCTCAGCAGTGGGATATTATAGGCTGATGATGATGATGATGACTTATTAAAAAAATCTTTGGATGACTTGAATGTTAACAAGGCCGGTGACATATCCAACAAATTAAGAAAATCAGTCCAGGTATCCAACTGGTATTAATAATAATTATATTGGTCCTGCCGTGATACACACGTTCCACTGGCAGTATGAGAGACGCCTCCTAGGAGTCCGACCGTCGGAATGTCTATTAGTGGCTTAACACATTTTTTTTTTATCAGCAGTCACTAAACTAACACTAATAGCTCAAAAGGCTTGGTTCATTTGAGCCTTCTCACTAGTCTGAGTCTCTGGGAGTCGTTTACATCTCGTACTCTAGTTAAAGAGTAAAGTGCATATGACCAATGTGATGCAAAGATTGTGTAAATCATGACGGTCGGTTTCTTTTTCTGCTTCTACTTCACTATACGAATAAAATTATGTAAGACAATCTTGCTCTCAAGTTGCTAGAAGTTATCCAACATTTTATTTTATATTTTCCTTGACCATGGTTTTATGCTGCGTAAAGCTTGACGAGGTGGAGCAGATCTTACAGGGACCTCACTATGTTTAGCCATAAAGAATTGGCTCTTAGCATTCTGACAAAAAATTTGAGGTCAATTTTGATAACTTCTACCAAGATTGTCATATATAGTTTTATTCGTATAGTGAAGTAGAAGCAGAAAAAGAAAAAATAATTTTATTAAAAACACATTTCTTTTTTTAATGGCTTTTTTATTTTCTTCAAAATTTAGCTCGGGGTTCCCTTCAGCGTTTTTCTCTAAGACCTGTAGTTCAGAAGTTGCCCTCACTGGCTAGAAAAAAAAATCACCCTGTATATCTAATTAAATAACGCAAGGTTGTATTCAATCAAACTAACATATATCGAGACTGATTATTTATTTTACGAAGGTAAGCAAATCACATTTTCTTTGAGTACCCACATATATACTATTCTGACCCCTCTAATAACAGAATAATATTGAAAGAAAAACAATTATTATTTCAAGTTTACAAGCAAATATCAGTAGAAAGCGACGTCGACTTGTCCTCGGATCATACACCAGTTATATTAACGATGAGCAATAGTATAATATTCAAGGAAGAACCCTTAACACTGACCAACAAAAGTACTAATTGGAACAATTTCTAGAAATTGTTACCAATAAGATAAACCTGAACATTCCCCTAAAAACTCAGGAAGACATATAAAAAGCTGTTGAGAATCTAAATCAGAGCATCCAAGAAGCTGCCTGGAGTTCAACATCAACCAGAGCAAAGACTATTCGCAACAATAGTTATCCACTGATAATTATGGAAAAAATCAAGGATAGACGTAACATTCGGAGCATCTGGCACTCATCACGAGATCCTATAGATAAAAGAAATTTCAATCGCTGTTCGAGACAACTTAAATCTATTACTAATGAAAGGGAAAACTCGACGTTACAAAAGCACCTGAAAAGTTTAACTCCTAATGCTAATGCTCTGACTATTCCCTGTGGAAAGCAACCTCTTCGCAGACCATGTCAACAAGTCCCTCCAATAAAAAATAGAGATGGGAAATGGGCTAGAAGAAATCAGGAAAAGGCAGACCTCTTTGCTGAACATCTCACAAATGTCTTTCAACCAAATGGCAGTAATGAATATTCAAAGTTAATAGAAAAAGATATATAGGATTTCCTTGAATCCAGCTACCAGTTATCTCCTCCAATTAAAAGCACATAACCAAGAGAGGTTAGATACCTAATAAATAACCTTAAAAATAACAAAGCACCGGGATACGACCTCATAACTGGAAGAACACTAAGGGACTTACCACACAAGCCTATTATGCTTATTACAGCTATTTTCAATGCTATCTTGAGGACGAGCTTCTATCCTGGGCAATGGAAGATAGCCCAAATAATCCTAATACTGAAACCAGGTAAACCTCCAAGCGAAGTTGCGTCATACAGACCAATAAGCCTCCTACAAGTCTTGTCAAAGCTATTTGAGAGAATGCTACTAAAACGATTGAAACCTAATTTAGATAATGTTATCCCTGACCACCAATTCGGTTTCCGTGAACAACATGCAACCGTTGAACAAGTCCACAGAACAGTGAACACAATATCGCAAGCCTTTGAACGGAAGCAATTCTGCACAGCTGTATTCCTGGACATCAGTCAGGCCTTCGACAAGGTTTGGCACGAAGGACTTCTGTACAAACTAAAATGTCACCTCCCGCACAATATCTATGCCATTCTTAAGTCATATTTAACTGATAGATGCTTTGAAGTGAAATTTCAAGAGGCGACATCTGCTCTTTGTAGCATCCAATCTGGTATCCCTCAGGGGTCGGTTCTCGGGCCCATGCTCTATTTGATCTTAACAGCAGACCTACCGACCTCTGCCAATACTACAACTGGCACGTTCGCGGATGACACTGTCATATTAGCTACCCATAGCAACGAGGTTGTAGCTTCTGATTACCTGCAGAAAAGCCTCGACCAGATGAGCAAATGGTACCAAACATGGCGAATAAAGCTTAACGCTGACAAATCGACTCAAGTCACATTTACCCTGAGGAGACCAACATGCCCACCTGTTTCCCTAGATGGATATCCAATACCGCAAACTGAGGATGCTAAGTACTTGGGATTATATCTGGATAGAAGGCTTATGTGGCGTAAACACATATGGACTAAAAGGAAGCAACTGGACACAAAAGTTAGAAACATGAACTGGCTATTGGGTAAACAGTCGCAACTATCAGTGGAAAGTAAGCTAACCCTATACAAATCCATTCTAAAGCCTGTCTGGAGCTACGCAATACAACTTTGGGGTATTGCTGCCAACTCAAATATAGATATCATTGAAAGATTCCAAACCAAAATTATTCGAATGATATTTAAAATACCATGGAACGTCAGCAATAATTACATGTACCAGGACTTGAAAATACCTACCGTCAGAGAGGAAATCGTAGATTATTATGAAAGATATATCTACAGACTTTCAAATCATCCCAACAAAATGGCCAATGCCCTTACATCTTCGGAAGACATCTCTTTCACAAGACTGAAAAGGCACAGCGTAACTAGCCTACAAAACCGATTCAAATAGAATCAGCCAATTGATGAGGAACGAGATTACTGGATCTCTCTCAACACATGACGCCTAATGATCCAGCGAAATGCAGCCAAAAATGTTGTCCATTGCAGTAGAGACTGCAGATAACAACAAAACAAAATGGAAAAGAAAAAAAAAAAACTAGCAAATGGGAAAACAAAAAAATACTCTTAAGGAGAAATAAAAAAAAAACAACCAAACAGTAACTTACCACAAATTTACAACAATAACAATAGCTTTTGTAATGAAGAATCATAAAGGAAAAAGTAAAATAACACATAATAATAATAAGATTATTTTATTTTATTTATTATTCGAATTATCTTAGTCTTATCATCAGCTATTATTGGAGGTGACTCTTTATGTCGAAACAGATTCCGCACATTCTCTGATTCAGTCAAGCTATCGCGAGTAGTGGCTGGTTGAGGACTTGCAATACATGGTAATTTTGTGCCTGTGGCCGGTGTGTTGCCACTAAATCCGATTAAATCACTATCTTCCGTAGTTTCATCCTTAAATAATTGTTCAACATGATTTTTAAAACTCTCTCCATTAGAACCAATCAAGTAGGAGACCGGCCCTATACGCTTATTAAGTACACATTTTTTCCAATAACATTTATTATTTTTAAATTGTTGAAAGAAAACTGCATCTCATTTAAAGGCGATGATAGCTCAGTGGTAGTGACGTCGGATACCGAGATGAAGGTCCTGGGTTCGAATCCTACAATGAGCTTGAGCTTTCGGTGAAGGAAAACATCGTGAGGAAACCATAGCACGGTGGTAGGGTACTTTGTAGTACCCGCCTGGCTGGCTACCAACCTCAAGTTGAAAATCTGTCACCAAGCACCTTTCGGTGTGTTTCGATAGCTGCACTTGAGAGCCAGCTCCTTCTGGCTTTGTGTGCTTACCACCTTCGGCCGCATCATCACTTATCATGGTGAGATTGCGGTCAAACACAGGCCTATAAACAATAAAAAAAAAAAAAACTACATAAAAAATTCTATTGACACCCCCCTTATAATCAATAAGTGCGCTTTGTTTCTGTCTTCTTTTATCATGCATATTAGGTCTTAAAAGATTAAATGGTATGGGAACATCTGTACCTAAAAATAACTTTACCGGCGCTTTCCCGGTAATAGAATGTGGGATGGACCGATATATTAAGATGAAACGCTGGTGGCGTTTTTTCCATACAAACGTAATCCTCAGTTTCCTCTCTGGATAATGACATTAGAGCAATGATTATTTTACCATGCAATCTGTAGGTACCACTGTATGTCCCTCGGTTGTGTTTTTCTCCATAAATTAATTTTCATAAGAATTAGGAGCCTTCTAAAATCACAAAAACTTACCATTTTTAACGCCCTTATTAGACGTCCAGCGAACAAATTTGACGAATATAATAAAAAAAAGGAAAACCGACAGACATAACTAAAGCCCTTCTTATTATGATTCTTGTTTTTTTTTTAAATCGATCCAGTTTTGGAGGAGGAAACCGGGGATTACGATATAGCGATTTCGTCTAATTTAATTCCATGGCACGATTGAATGTGAGTTTGTCGTCCTCTGTTAATAGCCGTTGTTTCATGCGCTCGCTAGCGAGGCCGTTCACGAACTGATCGCGTAGATTTTCTTTAAGGTTATCATTACTCCCAAATTTACATGCCTTACTCAATTTTTTTAACTGAACTGAGTAGTCGGTTATGGTCTGTCCTTCTATTTGTTTACACGACCTGAAAATTATTCTTTCGGCAATAAGTGAACGCTTAGGTGTCACATGCTCCTCCACCAACTCCTCAATTTTTTCGACAGTCACTTTTTCCGGTTCTTCAGGATAACACAAGTCTATTATCAAATCTAAGGACTCCGTGCCGACAACAGCTATCAAATATTTTGAGAATTCCGTAGGCTTGATGTCTTGAATTTGGAACCACGCCTTTAATCGTACTTACATAAGACGACCACCGATCAACGTGTAACTTAAATTCACGTAATCCACTTAAATCCGGCATGATTTTTTTATTATGCGACATTGTCGTAACGTAAATAATATGAAACACACGCGTTAATAACGGGTATCGTCGCCAAATGGTATATATCTAATTAAATAACGCAAGGTTGTATTCAATCAAACTAACATTATTTTTTATTTTATTTTATTTTTATTTTTATTGAACGGTACAGTAACAGATAACAGATCACACTTACACAAAAACATAAAGAAGAAAAAATATTACATAAACCTGCTATCCAATGACAACTGCACACAACTTAAACAATTAACAATTCACAGCTAGGTACAAAATAATAAAAAATACAAGTACAAATGAGAAATAAAAAAAAAAAACACAAATACAATACGAGTTAAAAATTAAAAATTATAATGGAATGAGAACAAAATATATATTATTAGCAACTTTTTAAACAATTCTTGATATAGTCTTGCTTAAACCGCCCAAAACTACCGTGAAATAAGTCAGGGAAATCATTCACACAGGCACAATTATTATACAATTTACTCATCCGAATCAATGGATCATTTTGTGATATGTTGTTATGAGCCATTGGGATTTTAAACAATTTAGGGTCCCGTACAGAGCGTGTTGCAATCTTAAAATCTAATTTTGCCAGTAATTGACTTCCAAAACTACCATTAGCTATCTTGTGGAGAGTACATATATCTGACAGATGTCTTCGATCCGCGAGGCTTATCATATCAAACCTTGACAATCTTTCTTCATAGTTAAATAGCTTACGACGCAAACCAAACTTAGAACACAACATTCTCATGAATCGGCGTTGAATAGATTCGATTCTATCCGTGTGTATATTGTATATGGGTGACCAGACAGATGAGCAATATTCCAATATACTTCGAGTGAGGGACATGTAGAGCACAATCAACGAATTTGGTTTGCTGAAAGGCTTAGCGGTACGAAAAATGAAACCGAGACTTCGGTTGGCCCTGTTCACGATGTAGTCGTAATGTGTTCTAAATGATAGTGTGGAATCAAACATAACTCCCAAATCGCGACAACAGCAACTCTCTCAAAGCTGACACCCTGGATATTATAAACATACGATATAGGGTTTCTACCCTTTGTGAAGGAGATCACTTGACACTTTTTAATATTAAGACTCATATAATTCTGGGTGCACCATTTGTTTATTATTTCGATGTCTCTTTGTAAAAGCATGCAATCATTAATGCCTTGAATTTTACGAAATATTTTAATATCATCAGCATATGCCAAGCATTCACTAGTGATAAGTTCCAGAAGGTCATTAATGAAAGCTAGAAACAGAAGTGGGCCTAGATTTGACCCTTGTGGTACACCAGAATGAGCCAAAAATGGGACAGAATCGAACCCATACAAAGCCACCAATTGCGATCTATTAAGAAGATACGAGCTTAGCCAGCGATGAAGACTGCCATGAATTCCTAAGTGATAAACTTTCTTAAGTAAGATCGAATGATTCACCCGGTCAAAAGCCTTTGCGAAATCAGTATATACAGAATCAATTTGAGTTCTAGTATTAAAAGATTCACATAGGTAGCTTGTGTATATAAGTAGGTTCGTATTTGTTGATCGCCCTGAAATAAATCCATGTTGTTTGTCATTAAGCCTATGCAAGAATTGGTTATACATATGCTCATATACCATACTTTCAAATACTTTGGCGAAACAACTCAATCTCTGCTAATATAAGACTTGAAACAATAAGCGCTTAAAATTTTCACTCTAGACCTCAGTAAACAGTAAGTATCATAATCACGTGGGTTTCCATACAACTTGTATCGGGAATGGTATTTATCTTTACTTTTAAAAAGCTTTTTGAGAGTTGCGGAAAACCAAATAGGATGTTTATTCTTATTACATCTTGACTTAGGGGTATATTTCTCTATCGTCAAGTAAAGTTGATCATAAAACAGATGAACAAAGTCGTCACAACTAAGGTTGCATGAAGCCTGCTCCCAGTCGAACCGCTCCAGATCTTTTCGGCAATTAAAATAATCAGTTTTATAAAAACAAAAACGCTCAGAAGTTGAGTTTTCCATCAAAAGGCGAAACCTTGTACGAAATAAAAGCTGAAAGGGGGGATGATGAATATCAAGACGACTGATTGGAGAAGCCTGAGATAAAGTAAACAATTCTGAGTTATTAGTGAGAACTAGATCCAAGATTCGCTGGTTATGGTTACTAATACTGTTTAGCTGCTTTAGTCCTCCAGTGCAAATTAGATCGCACAAAGCATTTGATTTTTCACTCGTTGAATTTAGAGGGCATGTGAGATCACTTGACCAAGTAAGCCCACCAAGATTAAAATCTCCAACAACACAGGTTATGCAATTGACATTATCGTTTATAATTTTATGACATTTTTGCGTAAAATCCACAAAACAACCAGTGGTTAAGTAATCCGGAACATAAACATTACATAAATTTAGAATCAAGTTACTATTTATTTTTATTTGTATCCATAGATCTTCTAATTGATCGGTTTGCCAATCATATCTAACGGTATGGTCCAAATTTTTAGATAGAGCTATAAGTACTCCACCGCCATGACATTTTTTATATCTTTCACGAAAGCTTTTATCTCTGTCTCTGCGTACAACTAAGTATCTATCATCAAATATTTCAGAGGAAAGAACCGAATCATTAAGCCAGGTTTCACTCAGGCATATTACATCATAGTTATGACAAAGAATAGAATTATAAATTTCTGTAGTCTTACTTTTCATACCACGTATGTTTTGATAATAAATTAACAGAGCCATTTATAATTAATTAAATACTATACATAATAATTTTTAAATAAATTACTTAATAGAGTCTAAACTTTTGTCGTCCTTAATGAGAATATATTGAGAGTCGGGATTCTTTCTGACATAAATGCGACCATTGCGTACCCAGACGAACATGTATTTCATTTCCCCAGCCTTCTTCCTTGCAGCGGCATGTAGCTGTTTATTTGTGGGAGACAAGTGTTCAGACACATATATTGGCTTTTTTTCGCCAGCCATACCCAGAAGAGCCGTATTAAGTTTTTCATTGGGGTTAGCCTTATTGTATTTATGAACTGCCGAATAAAATTCGTCGCGGCATCGTGTGCTTTTGAATCTGACCACGATTGTACGGGGCAACTTGCTCTCCTTGTTTTGCTTCGCCACTCTAGTGCAGTTCACAACATCCGAATCATCAAGCTTGAGACCTATAACGCGTGCACACTGCTGTAATACGTTAGGGAGACTTTCCGCACGATGTTCTGGAACACCATGAATTTCCAAGTTGTTCTCGCGGAGATGTTGTTCAAGATTGTTGACACGATTAGACAACATTGAAACCGAGGTCGTGAGGTTGCTGTTGTCTTGCTTAAGTTGTTTATTTTCATTTGATAACAAATCAATAGATTTTTTCATCTCATCGTGCATATTACTTAGAAAATCCATGGATTCGCGCAATTCTTGGAGGTTTTTCATTACTGGTCCAATTTCAGTTTTGATTATTCTAGATATTATTGTCGGTAACTCAGCTCTAATTGCATCAATCACCTGTTCACGAATATTGACAACAATATCTTCGCTCGTTTGCTTCACAGAACCGCTCAATGATGACATCGCAGATATTGCGAGATCTTCGGGTGAGCTTGCTCCTTTTACTCTGCGCAGTGTAACGTTATTCAGTACATTATCGTCGTCATTCTCGGACCTCTCAGAACGGTTAATTACAGGCGTATTTGTGTTATCACTCTTTGGTTGCTTACTCTTACATGCGTGACACTTCCAACCACCTTTGTTATCCTTGCTCATGGTATTGAAACGCCGTTCTGTAATTTTTGCACATATTAAGTCGTATGCTTGCTGACATAAATAGCATTTTAGGTATGTTCCTCCACTGATTGGGTTTCGACATCCATCACAAATCAAATTTGCTTTAGACGCCATCTATGTTTCACTTGAAGGACTAATTTAATTAACCACTCGTAAGTAAGCAAGTTATAAGAATAAATGTTGAAAAATGTTTTGCCGGATTCGAACCTCCGTCTCCTGGGCAGCAGTCTAAGTACTCAAAAGATAACGTACTAGCGCCCTACACCAGCAAACCATTAACAGATTTGGCGAAAATAGTCCACCGTTTCTACCAAAGTTGTTATTATTTTTATGAAGCGGGTTGTTGAAAAAATCGTTCGAATATGACACACTAACACAATCACTAAGTCACAAAAATATACAATGACGAGTGAAATTATTCGAACACTGAAGAGTTTAACACCGTGTTTGTTTATGTATATAGATGACAACGACTTTAAATTGTCACTTTTCGTATTGCTTTCACAAAAATAATCAATATTTTCACTGTTTTTGAATTTAAAACACAGACGAAATAAAAACGTAACCAGCCGTGAAAGTACCCTTTTTTTTTTTTTATATCGAGACTGATTATTTATTTTACGAAGGTAAGCAAATCACATTTTCTTAAAGTACCCACATATACAGCGTGTAAGGGACATCGCCGCACAAACGGATACCATGGGTCCAGGACATGATTCTGGACCCATGTTGGAATTTTTCGTCGGTTTTTCCCAAATTTAAAAAAATAAATGAGTTTTTTTTACTTTAGACTGTTCATAATCGTTATTCTTACCTAACCCAAAGAGATTTAAAATAAATAAGTTATTAATTCATTACTTTCGCTAAAAGTAGCAATGTAAATAAAACTAGAAACGGTGTCTTATGGCGATATTCGCCTGCAGTCAGCGACATACATCGAGGAAATATCCCTATAGAGTAGTAATACTGAACAATATAATTCCACAACTAGTCAGTGATTTGTCACTGAATTTGAATAGTAAGGACCACTCGCTGCGTCGTGTGTTTTTGACTTGGCCAATCAGAGTGCATGCGTCCTTGTCTTAACCAATCAGCGCGCATTGTCGGCGGTGGGAAATTGGCGGAATTTATTTCAACCAAAATGAACGTCATTGCGCTTCTATAGGTTAATTGTTCCATGGCGACATACTACGTAGGCACAACGTTATCGCGCGTTTAAATCACGGTGTTCACAATACATTGCGCGCTCGAAAATCACAATTTCTACAACTGATCATTAGCGAGGTGAATGACTTTCACAATTTGATTAGTGGCATTAGGTGTAGCCTTTTCGCGAAGTTTGCGTTACCATGCGAAATAGGGTGTATTTCGCATGGTAACGCAAACTTCGCAAACTTAAAATATACTAATAATGTGAAAAGATTGAGTGCATTTGTGCCATGTGTACCTATGTCATGCATTCTTTTTCACTCTAGCCCAATTTTTTTCTGTCTGTTAAGACACCAGATAATATTCAAGTTCAGAAAGTATGCAAATTGCAATCCTTCACACAATTGTGTCTGGTCTTTGCCATGATCAATCAGTTTGACCTTGAGGCTTGACTTATCTAGGTTGTGGAGCATTTGGCCCAGTTCAGATGGTGAATAGAAAAATAGGACAATGTCATCTCCAAAAAAGAGGTAAGTATATTTTTTTTGTAGAACCACCGGGTACCTTTTTGTATGTCAGGTTTTTGTAGAAATTGATTTAAATTAAACAATACGGTATTCTTAAAATAAAAACAATATTAACTACATTGAGCTATTATTACCACGTATAGAGAAGCTATCATAAGCAAAGGTTATGTATGATCCCATTTTTTTAGTCTCTTTAGCGCTGAAACAATAATTAGTCGTCTAAGCAGATAGTAGAAACACGTAGCGCTATCAGAACGCTTTTAGGAGTATTTTTCTAGCAAACACCGTGAATTTCACAGCCCCTTACGCGTTTCGTTCATAGTTCTACAACAACAAGTGCGACCGGATGGCCTAATTTGAACGGAACATAGTTGTGATGTGTGGCGTCTTCTCTAACGTAGTAATAATAGCTCAATGACTATCTTATAATTTTTGTACGTTTGCATCTCACCATGGTACACACGGCTACAGATCAAGCTATACATTTCCAGTATAAGCTGATCTCGCATTATAGTTTTTTTTCCATACAATGGGAGGTCAGCTTATACTAGAAATGTATAGCTTGATCTGTAGCCGTGTGTACGTTTCATTGCTGATTGCTTTCTTTCATCTTTGTCTACTCTGGGATCAATGGATCACTTGATGTTATTAATATTATAAAAATAATATGTTTTTGTATATTGATTTGTATTGATATACTTAACCGATACATTAATATAACAACACGTAATATCTGATATCTGATTTTTTGAGACTAACTACGCCCTGATGTTGAAAGAAGGAACCACTTAACACTCTTTTGCATTTACAATATAACAAGTTTACGCCCGGCGGTTTCACACGCTTTCTTGAATGATTTTATGTTTTCCCGGGATAAAAAATATTCTAGGTATGTTATTTCAGGTTATAATCTACCCGCGTTCCAAATTTCATCCAAATCCGTTCAGTAGTTCTTGCGTGAAAGAGTAACAAGTATCTTCACATCCATAAAAACTTTCACATAGGTATATTATATTGTAGGAAGTAGGATAGGATAGGAAGTAGGATAGTAGGATTGCGATCACCCTTTTAACCAAGGCGATCATTAAATGCATATCACGGTTGAAAACCGTGAAACAGCCCCGAAAGAATGTTTAATTTTAATTTCTCTTGCAAATCCACTGAGGTGAAATTTTTACTGTTTTAGTATATCCTAAGATCCGGCTGCAAGAAACTGCGTTTATCGAGTTTCTGATCGGGACTTTTTTTTATATATAAATTAATTGTGAATGGGGGAATATGTATTTTTGTCGGGTTGCCTATCAAAATGTGGCCGCACAACAATTATCATAGGTAACTAGTGGTCGGACATATAAAGTAATAGCAACAAATCGCTTCAAATGAAGCAATTTTTGGTCTCCTCTCAAGTTAAAGCAATGAAATGTGTCTTAAAATGATGTTTATTTTTAGAAAAATGGCCGGCAGACACATTTTAACAGATGGTGAAACAGTATATACGGCCAGACAGTATCAAGAGGAGTTAGAGGATATTTCTCTGAAGAAGAACACAATCATACACTTACCTACAGGTAAGTTAATCGCAATAGAATAATAAAGTTCGCACACAATTAGATTGGCCGTCTATAACAGACGGGGGAAAAATGCTATGATACTGCTAAACTGGCTAAACTATTTCTTTTTTTAAATTAAATATGGCATGAGTTTGTAATCACATAAAGAGAAGAAAGGTTCTCTCATGCTGAGCACGTACTGGATAGCGCCGAGCGGGACGCCCTCCCACTGCGGTGGACCGCGACCTGGTCACAGTCGCTGGGCACCGCTGGATGCAGGCGGCCCAAAACCGTTTGAAGTGGAAGGCAATGGGGGAGGTCTACGTTCAGCAGTGGACATCCATAGGCTGATATGATGATGATGATGATGAAAGCCTAATAAACAACTTCCAAGCTACGGTTTCCTCACGATGTTTTCCTTGATCGAAGCTGAAGCTTTGTAGGGTTTCGTCACGACAGACAAAGCTATAATTGCCTTGAATATGGGCCGATTCTACAATCAAGATATTGACCAAGACATGGTATTCCAGGTTCAGGCAAAACCTTTATCGCAATACGCCTGATCAAGAATTTCAAAGAGGCGCTACGGAAGCCATGGGGCGCTGGTGGACAACGCACGTTCTTTCTCGTCAATACCGTACCGTTGGTCGTGCAACAGGTATGTGGTTCTGAAATTAACCATTTGTAAAGCATTGCATTTTGTAGTTACCCTTTTTAGGGTTCCGTACCCGGAGGGTGCCAAACGTGACCCTATGACTAAGACTCCGCTGTCCGTCCGTCTATCCGTCTGTCTGTCAGTGGGCTGTATCTCATTAACGGTAATAGCTACCTATTACCGTTCATGAGATACAGCCCACAGCGAATGTGTATTTCTATTGCCGCTATAATAAGAAATAATAAAAATTACACACATAGCGACCGAGAAAAAGATAGCCACCCTTATGCCGCTTTTTGTGTAGGTAAAAGTTTTACTCGCTGTTATTCGCTAAATCCTCAGTAGACGCCTTTCATGGGATGAACCGGGATTTCGACAGGACCCATAATTTTCAAAAGCTTTATAAATGACAACCGAGCTAACTGACGCCTGTGTTCAGCATCAAAACCTTGGATCAAAACTGTGCCGTCTTTGTCATTTCAGACGTTATTCATAATGCTTTCAGTAACTGGCAGTCTCTTTATTACCAATAGTTCGGATTTGTTGAGTTGCACAGGATGTGCTGTAAATTCGAACACTACTCTATAAATAGGTCTTAGCATTCCAGGTTAAGAATTACTGTTTGCAATACTTATTTATTACAGCCCGAGTCATGTTAACAATCATAGTAGGCGCTGCGGTGCTGTTTTTTTAAGCATACTATAAGAAATTTCTGTCAGAAATTTTCTGACGCCCGCCGGAAGGCACTTTCCTCATACATTTTGTTCTAGACCCCGCATACTGTCCGAAAATTCTGACGTGTCTGCCGTCCAAAAGTGTACGAGCATATAAGAAATTTTCTGACAGAAAATTTCTTATAGTATGCGGCCGGTCTAATGGTCATTGCAAGTTTGTTCGATCGCGTACGTGTTCATACAAGTTTTGTGCAGCGAATTAGTCATCCTTTGTTCAACGTATAATCTTAATAGCGCAGCGATTCCCAAACTGAAGCAAACCTACCGTAAATATGACTTCACATAATTCAGTCGCTATTTCTTATAAAATGTAATAAATAAAATAATTTTCTGTAATATGTATTCACAGATATTCCGACTCAAGTCGGCCACCACGCTGTACGTACAAGCCGGCACGCACACATTCACACATTAGTTGAGCGCGAGTAATTGACTGTGTGTAAACGGTAGCCAACTAAGGTGTGCGTGAGAGGTGGCCGACTCCATAGACACAGTTTTTTGTTAGCGAGAATATGTCCTCCGTAGTCTGTGTATGTATTATACTAAGTTAAGTCCGTGTTAACTCTGAGCTGTATGTAGACCTTTGTATAGCTCGAGTATGTCATTGCATAGCTTAAAACTGAATAAATGTTCAAACGAAATCCTTATTTCAACCCCATGGCTCCGCCATCATGAAAAAATTCCAAAAACCGAATCGACAAGGGAATTTGGAAACTGCTCACAAAATTTCACGAGAATCGGTTGAGAAATGCGACCTGTGGACATACGAAAGCATTTTTGTCCAAGGTGAAACGGACACGCTTCGCACTCTCTCGGTCAAATACACTGCACCGGTAGGTGCTAAGCGAGTTTTAGCAGTTTAAGGCCCAGTTTCAATATTTTACGGACCGGTATCGGTTAAGATTTATTAAAATTAAGACTCTTATACCTTTACTAATATGAAGCAAAGACCTCAAAGCTTTGCATAGCAGACCCTCCCATATGGAAATAGCTATTACATGTAAAATTAGTTTACGAAATTATCTATATGCAATTATCAGTTTGGCAATAAAAAAACCTACCATTGGTAAGCAAAACGATTCGTTTTTGTTTATTGAAACCGGGCATTAGTCGTGATAAGGTAATATCCAGACAAACTAATTTGAGATACAAGCTTGAGAACCCCTGCTATTGTTACACATACAGAGGGCCAATGGTTTTGTTATCAAAGAGTTTCCACAACGCAATAACATTATACATTACAATGCCACATCAAACTTAGACATTGTTGTAATGTTATGAAATCTCGAGTGAAGGTAACCTAACTATAAATACCTTTGTATGTGGTTGACATATGGTTCATTTTCGAATAACTTGACGCAATGATTTGACGTCAGTCCAAATTCTAAGTAACTCATTTGTCCCTCTCAATTAAGATTTCTCTGACAATTGGATTCTTCTTAGCTACCTAATTGAGATAACAATTTCTTTGGGGTGATTGTTTGAAGCTATTGATAACAACTTTAAATTAACTTTGATAATGAACTGTTGACGGCCTGTAGTAATCTATCTATCTATCTATACTAATATAATAAAGCAGAAGACAGCAGAATCAATCAGAGATCATTTTATCTTAGCGTGTAGTAATAGATTATGAACTATTAACATAAAACCAAGGTTCGTTATCAATATATAACGGTTATTTGTTACTAAAGAACCAATGTATAGTTCTATAACATTTAGAAATCAAAATTAATTCATATATAAATCTATACAGGTCGTTGTTTTGGTCAGCGACGAGCGACTCAGGGTCCATAATACAAATGATACTGGTGCTAAAGAAAATATAAAAAAGTACTTTATTTTTTTAAATAATAAAAATTTTGAAAATCATGTAATAAGCTAAAGTGTAGACATAAAACTCAACGGGAGTACGAGGGAGTAAAGGGGTGGGGCGATGGCGGCTTGTGCCTAGCTCTAGTCTGTGCACGTGCCTAGTAACCATACTTTGCAGTAATTTTATTTCAAATTGAATAAGGTATTTCTCATCATATTTACAGTATTTAATGGAATTAAGTCCATTTTTGGGGAATATATATTTTATACTACAGCTCCTGGGTCGCTTATCGCCGACCAAAACAACACCCTGTATATGTCTCTTGCGCACATCACAAAATTACTTCGCGTAGGCACTGCATGAAATATTCGTTAATAATTATAATTTTGAACCACTTAAATGAATACTTTTAGAGCCTGCCCTCGCAGCTGTTCATGTTGCTCATGGTAAGTTTCCATGCATCAGTCTTCCTTGGACGTCCCCGTATTTGGTTCATCGAAAGTATATAGATGTGCAGTATTTAGATTTGAGTAGTTTTGTTTTACCATATTGTATAAGTCCTACATAAATGAATTAATAACGGTGCTTTTGTGAGATGACGTAACTCATCATAACTCTAATATAAGTATTCCTGAAAAAATATAAAAAAAATATTATTTGAAAATCCAAAAAATCTTAATTTGAACTTAACATCAGTAAAAACAAGGTTCATTGAATAAAATACTACAATTTAAAAACAACAGGTAGTCAGCTGTACCCGTGTTGGGTCAATCCATCGAGGAAACATCCATAGTACAGGGTTAGGCAACTATTCAGTGATTTTGCACTGATTTTAAGGACCAATCACTGCATCGTGTGTTCTTGACTTGCCCAATCAGAGCGTATGTGTGCTTATTAAGCCGATCAGAGATATAATAATATTTTGTTAATGAATACTTATAACTACATTTATGTTCATCCCTCCAAAGTACCGTACTTAATTTCGTAGATCCTTATTTTTTATTTATTTATGTTTGTACCTATTTTTATACACTTTATGGCGTCGCATAGTATGTGTTCGTACACAATTTATGTATGAGATATGTGTACCTGATACAATGGTTTGGATTTGTGTTGTTCATAAAAGTCCGGTTTACAATTTTATGTTATTAAGACCATACCCTGAAAAATAAATTCCCACGTTCGCTCCGCCTACACACCCCGCCACCCCTCATGTATAAGATGCGCTGCTGTGTGTATCGCGATAGCACGACCTAGTGTCCGATAGAAATTTGCGCGATTGATGACGCGCGAGTAAGAAAATAACACAAAAAGAATGGAGTAGTTTTTAAAATAAATATTTTTCCATCGTCACGCTCATTATCCCCGAAGAAGTAGCCTCAAGAGCCGCTTTTTAATATTCATTTACTACAAAAACTCTACTAAAAAGAGTAAAAATAATAAAACTATAGGGGAGAGAGGGTCAGTGTGGATATTTTTTTTTAAACTGATATCATCGCGCTAGTTTCGCTTCAAAAAGGTTAGTTTTATTCTTAAAATATACGTTTAACATCTGTGTTAGAAAATCAAAGACAAAGATAGGACTTGGGAAGTTCAGTAATACAATATATACATTTAAAAAAGATGGTGACGTTATCCACTGTAACCCATGGGTGGTTAATACTGAATCAGGGATTTTTCGTACTGAGTAATTGGGTTAAAATGTTTCAGTGTCAAAAACCAACAGCTTTGGATTAACAAATTAATAAAGATAAATGGATTAAAAATAAAGATAACCTACTAAAAAATAAAGACAACATTTAGAAATGTAACACAAAATAGGAATAATTCACAGAAGATATTATTCTTAACAGCTTACCTAAGAAAAAGATTTGACTGAGTTTGCGCCTTACTGAAACAATGCTCGAATCAAACAAATCAATGTCATGCTCATGTGCAAGGCCTATTATACCTGTCGCCAGCTCGCAGAAGGAAGGCATTCTGCCTGTAACATGTAGAGGCATGCGGGACTATTTTACCGCCAATTAGGCGTAGAGGATATATAACGATATGTTAGATAGTAATTCTGGACAGTCGACACTTCCAGATACTATCTTCAACAGGTAAGTAAGGTCGGCAATTTCGCAGCGCTGGTGCAGATGTAACAGGTGATGTTTCTTATCAAGATCAAGGTACATAGACGAGTCATATTTATGTTTAAAGAGGTAGCAGAGGTATTCAAGAAATATCTGTTAGATATTTTCGATTCTTGAAACAAGGTCCTTGTATCTGGGGTTCTAAACCTGCAATGCATACTCCAAGTGGCTTCAGACGTAAGTGCAATACAATATTTTTAACCATTTTACTTGAGTGAAATATTCATACGCATCACAAAATTCAAAATTCAAAATCATTTATTCAAATAGACCTTCGCAGGCACTTATGAAAAGTCTGACTGTAATACTCTAATACCCGTTCGGAAGGTTGCATTTGCTGAGAAGAGCCGGCTAGCTTTCTGTGTGAAAGTAACAATAGAGCACTTAACAGGATTGAGGTCAAGTTTATTGAGCGTACAGTAATCAGTTAGATGACCCAAGTCAGATTGAAGCGCGTCAGCATCAGAAACAAAGAACATGAGAAGTCTTAATGCACAGTTTTCGTTAATTTACAAATATTATCAATAGCAAAGGCCCCAGTAATGAACCCTGGAGAATGCCACTACATATGGGAACCTAGCATGATATGTAGTTATTGACAACAACAGCATGTCTCCGATTTTCTAGGTAAGATGAAAACCATCGACACCTCTTATGCCTATGCCTTTTAGCTTGGATAAGAGAAGACTATGGTCAATTCTGTTAAGAAACCATGTTGGCTTTGGTTGAAAGAGTTCCTTAAAGCTGCGTAAACTTGATGTTAGATAAGATATTCAAGTATTTTGGATATTATACATAATTTTGAGATAGGGCGGTAGTTGGCTACTTCTAATTTAGAACCCTTCTTGTAAATTGGTAATGAAGGTAGACTTCCAGACAGAAGGGACATAACAATCAAGAAAGGCTCTTTTGAACAGAATGGTAATTAGGAAAACAATAGTTTTAGTACAGAATTTGGGAACCTGGGCATGCAAGTCATGAGTGCCAGCAGATTTAGATGTATCAAGGATTCACTTCAAGAGAGTGGACGATGAGGACGATCCTGATGCTTTTACTGATGTTCAAGGACATTCTATTACCGCCAGTATCGCATCAGCGACGGCAACTGTACAGGTGTCAGGATCTTCTTATAGTGCCACACACGACGACACCCGGGTGACCGGAGCAAATCGGGCCACGCACAAGGCACCTGCGTCCGGACGAGACAGTGGTCCCATGAGCCGAGTGGCGCATCCACTGTCACTGCATAGCCGTCCGGTCGCATAGTCAGCAGAAGGTCCAGTAAGGAGCTAGTATAGCTCTCAATATCTGGGATTCTCGTAGGAGAAAGAATCAGTTGCGAGAAGCCATAGGCCAGAGCAAAGTCGTGAGCAGTCTTCCCCGAAAAGCCAGTGGACCGAGAACCATGCCACTCAACTTGGTGAGCGTTGAAGCTAAAATCACTAACTCCGCGGAGGGGTACTGCTTCAGTACTTTGTCAGTCATCGATTGCAGTTGCTCAAATAACCGTTTTGTCTCGGAGTCATCGCTGTGGGACCTGTTAAGGTACGCGTAAATTTTGGTGTGGATACCGTGATCTACGCGCGCTCACAAAACTGACAGGTCCCTGTCTTCGAGCCCATGGAGACGACGACAGCAAATATCCTCCTTAACTTAAATACATACCCTAGCACGGCACACAAAGATGTGATCCTGACAGCTGAGATATTTGCTTGTGGTAGACAGGCAGGCAGACAAATAGACGGGCGGCAGTAGAGGCTTAGTAGTACACGTTTACGATATTTTTACTTGAATATAAAATTTTGTGAATAAACAACTTGAATACAAAATTTCATGCCCCTTTTCACCACTTTGGGGGTGGAATTATCAAAAACGCTGAGACACTTATCACAATCGTCAGCCCTAAGCACATTATTTGAAGATTCTAACTTCAAAACTGACTGACTTTCATTGAAACTTTCATTCAATCCATAAATAATCCAATCCATAAGAAAATATCCAAAAACTCTTCCTTAGTGGATGCCTACACCGTATAAGGTATCTTTGTGCAAAATTTATAGTCTACGTCCAGCGGCTTGGGCTGTGCGTTGATATATCAACAATCAATCAGTTTACGATAAATATTTTGAATTTGAAGCGCTTGTGGTGTAGCATAATTAGCCGTTCTTAATCGATCGGCAAAGTTAAGCTACCACCATCGTGGTCGGTACCTGGATGGGTGACCGCCTAGTGGTATTTCGAATCGAGCGTTTCCGTGCTACGGAAGGCACGGAAAGCCGTTGGTCCCGGTTATCACTTAATTGTGATAGTCGTTAAGCTAGTTGGATGCCTCATAGGCGGCTTGGAAAATCTCAACAGTAGGTTGGCCACTAGCCCTAACTCCACCGATACTTAGTGGGCACGTGTGGTGGAGTATCTGCCCATTACCTTACAACCTCATTTGTGAAAGGAGGCCTGTGCTCAGCAGTGGGACATTATAGGCTGATGATGATGATGATGATGATTTTGAATTTACTAGTTTTATACAACGAAACGAGAGAATATAAAAAAGGTTACAAAATAATGCCAAAAATGTAGAACTGAAGTTTATAACGTCAAATAATTTCTAATACAATCTGATATTACAATCAATAAAATAATTACAAATGTTCACATCAAAATATATAATACTAGCTGTCCACCGCGGTTTCACCCGCGTTTTTTCCTGAATTTTCTTTGCTATAAACCTCACGGAGCCCGAGACCTTTCCAACGAATGCAAAACCGTGAAAATCGGTTCGTGCGTTCTGGAGTTATAGCGTCAGGAAGGAAAACCCGAATTATTTTTATATATTAGATTTCTTATTGAAACAAGAACGTTCGCTAAGTGAAAAAGTACATAATCCATATCTGTAAAATACAATGATTACAGACAAATCTAGGTTCTCATACTGCTACTTCTAATTTAACTATAATTCTATGTTTCGTTAGCGACTCCACTGGATCTGTTCCTTTTGTATTCTAAAATGAAACTAAACATAAACTCTGCCAACCAGGGTCATCAGTTTTTGACGTTTAAGAATACCCACGAGTTTCAATTTTAATGCTTTGTGATAAGGTTTATCTGTTAAAATCAAAGGTATGATGTTACAAAAGAATCTTACTATACAGGATTAAGATTCATTTTTCTCTATCATTTTTTACGTCAAAAAGTAATTGAACTGGTGGACAGAGTGTCATTTGTTTACAAACATTGTCATGTCAAACAACTCGTCGAAATTGAAATAAATAAAAAAAAAAAAAAAAAAACAAAAAAACGAATACATCCTTTCTCCTGAGCGCACTGCGCGGTACTGAAGAACCGCTGCCTATTCATTGCTATTATAACTCGAGGGAGGACGAATACAAAGTTGAATATCGCGTGTGACGTTTGAACGTAGAATGGTCCAAAAGTAACTGACTAAAAGTTTAAAAACTAATTTCGTTTATAAAATGAGTTATATAATATCTAGGAAAATTTTGGTTTGCCATGCCCTAGTAAACTATGTTTTCTTGCTGTAAGACAAATTTAAGACAGAAACCTGAAGCCGTTTACGTAGAAAATGATATTAAAGCTAAAAAAATACCATTTTTAAAACGAATAAATGATCGAATGAAAGTCTTCGAATCATGTTTTTGGCTTTTTGGGGCCCTAGATAAAGGTCTGAAATAACTTAAATTATAATTTCCTTTTTGATCAGACTTGTGATGGACTTAGAATATTAAGTCAAAAATGATGATAAATTTTGATGCCCCGTCTTAACTGCTGCCTTTAACTTCGTTCGCGTGGTGTCCTAGCCCCTTAATACACACTTACCCTACCATACCATACCCTACCATATCATACCCTAAATTACCCTACTATTTATTCCATACCATACTATACTATACCATACCATACCCTACCTACTTAGATTATTGTAAGATTTATTATATAATTTTTTTTCTTTAATAATTGTGTTTACTATTATTATTTAAAACTGTTTTGGGTCGGTTGTGTTGGTTATTAAAATCGCTTTTATTGAGTTACATTGAAAACCATAATTAACCGTTTATTCAACGAAAACCGTTGCGACCACTTAATCATGCTATTTCAATATTTCTCGTTGAAATCTCTTTTATATAATAAAAAAAACGGTTGCATTGGAACAAATTTTACGATTGTTACCAAAAAACGCTTAATTGTGGTTCATGGTAAGATAAAACCGTCAGGATAAGTTCTTTATTTACTTACCCCCTTATAAATAATCGCTTTTTAACTAAATCAGTGTAATAGTGTGCCCCGTCTCACTCTTTCGATCACCAAATATCACGTGTCAGATAAAGAGTTCGGAATTTTAGCTAATCAACGTTTGATAACTTCATTATGAATAAGGGGGTTTGGCGTTAACCGGTTTAATATTTTCTCCAATTTCATAGCCCAGGGTGTGAGGGACACTATAAATACATGAGGTCTATTCGATTCCATAGAAATGTGCATGTTTTTGTAAATTTGTTCAAACTGTTATGTGTTAATGTTCCTATTTGTTTATATTTATGTACGTATATCAGTCGTCTGGTGTAATGTACGAATTGGGATCACGGATATGATGATTCAGGATAATTTAAAGATTTGTTCAGTGTAATTTGAAAGCATGCGATTTGAGATTTTATCCCTGCAGTATGTTATTGGGTTTGTAAAAAATGATTTTTTTTTCAGAAAAAGCAAATAGAAAGGCTATGCCCAGTAAAAGTGGGCGCCTACAGCGGGGACGACGGCGTCGATTACTGGGACAAGGACAAATGGGACGCTGAGCTCACCAAAAATGAGGTAAATGGAATGACATTTTTGATCATACTGCTAATAGTCGAGATTCTTCGGTGCCTTTTTAGGGTTCCGTGCCCAAAGTGTGTATTTGTCAACTATTCTAGGAGCAAATGGACTTGAAGATAATTATTTACTAACTTTATTTCTACTTTCAGGTGGTTGTAATGACAAGTCAAATTCTAGCGGACATGTTGACTCACTCGTACATAAAGATCGAAGACCTGAATCTGATAATATTCGACGAATGCCACCACGCCGTCGACAACCACCCGATGCGGCTGGTCATGAAGCATTTCGAAATGTGTCCCGTTCATAAACAGCCCAGGGTTCTTGGTAATTATTATGTTGCACCATCATCCACCTTCCCTGTTTCCAATCATTTGGGGTCGCCGTAATAAGTTTCCGTAGTTAAATTCCGTAACCAACCCCATTTATAAGACTCCGCTGTCCGTCCGTATTTTTTTTACTGTTTATTGGCCTGTGTTTTACCGCAATCTCACCATGGTAAGTGATGATGTGGCCGAAGGTTGTAAGCACACAAACCCTATAAAGAGCTGGCTCTCAAGTGCAGCTATCGGAACACACCGAAAGGTGCTTGGCGACAGATTTTCAGCTTGAGGGTGGTAGCTAGCCAGATGGGTACTACAAAGTACCCTACCACCGTGCTATGGTTTCCTCACGATGTTTTCTTTCACCGAAAGCTCAAGCTCATTATAGGATTCGAACCCGGGACCTTCGTCTCGGTATCCGACGTCACTACCACTGAGCTATCATCGTCTGCCTGTCAGTGGGCTGTATCTCATGAACCGTAATAGGTAGACACTTGACATTTTCACAGAATATGTATTTCTATTGCCGCTATAACAACAAATAATAAAAAAGAAATAAAATTATAAACCCCATACAAAAAACGTCTTTTTCGTTGCGCATACTATTCCTTTCATAGTCAATTTAAGTTAGTTATTATTATTGTACGGAATCCTCCGTGTGCGAGTTCGACTCGCACTTGGCCGGTTTTATTTACCCATATCATCTTTTAAACAAGCCATCCATATCTTTTTTACTCTTCCCGTATCCACTTGCATATTTCTAACTCTATAAGTCACGTGTCTTTCATTCCTCCTCTAACATGTCCATACGATAAACGGTTCCCTCTCAACTTTTCAGTCACTGGTACTACATTCAAGCTTTCCTTTATGAACTCATATTATGGTGCCGATTCTGTTGTAAATCGCACTAAACTAATTTTAGTCACATCTCATCTCTTTCTTACAAACATTATTGAAAAAGGATAGAACATATTTTAAGTTGTCAAATTAATCTTTGCCGTCTTATTTTGCGTGTATTTAGGCGTAACCGCGATATATGGCGACAAAATTTATATTGAAAACAAGCATTGAACTAATTTGACAGGACTAAATTTTTTACATCCTTTTCTTATGTTCTTTGTTAGAAAGAGACATAGTGAGATTAAAAATAGTTTAGTTGTGAACAGAATCAGGGCCACTGGTGCCGATTCTGTTGTAAATCGCACTAAACTAATTTTAGTCACATCTCATCTCTTTCTTACGAACATGATTGAAAAAGGATAGAACTTATTTTAAGTTGTCAAATTAATCTTTGCCGTCTTATTTTGCGTGTATTTAGGCGTAACCGCGATAGATGGCGACTAAAATTATATTGAAAACAAGCATTGGACTAATTTGACAGGACTAAATTTCTTACATCCTTTTTTTATGTTCTTTGTTAGAAAGAGACAAAGTGACATTAAAATTAGTTTAGTTGTGAACAGAATCAGGGCCACTGTCTCACCTAATCAAGGTGTAGATGTATAACTAATAAGTTGCTTATGTGTAGGATTGACAGCGACTCTCCTAAACTCGAATGTGAGTAAGGTGAAAGTGGATGTGGCGTTGAAGGAGCTTGAGAAGACCTTCCACGCGACCATCGCCACTGTCAACGAGCTGGGGGAAGTGATGAGGTCATTATACTATCATAACCATATCAATTAATAGCTACTACCATTAATAATAGTAGTAGTACTACTATTATTAATGGTTTTTTTACACAACTAACTTAACTATAATCTTCCCCGGATGTGTCCTCTACTTACCGAACTGTCTGCATTAGGGTCAGTTCATACTGAGACGCGATGCAGCGATCTCACTATGTTTCTTTCTAACAAAGAACATAAGAAAAGGATAGAAATTTAGTCCTGTCAAATTAGTCCAATGCTTATTTTCAATATAAATTTAGGTCTATCTATCACGGTCATGTCTAAATACCCATGAAGACGGCAGACTAATTTGACAGCTTTACAATTTTTTCTTCCTTTTTCAATAATGTTTGTTAGAAAGAGATGTGATGTGACTAAAATTTGTTTACGGCTATTTACAACCGAGGGCCTACTACGAAAAACGATACTCGATAGTCCGAATTGGCTAATTGATTGACAACGATGACCGGCCTATCGTGTATCGTTTTTCGTAGTAGGCCCTCAGAATCGGCACCATTGTATCGCTATCTTAAGTGCGCATCGCGTCGCGGTGTGAGCTGCCCTTAGGGTGTCAAAAACATCTGATGGATCATCTCACACCATCTAGTCCATTAAAAAAACACCTTCGTATCCACTTTAAAACAATTTTTAATGGATAAGAGAGGTAGAGCATAGCGTTTATTCGCTAGGCGAACATCTCGACTGGGGAAGTACCTCCACCTTACAGAATACCGCAGCCAAATAACTTTATGTTGTGTTCGGGAGGGAGGAAGGTCGGTAACACGTGAGTTACCGACCATGTGTGTTGCAAGCGTCCATATGGCAAACCGCTTACCATCAGGCGGGGTAAGTACGCTAGTTTACAGAATTTATAAAAGAAATATGTTTCCAGCTACTCAACAAACCCTCACGAGATGGTGCTGTTCTACCAATCAGCTCAGCCGACAACTGCTTCGCAACAAGTGGTGGTGTTGTTGACCAAACTACAGGCTCTGATCATGAAATACAAACTGCCGCAACCCACCAACCAAGACGTCAAACTGAAGAAATGGCAGCAGGATATCACCACAGACCCTAATAAGGTAAGAAAAGACAGAAAAACATTTATAGGTATTTATTTGAGCGTCAATATGTATATTAAGTATGTATGTACAAACAAAAAGTAGTATATGTATTATATCAGTTATTTGGTTTCCATAGTACAAGCTCTGCTTAGTTTGGGATCAGATGACCGTGTGTGAGGAATGTCCCAGGATATTTATTTATTTATATTTAGCAATGTAATTTTTTTTTGGAAATTCCGAGTTTGAATACTGAAAGTTTTAAGGGATTTAAAGAAAATAAACAAATGTCTTTGCTCTCGTGTGATACACGCACGATTTCCCCTCAATAGTAGTCCAGCCATTTGGTATTTTTACATGGAAAGTTTTCCGGGTTTGAATATTGGTTATCTTTTCTTAGTTATATCTTAGTTAGTTGTTTCTTATACGAACAGCAAAGGAGTGGAACTCTCTTCCGGGGTCTGTGTTTCCCGACACCTATAACCTAGATGTATTCAAGGCCAGAGTGAATAGGCTTTTTCTGGGTAAGCGTGCTACATCCTCGGCCTCGTCATAACTCCTCATGGGGTCAGTCGAAGGTCAAACGCAAGCCCATTTTACATAAAAAAAAAAAAAAAAAAAAAAATCTTTTTTATTGTTAATTATTTGGAAAAAAAGCCAAACATAGTCAGATTGTCCAAAAAATATTTAAAAAATTTTACCTTGCTGAGTTTCTAGCCGGATTCTTCTCAGTTGAAGGCCGGGTCCCGAACCGGTGGTAACTTTAGTAAATGTGACCTTCATAAGTGCCCTTCTGGGACCTAAATTGAATAAATGGCTTTGACTTTGACTTTTCACCTCGACTTTTCATCTTTGCTGCTCGCGGCGCCATATTGGAAAAATGGCGGCCACAAACAGTTATCCTTATTAAATCATCATTATCAGTCCACTGTTGAGCACGGCCTCCTTTCACAAATGAGGATGACAGGGAATAGGTTGATACTCCACCACGCGTGCCCACTGCGGATCGATCGGTGGAGGTAGGCTGTTGAATTTTTCAAACCGCCTAGGAGGCATCCAACTAACCCGGGACCAACGGCTTTACGTGCCTTCTGAAGCACGGAAAACGCTCGAGTTGAAATACCACTAGGCGGTCACCCATCCAGGTCACGACGTTGGTAGCTTACCTTAGCCGATCGATTAATAACGGTTAACCAAGGGGTTCTTCAACAAAGGTGTCGCAAGCGTCAATAGGCTGCGTTGACCGCTTACCATCGGGTGGCCCGTATGCTTGTTTGCCACCTTTTATTTTTGCCAGTGTTTGACCGCAATCTTACCCATGGTAAGTGATGTGGCCGAAGGTGGTAAGCACAGAAAGCATAGAAGGAACTGGCTCTCAAGTTCAGCTGTCGAAACACACCGATAGGTGCTTGGCAATTTTCAACTTGAGGATGGTAGCCAGCCAGGTGGGTACTACAAAGTAAAACACCGTAATGGTTTCCTCACGATGTTTTCCTTCACCGAGAGCTAAAGTTCATTATAGGATTCGAACCCGGGACCTTCGTCTCGGCATCCGACGTCACATTGAGCTTTCATCTGGGGCTTTAGACAAGGTGGATATCGACAATCGTCATAGTTACTAAACGATCAATCTTTGTATGGGATTGACGTAACAAATTGTCGTAACCATCTTGTCTAGGGGGGCTGAGTAGTATCTAATATCTTTAAACGAGCAATTCTTGTATATATATTTATAATCTAAAACTCGGAAACGGCTCCAACGATTTTCATGAAATTTTGTGTCCAGGAGGTTTCGGGGGCGATAAATCGATCTAGCTAGGTTTCATTTTTAGGAAACTTCGTTTTAACCGTGTTTTCAGGCTATGTAAAACTACTACAATATCATTAAAATACGAAGGTAAATTTCGCCACCAACTATAAGCTTATAGCTCAGGTAGGAAATTGGCCGGTGCCGAAACCAGAAGACCCCTGTTCGAGTCCGGATGTTTTTTTCCCCCGTGTTTCTTCAAAAACTACTGGTTTACCACCAAAGAAGGTCACTATAAGGTACTATATAAAAATAAAACATTAAATTGTAGATAGTGAAGAACGTAAAGAACATGATAGTGTCTATGGTGACTTTACTAGAGGAACTTGGCGCGTATGGCGGCGCTATCGCAATAGTGGCTTACATTATACTGCTTGAGAGACTCAAACGGAAAGCCTCCACTAAAGAGGAGGAGATGTTGTACAAGTTCACTATCACACATAGTACTGAGTAAGTACACCACTCGGACATAAATTGGGTGGATATCCACCAAATATGTGTAGCGAGGAATGTGTTTTAGGAATCGAGGAAAAATCCCTTTAGAGTAGTAACACTGTACATCCAAATTCCGCAACTAGTCAGTGATTTTGCACTGAGTTTGAACAGTAAGGACCAATCACTGCATCGTGTGTTTTTGACATGGCCAATCAGAGCGCATTGTCGGTGGTGGGAAATTGGCGTAATATATTTCAACCAAAATGAACGTCTTTAGGTTAATTGTTCGATGGTTTTAGGTGACCAATAGCGTCGCTTCATTTTCACGTCATAGCTCTAATGAAGCGATGCTTGATTTGTCACCTAAAACATTCCTCGCTACACATCTTTTGTGGATATCCACCGTAAGTCTTATACTGAGATTAAGTTACTAATTACTAGTTATTAAACTTTGCGTTTTACCGGGTTTTTTCCAAGAATAACTATCTACTCGAGAGTAAAATTGTGATACTGCCAAAATGCATGGAGTTAACATCCGAGAGTAGTTTAATTGCGGCTGCAACACAGCTAGTTGGTTGACAATAAAAGTTAACTATTATCCAGCTAAATAAAGTTGACGTAAGATTTCACTTTGTACTTGGTTTTCATATTCATTTCTGTCAGCAATCAAGTATTACGAAAAAAAAAATATAATTGTTGTAAATTCAAGTTATATGCCTTATAAAATTCAAGTTATATTCTATATTGTATAGATTACAGAGATTGTTTTTCTCTTTTCAGCTAATTTTTATTTTACGCAGTTGGCTTTGTGTTTATTGTAATTTATAACTTGTTTACATGGAACCATATATTTTAAACATATTTATTTTCAGAGCTCGAATGATACTCCTGGACTCAATGAAGAACGACACAGGGTACTCAAAGATTATAAAACATTCCTCAGAAAAAATTGTGATGCTTCTCAAGATACTGAAGGAATACAGTCCCGATGCCGCCAGCAAGTCTGTTGGAGGTAATGTATAAGGGTGGATATCCACCAAAGATGTGTAGCGAGGAATTTGTTTTAGGAATCGAGGAAAAATTTATAAAAGATGAATTGATGTTCGTTATGTCTCGCTAAAACTCGAGAATGAACCATTTTATGTTAAATTTCATTCGTATGATTAAAAAGTAATTATACTAATATTATAAAGCTGATGAGTTTGTTTGTTTGAACGCGCTAATCTGAGTACCTTAGCCAGTTTAGTGAAGGAGTATAACATTTCCACGCGAGTGAAACCCTCGGGCATAGCTCGTCCTTAAGAGTGCGTATAAAGCAAAATAACAATCTTAGAATTGAAATTTACCCAAGTAAATAGTATTTAAATGAAAAAATATTTTTATATGGGTTTTTCATTATATACGCGAGGGTTCTATCTGAGCAAAATCATAATGGAATGAAATTTCCTCGATAGAAAAAAATCACAAAGCTACCTCTAATAATAATGAATTTTCGTTTTTATTCGTTCATGGTGTATCTAATTAAGACAAAAATTCGATTAATAATATCACTAACATATCACCTAGGGCTGCTACTAACGATTTTTTAAAATATTCTATACTTTAGGAGTTATTTAGATAAGAAGCGCTTAGTTCATTTTTGTTCCGCGAAACACGCTATCTCCGTCTCATGCCACGCGAAGATTAGACATAAGTTTGTTTCATCTGACATTGCCGTATTTTTTTGGCTTTGTACGCACTCTTAATTCCTTTTATTTACTTAATAAATGTGAATTTGAGTTTGTTACGCTTTCCCGCCTTAACTACTAAACCGATCACGATACAATTTGGCATGCATATATCCTATGCTATGGAGGATATAGGCTACTTTTTATCCCGGTGTGCAACCGCGGGGGACAACTAGTCTTCTATGAAACCAACCCCAAATAAGATAACAATCACAGAGAAAAGAAATATAAATAGAGACGCTATGCTAGCGGAGCCCGCGCGCCACATATTAGATCAGTCGATCATATATCAACCAAAACACGCGTCAACGCTTCGTAGTATCCGCCATACTTAGCAGAGGTGCGTAGCTTCGCGAAAAATATTAATTATACCATGATGCGTTATTATTTCCTCTAGGAAACGAAGTGAGGAAGTCGAACGTAACTCATGGACGGATTTCCTTTCGTCAATGAGTCTACAAACCTTTATTTAATTGTAATATTTATAAAAATGTATTCATGATTATGATAATTTTAGATGTTAACGATAAACTCTCATACTACTGCAAAATTATACATTGCAGGCTATGTACTCACTTTATTTGTACGCAAGGTAGCGAGCGCAACTCCGCACGTAATGTATTGCGTTTCTTTCACATCCGTCGTGACCCCAAAACACGTGCATCGATAGTGTTGTTCGATTAATATCGATAAAATGCATCTATTTATCACTGATTTGATTAAGGCAATAGTTGAAAGTTATATCAAAGTCCGCATACATCTGTTAAAATTAAAAATAAAGCTTTCAAAACGGCAGTTTCGAAACAAATTCATTTTATTTCATGGGCAATAAACCGTGTAACAATAACTTTAATTTAATTTACTTCATCGTATTAAACGTTTTTTTTACAATTCAGTATTCTTAGCACTTTTATTCTTATCGAACGTGAATTTTCTCACAGAATTTCTAAAATTTAATATCGATGAAATTAAAATACCGATAATTTTATTGATATTTTATCGACTATTTTCGCTGCGCTAAGCGAATAGCGCTACTCGACCAGCTATTACGCAATTATCAACATTATGTTTAATGCATTTAAGTTCACAATTGCGTTCAATAAAAATAACGCCATCTATGGCCGAGTAGCGGCACTTTTTTGTCGATTGAATCTAGCTAGTTTGTAGATTACAAAACGACGTAAATACTCTGTACACTTTTGAAAAATAAATATTATCTTAACGTAAAAAGGTATATTTTCATATGTATGACCTGTGTGATTAAAGCTAATTTTGAGTAAAATAAAAACGACTAATCAAAAAAATTGTTTATTTGTAGTGCAGTATATGATTCAACATTTATTTGTGTGAGTTTGTCGCAGTTTGGCGACAGCGGTTCCGATACAAATTCTAACACATCGCCCTTCCAGTGTATTCTCTTTTCCGTGATAACAATGATACATTGATTTCAGTTCTAATGAAAGTGAACCGCTCAATGCAACCACTCTCAGCGATTATCTTCACCCAACAAAGGTTCACGGCCAAAGTCCTCTTCAACCTATTGAAGGATGTAAAAAAAGAGAATCCTGAGGAGTTTGACTTCTTACACCACGATTTCATAGTCGGTTTTAATGTAAACCCGTTTAAATGCACAAGGGAACAGCACTATACGAAAAAAGCCAGTCAGACGGCCCTTCTCAAGTTTGCTAACAGGTATCTATCTATACTAATATAATAAAGTGGAAGAGTTATTTTGTTTGATTGTTCAAACGGGCTAATCTCTGGAACTATCAGTCGGATTCGAAAAAATCTTTCTCTAATAAGAAGCTACATTATCACCGAGTATTATAGGCTACTTTTTATCCCGGGAACGCGGGTGAAACCGCGCGAGACAGCTAGTTAAAAATTAAATGGGCGTGCATTTTTCCAATGACTATAAAGTCCGTCTATAAAGGACGGTGACGAAGCCTAATATGGAAGAAGAATCCTATTAAAGCGCTGAAAGTCCCGAAAATACATTAAAATAATCTACGAGTACATTTATGTTGCTCAAATTGTGCCAAGAAGTTTGCCGGGATCTATATCTCAAGATGTTTGTTACTCTTTTACGGAAAATCTACTGTATAGATTCGGATGAAATTTGGCACACAGATAGAATATGTTCTCGATAAATACATAGGGTACTTATTCCAGGAAAACAATAACGTGATTGCGGGTGAAACCGCGGGACGGAAGCTAGTAAATTTATGTCATTAGGTTGTCAAGCAGATATTTCTACCTGATGGTATGTTGCCACTACCCATGGGACTGTATAAAATAAATAAATATCCGGGACATTCCTCACACACGGTCATCTGATCCCAAACTAAGCATAGCTTGTACTATGGAAACCAGATAACTGATATAATACATATACTACCTTTGTTTGTAACACATACTTAATATACATAATTACACCCACACTCAGGACATACAGACATGTTGATGCACACAAATGCATGTCCTGTGTGGGAATCGAACCCACGACCTGCGACGCGTAAGGTGAATCTTAACCAACTGCGCCAACTGGCTCCAATTAAAGATGTCAAAAACTCATTACGCCCATAAATACCACAGCAAAATTTATGTTGTGTTAACTCGAGTGTTCCTCATCAGCCTATAATGTTCCCACTGCTGAGCACAGGCCTCTTTTCACAAATGAGTGTGTGTGGGAATGGGCAATACTCCACCACGCGTGCCCACTGCGGATCGGTGGAGGTAGGCTAGTGGTCAACCTGCTGTTGGAATTTTTCAAGCCGCCTAGGAGGCATCCATCTAGCTTAACGACTATCTCAATTAAGTGATAACCGGGACCAACGGCTTATCGTGCCTTCCGAAGCACGGACACGCTCGATTTGAAATACCACTAGCCGGTCACCCATCCAGGTACCGTCCACGACGGTGGTAGCTTAACTCGCCGATCGATTAAGAACGGCTTATCATGCTACACCACGAGCGGTTTTCGAGTATTGCTAGCGTCCATATGGCTACGGTAACCGCTTACCAGCAGGCGGCAGTATGCTTGTTGAATAACGAACTAGTTGCATATAAAAAAAACTGATATACCCTGTGTATGACGCCAAAATAAACCTCATAAAAATCTACGAATCTTAATGACCGTTAAAAAAACATAATCAATTTCAGAGAACTGAACTGTCTGATATCGACGAGTGTGATTGAGGAAGGAGTAGACATACCACAGTGCTTGTTGGTACTCAAGTTCGATCAGCCATTGGAATATAGGTCCTATATACAGAGCAAAGGTACTGTTCTCCATTGTCATATTATTGCTACATACAATAACATGACATACGTAATTCATAGGAGTTATTTAGAACTGTCTTTTTTTTGTGTCTTGATCATGAATAAATGTATATACTGGGACATTCCTCACACATGGTCATCTGATCCCAAACTAAGCAAAGCTTGTACTATGGAAACCAGATAACTACATATACTACTTTATTTTTGTAAATATATACTCAATATACATAATTACACCCAGACTCAGGACAAACAGACACACACACAAATGCATGTCCTGTGTGGGAATCGAACCCACGACCTTCGGCGCGATAGGTGGAATCTTAACCAGTCTTAACCAACTGACTCTAAACTACATACTTTTAAACATACAGTTTTTTTTCAGGCCGTGCTCGTAGTTCTGAATCCAGCTACGTTATAATGATAAATAATGAAAATCGAGCGAGATTCATGAAACAATATGATGTGTTTCAACAAACGGAAAGAATCATTCAGAGCGTAAGTATTGAATACTAGCTGTTCCCCGCGGTTCCACGCGCGACTTCGGTATCACTACAGTACTTCTCTGCTAAGTTTAATCAAAATGAGGTTGGTAATTTAGCAGTGAGAACTTGCCAAAAGGTACTTAATGTAACCTATAAGTGTGTTATACAGGAATTACAGGATGGACATTTTAGACGAGTCCGCGAGGGCAGCTACCTTAAGGCGGCCCTCTGTGGCCGGCGCAACTTCTACGCGAGCATAGTCTAAAAGCTTGTTGTTTCATCCAACGTAATGTTTGACTGCAAAAAAAGAGAGATAGCATCAGAGCCGTCGGTTATCAGTCGGTAAATTCCGCTGATCACTCGCGGCCGCTTCGCTAGGTCGTCATTCATGATTTCGCATTCATAAAACTTGTTCCAGGAGTATACTTCTTGTGAAAAAATCTTACAAGTTTGTGAAAAAAAAGTTAGTTATTTAGAATCTCCAATACATTTGCAAGCCTGGTATCTAAATGTTTTCTTTACTTTTACAATTTATAGGTACATTAGAAATGGCCAAAGTTCAGGCAAAAACGCTGTTTTTCGGAGGCTTTGACTGAATTTGTTTCACACTTTATTTAAATTACGCCTAGATACAAGGCTTGATATAGTGCACAAGATACTAATTTGTTCAAAACATCTAACGAAAAATGTTTAACAACGCCATAATAAGTACAGAGATTTTGTATGAAAAGTATGACGAATTGAGTCCTCTTAAGGGTTGCAGCCACGCGAATATGGTCTTAAGTGAATATTGCTATTGGTAGATTTCGAAAAAAAAACAGTCAGCGAGAAAACGGTGATTTTAAAAAAAAAAAACCTTTTTTTTTATACTACTAAAATTCACGACAATGGGTTGACAGATGCGACCAGTAGCCTAATTCTCGTAACAAAACGTCAACGATTTCTAAACGATTTTACAATTGAATTGCAATCGAAACTGCTTATTATTATTATATTATTAATATTTTTTTCTCAAATAAACGTTAATTGGTAAATCAGTTAGGATTATTTAGGCAATTTAATTTTTTTGCCCACATGAGTAGTTAGGTAATTGCTGGCTTGTCGTTGAGTTTCAAACCTATTGAGTTATCGTTCGGTTGAAGTAGCAAGGGAACACGAATTTAAGGCGCGGACTGACTACGATTTTGACAGGACTCGTTCTTCACTGGAATAGGGTTGAAAATGGTAAATCATAAATGTGTCGACTCTATGAAATGGACTGTTATTTACGGGTTTTCTTTAGATTATACAGAATATACGCATTAAATTGAATAAGTGTCCGGTTAACATTCTAATATAATTCTGTATCTTATATATTCTTAAAAATAAAATTGTTGTCATCGCTGAAAATACGAAGAATTTCGACGCGAAAGATTTTTTTAGACGTAACTTAGGATTTTTTTATTGGGAATATCAAAGCACTTTTTAATATTCTATTCGGTTAACATTTTTCTCAAAACCCTCTTCTATCCACAGTATTTTTTTGTGTTAGGTATTTCATTGCGTTACGTCATACTCGACTCTCAAAGAAACCCATTTTTGAGATTTGAGCTTAGACCCGGCCTTAAAACTAATGTTTAGTTGGACGATATCTAAACTGTCGCTAGATATTTGGATAGTTCCGAATTACGAGAATCGGGCTACTGAACAGAAGAACAGCCGGACATCCACACATACGAAAGCATTTTTACCCAAGCTGAAATGGAGACGCATCGCGCTCGCTCGCTCAATTATAAAGCGTTACCTGCCGGCCTATTGCGTATCTCTGGTGGTAATCATAACGAACACCATTAATTATTTCATCCAATGACGCGCACGCGATATGACGCGACGATGACCATTCGCGGGCCCTGATTGGATGAAATTTATTAATGGTGTTCGTTACGATTACCACCAAAGTTACGCGGTAGAGCCCCTGTAAAGGAATGAATCGTACTTGCAGATACTGATTGGTAAATCTGACGATCGCGACGCTCCCTCGATGGATGAGATTCAGGAGGGGTTGTACGATGAAGACGAGATCCCACCTTACATCACCGAGCACGGAGGTAAATACACCATTCATTGTTTTTATACGACTAAGTCGTTTAGATTTCTTCAGGGTCGGCAACGCGCGAGTGATACCCCTGGTGTTGAAGCGTCCATAGGCTACGATAACTGTTTACCATCAGGCGGGCCGTATGCTTATTTGCCACCTTAGTGGATAAAAAAAAAGTCTGCAAAGACACATACATCCGCCTGATGGTAAGCGGTTACCTTAGCCATATGGATGTTTGTTACATGTAGTCATGGTGAGATTTAATCTCACCTTGATAAGTGATGATGTGCCCGAAGGTAGTAAGCACACAAAGCTTAGAAGGAACTGACTCTCAAGTGCAGCTATCGGAACATACCAATAGGTGCTTGGCAACAGATTTTCAATTTGAAGGTAGCCAACCAGGTCAGTACAGAGTACCCTATCTTTCCTTACGATGTTTTCCTTCACCGAAACATTAAACTCATTCTAGGATTTGAACCAGGGACCTTCGTCTCGGAATCAGACGTCAATACCACTGAGCTCTCATTGTTTAATTATTTTTTTTTTTTTTTTGGTAAACAATCATACGGCTCGCCTAATGGTAAGCGGTTACCATATGGATATATGGACGCTTGCAACACACGAAGCATCGCTCACGCGTTACCGACCTTTTCCCCCTCCTCTGTGAGCTCTGGCGACCTTACTCACGCGCAGGAACACAACTTTACACAACATAAAGTTATTTGGCTGCGGTATTCTGTAAGGTGAATGTACTTCCCCAGTCGAGCTGCTCTTTGACCGAATAAACGCTACGCTCTACCTCTCATAAGATAATTCTTCCAAATGCACGCTTGTTTTGACTTTTTTTGTATTAAAAATTATTGAAATTAGGATGTTTTAAAATTGAGAAATAATGACTTGTTGGGTAGCTCGCCTTTCGGCAATATCAGCGATAAGCCTGCTCGGTCGGTACTGCTTGCTACTGCCGCACGACCAGTTCACCACCATCAGCCCCATGTGGGTGCAGGAGAGTGTGGTCACCCCGCGGAATGTGGCCAAGCGGATGGTGTCCGTCATCATGCCCATCGCATGCCCCATCAAGGATCAGATCCAAGTATGTTTGTATTGTTATATGGAGGTGCAAGGTGGATGACACCTCCATTTAAAAGGGAAGATCTTCCGCCAGGCTGGGTCATCGTGCCGCAGGGTTCACGGTCCAACTGTACATGTCGGACAGTTGTATATATGCAGATTCTAGAGAAAACTTCATAAGCGCGATGCAGGTTATTGTGGCGCCACGCCATCTATCTTTCTCTGTGTGAACTTTCTTAGTGTACTGATATGTGGCTGATAATATAATATAATATATGATATGTGGCTGATAGATATCTGAGTTTTCACCCGCGATCTCACTCGCGCTCCCTTTTTCGTGAGAAGATTTAAAGCCAGCCTAGCAAAACCTATGTCTTGAATATATCCATCCCTTTCTAACGTTATACTGGGTGGAGACTTCGAGATGGCATATTTTCGAAACCTATGTTGGGTTAGTCATGCTGAACAACTTTTACTATGGGATCAATGGTGAATTCTCAAAAAAATGTTTTAATTCTTCATAGTAAATGTCAACCTTGCTCGATCATAATGTATGAAAAGTAAAATTTTTTTTTTGAGAATTCAGTGTTGGTCCCATAGTAAAAGTTGTTCAGTATGACCATGTCTGGTCAATCACATACATTTTATAATTAGTGTAGAATTTACACGTATAGATGTCGCTACAAACATCGTTTGGACTGATTGAGAATTAATTCTTAGTCAAAACGCTACTAAATCACTCTTGATGAAGCTTTGTTGCAAGGGAATATAATTTGAGGTTTAATAATTTATTAACTTCATATGTATAACTCGTATCTTAAATATTTGCAATTTATGTAATTTTACTTAAATCTTACGACCTTACATAGATGGCCTACGCGTAGCGCGTCAATTTACGAAATTTTTTAAAGGATAATGGGCGGTGTCGTACTTTTTGTTGTAAACCTTATCATATCAAATGAAATCTATGTCATATGAAAGGTCTCCATGAGTATTACATTTGTTATTATGGGCATATTTAAGTATGTATCGCGTGCAAGGAAAAAGTTATAGTGGTTTAATTTATTCAACAAAATAGCTTAGATTACAATTACAGATATTAAGATACTTTTCAGTAAATAGACAGCTTTTAGAATAGATAGCGTCTGTATCTATGCTTAGGTATATCTTTTTTATTTTTAATTATTTGGAAAAAAAAAGCCAAACATAGTCAGATTGTCCAAAAAATATATAAAAAATGTAACCTTGCTGAGTTTCTTGCCGGATTCTTCTCAGTTGAAGGCCGAGTTCCGAACCGGTGGTAACTTCAGTAAATTTGACCTTCATAAGTGCCCTTCTGGGGCCTAAATTGAATAAATGGCTTTGACTTTGACTTTGACTTTGACTCGGCGAATTTACTCTAATATAGTAATGTCGAGTAGCAGCTATATAGTAGCTTCTTAAACATGAAACTTGGGAATCGACAACTCTATTACTGCACTCATGTGTGGTATAAACGAGAAATGGTAGCTACTATACGACTATTGAATAAATGTACTATAAGAATATCGAGTAAACGTTTACACAACACGGTTAAAGCACGTAAAGCAAAAAATGCTAAAAAGTCGTAATAAAAGCTTTTACACTACATTGTGGGTACTACGTAGCAACTACTCAACATTTATTCCATCTGTAGCCGAATAACTCATTCATTATTCGACTGTTTGCTAGTTGGGGAGCTTACCCAGCAACTACATTGACGACAAGGATGTATTGAAGTAGCCTGTCTGCACTTGCTTCCCTTGGCAGTTAATTCAAGGCTCAATTCTAATTAATAATTATGCCTATAACAGGTGGAGATTTCGAGATGGCATATTAATTTATTACGAAAATTAGGTTTATCATGGCATACAGAGTCAATCAGGATGTGATAGAATAGTAGATAGTTATTTAAGGAGCTAAAATTACCCATCATACACGAGGTAGTTCTACTTCCGAGCTTTAGAGAGGAGTAAATAGAAACAGAGTTATAATGGGATTTTAGCGCCGTGTGTAACATTCTATTTTTCACTACGATTGCGAGAAACTAAAATCAACCAATACAATATTTTTTTTTGTCTTTCTCTTCCATCTGTACATTATGTTCCTTCTCACTATATGATGACATGTTCACTATTGTAAAATAAATTACGGTCACCAACTCAATTTGCACTTATTCTAAAGATTTCACGCCATTGCCTTTTATTTAATTTCTTCTATAGCCGTAACGCAATGCATTAGGTCTGTTTTCCGTAGTCATTTGTTGAATGGATATAAATAAAAGAAACTGAAAAGAAAGCGGATAAATTTATTTTGGATGACGAGGATTATTTTTAGGGGGTCCAATGGAAGAAACAACTTTTATTGGACTTGCTGAACGATAAGTAATAGTGCTAAGTTTCAAATTTATAAACCCAAGGAATGAGATTTTTCAAGAGAAAAAGAGCGCGACGGACTGAGCGAGCGTTGGAACATGACGTCACACGCATCGAGTACCGAGCGGTTGAATCGCGCGTCGCGCGCTCATTTAAAAATTCTATATCTCGGAATGTAATTGTCGTATTGAAATAATTATTTCACATATATTTTTTATTTTCTACAGAAAATACGATGAGCTAACATTCAGAATTAGTGAAAATTCTTCATTGTTGATGAACAATAGCTAGAGTATTTTGGGAATTTTCTCAATTAACCGTGGGGTAAGATGCAACTTAAAATCAGTATTTTTAGAATTGAATAAAATAATAATAATTCTTTGGATTAGTTTAGGACTTAATGTATGGAATTCTTATCTTTTGTGAACAAAAGTATATAGTAAATGCTACGCTTTACCTCTCTTACACAAAAACAAAAAAAAATACAAATGTGCTCATTGTTCTTTAAAATTAAATTCTTTCAACAGTGTCATCTGTTGTCATTTACTGAAAAACAAACATTGCTGTAGTCACTTACAAACCCAGAATAGGAATTAGTACCCCAATCTCGCCACCGGCGCTGTACTTGCGCGAGTTATGGTGGTAACTTTTGAAGTATGGGCGCTGTCTCTCTGTTGTACGTAGTATTTATATACTCTGAGGTATGACTAACCCAACATAGGTTTCGAAAATATGCCATCTCGAAATCTCCACCTGTTATAATGAAAAGAGTCGGGACTATCTTAAAACTTGGGTTTCATATCATGTAATATGAAGCGGTCGTGGTGCCAAATTTCATCCAAATCATTCAGCGGTTTGATTGATGCGTGATTGAGTTACAAACTTCCATATATAAGGTCCTAATAAATTAGTGAACTTCCTCTTGAGGGATGAATGTATAGGTCATTAGTAATCAAAAAATAATATAAATAAATAATTATAATTTATTAGGACCTTATATTACAAACTTTTGCGTTATAAATAGAATGTACTACAGAGCAATTTCCGCAACTAATCATTGATTTTTAACAAGAAGTATAAAGCCCGTGGAGTGCGCGTCGACACGATTTTGTTTCAAACACAACTCATCGATTGCTATGGGGGAACCGAATTGATTGGCAGGCGCAAAGGAGACTGGTGGTCATTTATAATTTGTTTGAGTTTTGTAATCGGTTTTGATTATTATTTGTATTAGAAATAACAGCAAATGTTAAAGAGGACTGGTCTGCGATGCTGAGATTATGGGTTCAATTTTGAAAAAGAAAGAGGTAATATGATTTAAAAAGGTAATTTTATAAATATTTACTGGATTTTGAAATTAATAAAGATTTGAGTACGTTTCTCTTATATTCTTTTTTGGAATTTCATTGTTTTTTGTAATAAATCTCCGTCTGTTATCAATAGAATTAACATATGCGATAGAAATCATATGTTTGGCGATGGCGGCCGCACGCGCTCTCCACGGGCTTTATACTTCTTGGTAAGCACCAATTATTGCATTGTGTGTTCATGACTTCGCCAATCAGCGCGCATTGGCGCAAAATGAACGTCATTTCGATTTTTGGGTTTATAATTGTTCGATGGTGCTTACGAAGATCTATTTCAATGAATAAATATTTCATTTCACGTAAAACTTTGTTGATGTGGTTATCATATCTGTGTACAGGCAGATAAACCAGTATGTTGGTTTAAAGAGTTATTTGTGAGTAGGGTTTGCCGATGATGACGACGAAGTCTGCGAAGCGTTCCGCCGCGCTCAACGCTTGCATCCAGTTGCATCGCACCGGGGAACTAGACCCAGTCACGCTACTACCAAAACCTTACACGTAACTATATTATACTTTATTTACAACTACCTGTCCCCCGCGGTTATATAAAAAGAAGTCGTAAGACAATAGTTCCTAAAGTGGTAGGTCGCGAGCTAATATTGGGTGGGCCCTAAAAAAAATCATTCATTTATATAGGGTGACTGGTAATTAGTAAACGATACTTAGACACATGATTGTACTCATGATAACAAACAACTTTCCCAAAGAAACAAGTAAAGATACATAATAAAATTAAATAAAAGTTGATGGTGTATTCTTATTTTTTTTATACCACTAAGGTGGCAAAGAAGCATACGGCCCGCTTGATGGTAAGCAGTTACCGTAGCCTATGGACGCTTTCAACACCAGGGGTATCACTCGCGCGTTGCCTAGATTATTCTTGTTAGGTACTAAATATTTATGGGTTCATGTGCTAAGTAAATTTAAAAAAAAGATAATTTTTAGGAAAGTTGTTTGTTATCATGAGTACAATCATATGCCTAAGTATCGTTTACTAATTACCAGTCACCCTATATAGTTATGCCCCTTTTTCTTTCATGAAAACTAAGAGGTGAATCCCGAATCTGGAACTTTTTGTTAGGTGAGTCGCGGTTCAGTCAACTTTGGAAACCACTGCCATAGTTTATCTGCGTGCCAAATTGCATTCAAATCCGTTCAGTAGTATTTGCGTGAACGAGTAATAAACATCCAAACATCATCACTTTCGCGTTTATAATATTAAATAATATATTGAGCCCAAAAACATGTCGAACGCGCAGTCTCCAGAAAACAATTCTCAATAGTCTGATCGTAACAATATTAACAAATGCTCAAAATTCAAGTCACGTCAGTGTTGTCAAGGCATGTCCTGAGTCTAGATGTAAACATCTAAGTATATCAGTGTATAGATTACCTGGTCTTCATAATACAATCTCAGATGTCAGTGTCTGAAAAACGTCCCAGGATATTGTATACTGGGTAGAGATTTCGAGATGGCATATTTTCGAAACCTATGTTGGGTTAGTCATGTCAAGTCTCGAAATCTCCACCTGTTATAAAAAAGCAAGTAACAAATATTTTTTTTCCTTACCATAGGGTTGTTAACTTTGACTCGGAGGAAGTTAGGGGGTGTTTCCCAAACTGGCCTTGGGACGGTGAAATCGAAAGCGAAGAGGCTAATGTTCCAAAAACTGGTGGTAAAAGGAGGATGAGGAAACACGACTTAGTGGTGAGTCATTGTAGTTCTTACCCGACTACGGCGAAGCTAAAAGGTAGCATGCGACCACGGCTGTCACTGAACATCACTATATCAGTGTTAAATTGAAAAATATGTTGCTTATTAGATGATAAATAATTGAATAGTTGACAAATAAGAATTTCGGACAAGAATACTTTCTTGTTTCGTACTTTTCAGACCTCAATTTTTGCTGTAGTCGTTCAGTTTTAAAACTTTTTTTTGCTAATTTTTAGTTCAATAAGAACCTTCAAATTTCCTTTGAAGTAGAGTTAATGTAGAGTTTACAAATATTATCAGTATAAACTCGTAACATCGAGGAAACATCCCTTAAGAGGAGTAAGTATTATTATAGTAATACGAGTCATCCAATTCGGATTCCAATATTTAGTGTGTCCTTGACTTAGCCAATCAGAGCGCATAGTCAGTGTTGGGGAATTTGCGGAATAGATTTCAAACCAAATTACGTTATTGCGATTCTCCAAAAACTACTACAAAATAAACTATTGCTATTCCTTGTTGTTAACATTTCTATTTGACGTTTAAGGCGCTGCGCAAACGTGTGTCTTCTCGGGTACAAGCTACCAACGAATATTTGATTTCTATACAAAATCACCAGAATGGTTACCAGTATGAAATCAGCCACTCCCTGCGCAGACGTAAACTGTGTCCGATCGCTGCTACAGGACACAGCAACTACGGTTTCCAGTTTCGGTGCTAAAAAGTGTCCGACACTAGACACAGGTTTGCGCAGCCACTAAGAATGCTATAAAAAAAATAATGGCAATTTCCCATCCAAGACATACATTTGTGTATAAGATATATTTCCAAGGATATGATATTTATATTAGTTATCTGATTTCCATAGTATGAGCTCTGCTTAGTTTGAGATCAGACAGCCGTGTGTGATGAATGTATGTGGGTTTTTTGATACCTAGTTTTAGCAAATATAATATCTTTTTCAGTTTCCATCTTACCTCAAAGGGAAGCCTATCAAACAGCCATTCTACCTCCACGTTATTAAAATGAAGACTAAATTCGCGCAGCCTAAAGAGCCCAGAGATAAATTGCTCTACGATTTCTTCCAAAGGGATGAAAGTTTTGGCTTACTAACGCAAAGTGCCCTACCTAAGTTGTGTCGCTTCCCGATGTTCACTCGGGAGGGGGAGCTTGAGACCACGTTGGAAGTTAACTATGCGGTCATACAGTTGGATGGCAAGCTGTTTGACTTGGTGAAACAGTAAGTTTTAATATTAGCTTAACCCGAAATATTAAACGTTTTCCCAGAATAAGAAAGTATGTTAGGTTAGGCCCAGTGGCGTGCATTCCATATAGGCAAATAAGCAATGCTTACCTCATAAGATTCAATAATATGATATATTGATTCAATTAAACTACATAATCATTTTAAATAAAAATTCTAACCTAACATTCAATGCAAAATTTCAAACTTTTCCGCGCAGGCACTCGCGAGTTCGTGTAACAAATTCACGCACACTAATATGATTTCGGCATATGCATACACGCACACACACTTCTTTATGATAATACGACGAAAGCATAAATCACGTTTTTACTATGCGTAGCACACTGACATTTGACATTCGCGATTTATGGACCAAAAGTAATCATACCTACTCTGTTGTGACACTAGTAACCCAGCCAAATTAAAAAAACTACAGTTTACCAACGTTAGAGCAACTCAAATATAACTTCGCAATTTATTTGTATTATTTTGTTTATGGTTTGGCTGGCATTGCATAGGGTTACCGTACTTTGACAAAATTAATCGATAGATTCAAATCGAAGTGACTGCTATCGATTAAAAAAAATATATACAAGGTCGATCCTTAGAAAATCAATATTTAGATTTTATATTATACTAGCAGCGAAACCCGGCGTTGCTCGGGTTAAAATACATCGCATGTTAAAAAATGTATCCTTATATATTTTTTATACCATTAAGGTATAAAAAATATATAAGGATACATTTTTTAACATATTATAGATTTCTATTTTCTATATTGAGAGACTTTCCAGAACATATAGTTTATTCGACTGCAATCACGATTGAACTGACGAAAAGTCACTGAATTTCGATTTATATACCGACATTTCCAGTACCAGATCACTCTAGAATATTTAGATGTACATCACTTCGATTTGGTTTTTATAGATCAATAATAACACTCGTACACATTTTGGAACTTTCCAAACCAAACCAAAAATTCTCGATCATAATAATTTGCACTCATTTATGAACTTCCCAGATAATTCGGAAAATTTCTAGAATGTACTCGAACATTCTAACACGATAATAACAGTTTTGGGACATTTTGGAACTTTCTAGGTGAAGCCAGAAATTTGTAGTACTTTCTCAAACATTCTATATCGATTATAATAGTTTGCATTCATTCTAGAATTTTCTAGATCATTCCAGATATTTGTTGAACTTTCTAGAACACTCCAGATAAATTATAACTGTTTTACTCATTTTGGAACTTTCTAGATCATTCAAGAAATTTCTCGAACATTCTAAATCGATCATAATCAATTGCACTAATTTTGTAACTTTCCAAATCATTCGGAAAATTTCTAGAACGTTCTTGAACATTCTAACTCGATAATAACAGTTTTGGACATTTTGGAACTTTCTAGATGAAGCCAGATCAATTATAACCGTTTTACTCATTTTGGAACTTTCTAGATCATTCAAGAAATTACTCGAACATTCTAAATCGATCATAATCAATTGCACTCGTTTTGGAACTTTCCAGATCATTCGGAAAAATTCTAGAACATTCTCGATCATTCTAAAATGATCATAATAAATTGCACTCATTTATGAACTTCCCAGATAATTCGGAAAATTTCTAGAACGTTCTCTAACATTCAAGCTCGATAATAACAGTTTTGGGACATTTTGGAACTTTCTAGATGAAGCCAGAAATTGGTAGAACTTTCTCAAACATTCTATATCGATTATAATAGTTTGCATTCATTCTAGAATTTTCTAGATAATTCCAGATATTTGTTGAACTTTTTAGAACACTCCAGATAAATTATAACCGTTTTACTCATTTTGGAACTTTCTAGATCATTCAAGAAATTTCTCGAACATTCTAAATCGATCATAATCAATTGCACTAATTTTGTAACTTTCCAGATCATTCGGAAAATTTCTAGAACGTTCTTGAACATTCTTACTCGATAATAACAGTTTTGGACATTTTGGAACTTTCTAGATGAAGCCAGATCAATTATAACCGTTTTACTCATTTTGGAACTTTCTAGATCATTCAAGAAGTTACTCGATCATAATAAATTGCACTCATTTTGGAACTTTCCAGATCATTCTGGAAATTTCTAGAACGTTCTCGAACATTCTAACTCGATAATAACAGTTTTGGACATTTTGGAACTTTCTAGATGAAGCCAGAAATTTGTAGAACTTTCTCAAAACATGCTATATCGATTATAATAGTTTGCATTCACTCTAGAATTTTCTAGATCATTCCAGATATTTGTTGAACTTTCTAGAACACTCCAGATCGATTATAACCGTTTTACACATTTTGGAACATTCCATTCCAGAAATTTTGAGATCTTTTAAGAAGTCCTCATGCGTTAGAAAAGGACAGCAATATATTTTTTAACATTTTCGCCACCCACAACCACCCTCTTCCACCCACCGCGACCAAACTCCCTTACTACCATCTGGAGACCAAGGGGTATTTACCACCCCAACGGGAAGTTGATTGGGGTTGGTGGTGATTGAGAAAACTGCGTATTTACGTACCCACAAAAGCATTTTATATATATTATTAGATTATGATATAAAATATATTTCTTAGTTAATTAGTAACAAAAAATATTTTTATAAATGCACTGTTTATTAGGTCACTAATAATAATTAAACGAATATCGTTATTCGATTAAACTTACACTGTCGAGATTTTTAGAAAAACAACGATTTAGACGCCCTCCCATCGATTTCGGCATTGATGAGAGAGAAAGAGAGTAACTTGTGCTAATTTATTCAAAAAAACTTTAATATTTAACATAATACTGCAAAAAATAATCGATTCGAAAATTCGAAATGGAATATTATGGTCTCGTTAAAATCAATTTCCGATATTTTAATTTCGTGGCGATCTTAAGATCGATCCGTATCTCCAAAGAGGATTTAAAAGATCGAATATTGATTAAAGAATTGATCGATTCAACCGAGGCTGGAAACCCTAGTTTGGCTTTTTTTTAAATATTTGTTCATGACCATGGACACAAAGTCCTTCAGTCGCATACATTTTATTTATAATGGTCCTGATTCTGTTGTTCACAACTAAACTAATTTTAATCTCACTATGTCTCTTTCTAACAAAGAACATAAGCAAAGGATGTAAGAAATTTAGTCCTGTCAAATTAGTACAATGCTTGTTTTCAATATAAATTTAGTCGCCATCTATCGTGGTGACACCTAAATACACACAAAATAAGACGGCAAAGATTAATTTGACAACATAAAATATGTTCTATCCTTTTTCAATAATGTTCGTAAGAAAGAGATGAGATGTGACTAAAATTAGTTTAGTGCGATTTACAACAGAATCGGCACCAATATCACTTTCATATAGTCCGCACATTAACTTTTACATAGTCCGCATTATCAGTCACCGTTCAGTCGTGTTTTAGTAAAATGGTGGTCACTGTACTAAAACTTTTCACGAACTTACGAATCACGATACACATAATTCATTTCATTTCACTAGTGCACGTGGGGATTGATCTTTATTGGATAAAATACCACCGATAATATACAATAAAACTCTTCTAGTACTTGATTGCCTACCTCCTCCGAAAACCAATGCACGCCACTGGTTAGGCTATGCTAAGAAGTCATATTTGACAAGTGTCTCTCCTTGCCGCACTATGATTGTCTCTTTTTGAATGGCCATAGTTTTATTTCAGGATATGATTTATATTGAATTGCATCCAAATCCGTCCAGCCGTTACGGACCGTCGGAGAAACAACGTTCCGCACAGATATTTTCATTCGAAAAACTATTTCACCATATAAAATTGTTCTCAATTCGCGTCATGTCAATTTTGTTTCAGAAAGTTGTTGTAGTCTAGATATTCCATTAATGCAGATGCAAAGGAGGGGTTTTGGTTATTATTCCTTCCGTATTCACTAATTATATACCTGTTACATATCTTCTTTCGCTTTTCGATCATTCTGGCCTGGCTGGCTACCACCCTCATGTTGAAAATCTGTCACCAAGCACCTATCGGTGTGTTCTGACAGCTGCACTTGAGAGCCAGTTCCTTATAGGACATCATCACACAAAATGCTGAGATTGCGGTGAAGGAACCGGACATCGTGCGGAAATCATAACACGGTGGTAGGGTACTTTGTAGTACCTTGCTTTGCGTAGTCACCACTGTGAATTTGTGGTGAAAAGAAAAAGTATCAAAATCAAAAAGTCATTTATTCAGTTTAGGCCCTAGTAAGGCCACTTATGAACGCTAAATTGGTACAGTAGTACCCAATTAATATGGCTTACCGATGTACCTGCGCAGAAGATACATTTTCAAAGCGCGGGAAACGCTATTGGCCGACAGCTGCCGTCATATTAGCGCGCGCCGTGACTTGCGAGTGAGACGGAACTAACAGCTGCAGTGTATTTATTTATTTATTTATTTAAGCCTTACAATTATTATTTTATTTTTACAATATTTCGCTTATTTTTATTATATTTCATCCCACTGCTGGGCAAAGGCCTCCCCCTTCTTCTTCCACTCACTTTTATCCCTTGCGGATCTGTGCCATAGTGTACCTTCAAAGTTAACTAGCTCATCTCTCCATCTAGCAGTTGGTCTACCTCTTCTTCTTTTAGCATCTCTTGGGTACCATGTAGTTGTAATGCTGCTCCATCTTTCCTCACTTGCCCTCGATAAATGGCCCGACCAATTCCATTTTCCTATCTTTGCTATCCTAACTACATCCCTTACTTTACTCTTCTGTCTAATATCTCTTTTCGCAACTTTGTCTATCAGTTTAATTCCTAGCAAGCTTCTTTCCATATTTCTCTGGGTCACCTTTAGCTTTTTCACCTGATTCTTAGTAAGGGCCCACGTCTGGCATCCGTATGTTAAGGTTGGTATTATGCAGCTATTATAGGCTTTTGATCTTAAGCTAATAGGGACATCTTTGTTTTTCATAATGTGTTTTAGAGCCCAATATTTGTTCCAACCTTGCTGTATTCTTTTTTCTATCTCTATGTCTTGCCAATCCTTGAATGTGACTGTTTGTCCTAGGTATGTATATCTGTCTACTTCTTCCAATTTATAATTTTCTATTCTTATGTCCAAATTCAGGTTTTTATCATCGTTCCTCATCACTTTGGTTTTTTCCATATTCATAGATAGTCCTACTTTCTTGCTTTCTTGTTGAAGATCTTTTAACATAGTTTGTAACTCCATTTGTGTATTGGCTGCAGTGTATTATGAACCTTATAATAGTGATCTAAGGTTGATTGTAAGTTTTAAGCATTCTTTCGTTAATCTTCGGCGCCATACTTTCTTTTCTGTGCGAACGAAGATTCACGACGCGACATATAAGTTGGGTAATACTGTACATACAGTTGAATTTACCACCGGTTCGGAATACACTTAAACTGAGAAGACTCCGGCAAGAAACTCAGCAAGCATAACTTCTTTTTTAGGTTCCACCTGTTCATTTTCGACCAAGTGTTGGCACTGGCAAAAAAGTTCCTGATTTTCGACGGCAAAGAGAACTGCATGTATGTGGTCCCCATCACCAATGGTGGGAATGGATTAGACATCGATTGGGATGTCATGATTGAGCACAAGACTATACAGCCTGTCGCTGCTCCCACTAATGAGGTAAACACATACTGTCTGATTACATGATATAGTTTAAGCCAAGTCAAGTAAAGCCGAAATTTTAAGATAGTCCCGGCTCTTTTTGTTATATGACGTTAGAAAGTGACGGATACGTTAAGAACCTGGGTTTTAGACCTTATTTTGTAATAAGGGGGTATGTATGCCGAATAGAAAACTATAAAATACTTGTGTTTCAGGAGAGGAAAGCCGTCAAAGTGACCCGGGATTGGAAGGAGTGTATTGTGTCGCCCTGGTACCGAGGGACGCTGCTACCTGACAGGTAACTATAGGGATGATTCCTGGGTAAAAAAAAAACTAATTTGTCCGTCAGTTAGATTATCAAAAAATATTGGACATGTATTTTTTGCTTTACAAAATTATAAAAAAATTACAAAGATAAAGCTCGTCGAGGTTCGACGGGCTCGTGACGTCACGAGTAAAAAGTGTACCACAACAACGTCACGCGAACTTCAACACACCATTATCTTCATACTTTATAGTTTAATTGAGAAAAGACATATTACGTGTGTAATATTTTTTGATAATATAAATTACGGACTTAATAGAATTGTTCAGGAATCTTGTCTATTCCCACAGGTACATTGTAACAAATGTGTTGGAGTACAAAACTCCGTATTCCCTGTTCGAGGACGCTTCCTTCGATACGTTCAGTGACTACTACTCTACTAAATACAACTTGCACATCGAGGGGCCCAAGGATCAACCCTTACTTGAGGTGAGTGAGCGTAATTTCAGGTTTATACTGGGTGTAACGAAAAGGGTATGTCCATCCGAAAGGGGCGAAGACTAGCAGATCTTTCAATGCCCTGTGCAACCAATATAATAACGGGTTTAGGATGCTGCTAGGGTTGCCTCGTTACTGCAGCCCATCGGGGATGTTTACTGAGGCCAATATGTAAGCAATACTAAGAAAATGAGTGACCATCCTGATGCGTTGAGTGCGGGACAGCACTAGCGGCCTCCTAAACAACGTACTATACAGAGGCCCTTAGTGCGAGTTTTTAACGCGCTCGATAAGGTTAAGGTTAACTCTAATTTATATGGCATTGGACTAGCGCCGCCTAGCGGCAATTGGCGGCGCCTGGTCCTCCGCCATACAAATTAGAGTTAAAGTTAACCTTATCCAGCGCGGTAAAATTCGCACTAAGTCCACAGATGTGACTGTCCAGCTGTGCGACATTAACACATGGAATTAAGGGTCGCACTTGTTAATCTTAAATAATAATGTTAAGTTTTAAGTTTATTTTCTCTACTAACATAGTTTTTAAGCACGTACTAACAATATATCGATAAAAATTAGCTGATTTAAATAAATAAATTACGATACGTGTGCCTTAAGTAGTACATTATAGAATTCTTATGCCATCCCGGGTTGAACAAATACGATCACAATTTCGTTCACTTTTTTTATATTCATATTCATTTATTAATTGTAACAAGTACCCATACATTTTAAAGGTTTAAAAGTAGTGGCATATATGCACCCTGTAAGGGTATTACAATTTTAAGTAGGTATCTAGGTAACCATAGTTGGTACTTTTAGTAACAGCTGCAGTTTTCTTTTCCTTTTTTGTAATAAATGGGCTTGCGTTTGGCCACTGACACGCCCATAAAGGAAGGTATTAATTATCCTATTTGTGTATTCCACGATCAGGTTAAGAACATAACCACAGGTATGAACTGCCTCCTACCACGAGCAGCCACTATAAAGGCGTTCAATGAGAAACAGCTAAAGCAACTCCGAGCCACTCAGGGCGACGACAGGACTAAAAGTTTCAATGAGATATTCATACCGGAGTTCTGCATTAAGTACGACTTCCCCGGCGTTTTGTGGTATAAGGCCATGATACTGCCTGGAATTTTGCACAGGTGAGTTGTTACAATCAGTTTCAATAGGGATGCGACCTGAGTAACAAAGTTATAATTCTAATTAGTCCGTCAGTTAGATTATCAAAAAATATTAGACACGTATTTTTTGCTTTATCAAACCAATCAAAATTGACAAAGATAAAGTGCGTCAAAGTTCGAAAGCTCGTGATGTCACTTGTTTGTGAAAAGTGTACTATAGCGTGACGTCACGCAGAAATTCAACACACCATATCTTTTTTGTTTGATTGAAAGAAAAATACTTGTCAAATATTTATTTTATGATAATGTAAATGGCAGGCTAATAAGGTTTTTCAGGCCGCTCCTATTGCGGTGTTTGATTACTTTGTAACTCCATATGCAAACTGTGCTTCATTGCAAATTGTATTTTCAAGAGGTTATAATAATACTCAAATCAGCGACGTTGGTTTTAAGGCGTCCTAGGTAAAGTGGGATTGAATAAGTCAGCCGAATTATGGGCCACCAATGGGCCACAATATGGACTAAATAGCTTCTTTGAAATTTGACGATATCACAATTAACATAACGGGCAACATTGACGGGCCAGTTGGCGCAGTTGGTTAAGGTTCACCTTATGCGCCGCAGGTCGTGGGTTCGATTCCCACACAGGACACGCATGACATGCATTTGTGTGCATGAACATGTCTATGTCCTGAGTCTGGGTGTAATTATGTATATTAAGTATGTATTCACAAATAAAAAGTAGTATATGTATTATATCAGTTATCTGGTTTCCATAGTACAAGCTCTCCTTAGTTTGGGATCAGATAACCGTGTGTGAGGAATGTCCCAGGATATTATTTTTTATAAGCGGATGAGAAATATTATTATAATTTTTAGTAACTACTGAACCAGGCGGGTACTACAAAGTACCCTACCACTGTATTATAGTACATATAACACTATAATTTTATGGGTACCTAATTATTTGTTGTTTCAGGGTACACATGCTACTCGTGGCGCAGGAGCTTTTGATGTTCATAGCAAAGGATACAAAGTATGGGAATCCAAACATGGCCAAAAGTGAGTATCAATAAAATCATAACACAGATTAATTTTACTGTTGCAGCAGTTTTATTTCTTATTTCTTTTTTTATTATTGTATTCCTTTTTATGTACCTATTTGTATTTTGTGCGTTGTGTTTTGGTGGAAATAAAATAACTTTCTTTCTTTCCTAAGTATATCTAACTTATGCCTCGCGGTTTCCCACCCGCCTGCGTTGCAGAAGGTTATTATTTTTATCCGGGACATAAAGATTTTTTTTCTGTGTATAGGCCTTTGTTTGACAGCAATCTCTCCATGGTAAGTGATGATGTGGCTGAAGGTGGTGCACACACAAAGCCTAGAAGGAACTGGCTCTCAAGTGCAGCTGTCGGAACACACCGATAGGGGCTTGGCGACAGATTTTCAACTTGAGGGTGATAGCCAGCCAGGCGGGTACTACAAAGTACCCTGCCTCCGCGCTATGGTTTCCTCGCGGTGTTCTCCTTCACCGAAAGCTCAAGCTCATTCTAGGATTCGAACCCGGGACCTTCGTCTCGGCATCCGACGTCACTACCACTGAGTTATCATAGCCTATCTTGTTAGTATGCATGTTCCGGGATATTGTCTATCTATTGTGCCAAGTGCCATCCAAATCCGTTCACCCATTACGGAGCTGAGTGATAACAAACATACACACAAAGTTTACCATTTATTATTCATCCCATATTAGTATTTGCTAAAATACAAATTATAAAGACTTTAAATTTTCAGCGGAGGAATGGGCGCCAATAGTAGCGGACGAGAAAGAAGTGGTAAAAACTATGCTGTCTCAACTGGAGGAACCGATGCCCCTCGCCAGAATTGACCGGTAACAACTATAATATACAACGTGCCCCATGACAATTCGAGTTTTTCTATTCGAGGCATTCTGGAATATTTAAGGTTAACAGTGATACTTAGGAACCAATAAAAAAAAACACTAAAAGAAATGGTCAAAACATGCAAAGGGTATTATCACAATAAAGTATTTTTTATTATGATGTATGTATAACTAGTTGTCCACCGCAGTTTCACACGCATACAGTATTACCCAACTTATATGGCGCGTCGTGAATCTTCGTTCGCACAGAAAAGAAAGTACGGCCCCGAAGATTAACAAAGGATGCTTAAAACTTACAATCAACCTTAGATCACTACTATAAGGTTCATAATACACTGCAGCTGTTAGTTCCGTCTCACTCGCAAGTCACGGCCCCTCCGCACGGCGCGCGCTAACATGGCGGCAGCTGTCGGCCAATAGCGTTTCTCGCGCTTTGAAAATCTATCTTCTGCGCAGGTACATCGGTAAGCCATATTAATTGGGTACTACTGTACCCGGGATAAAGCCTTCAGTACTCGGGAATAATATAGCTTCCTATTAGTAATTTTTTTTCGAATCCGACAGTTAGTTCCAGAGATTAGCTCGTTTAAACAAACAAACAAAAAAGAACTCTTCCGCTTTATTATATTAGTACGTAAATATTAGTATAGATTAACTAGTGTTGTACTTTAGGATCAACAACCCTGCATACGAGGACGCGCCGATTCGGCCGAAGGTGTCAATGGCCGACAGCTTCTACCAGCTGCAGAAGAAGAAGTTACAGGCCGAGTACCCTTGGGATGTAAGTATTTACTTGAATTTTGTTTGATTTCTTGTATGTTCTTGGATAGATTGGATAAAACCACAGATATAGATATACCTAGATAACGCAAATATCTGTATGAAAACCAAGCGTGCCATTTTTTGTTAGAAAGCCACACACTTTAAAATTAATTTGACTTCCAACTATTTCGTCACAAGCACTATTTAGTAACGGAAAACCAAATGTGACAACCGTCACGCGACAACATACCGCTCTTATTTGAAATAGGGTTGATGTTTGTAAATCATATGTGTGTCGACTATATGACGTGGTCATTTATTTGCATTTTTAATCGACTTCAAAAAAAAGGACGTATGTATGTAATATTATTGGAACAGCATTATATTCACATATGATAATCTATTAGGGCTTCCAAACAAATATACAAAATTTCATAGGTGTATGTATGTTGGTCCACGCATATCTCCGAAGATATTAATCGGATTGTAACCATTCTCTTTTATTGGTTTACATTTACTTCAACTTAGGGAACAGTGCAAGTTTCATCGAAATCGGTTCAGTAGTTTCAAGATATGGACAAATAAGTGTGACGGCCTGGCTCATTGATACGAGCTACGGGTGTGGTGTCAAAGGAAAAACATCTCAAGACCTTGGTCAAATTCTAGTGCATTTAAGAAATACTAAAAATGACGATACAAAAAAGTAATTTATAAAAATTAAATCGACTTCAGATAACACCAAAAAGTATGAAATAACTCTAATCTGACACTGATTTGAAGTCAGCGAAAGAGCACGACGTATTCCATTGAAAAAAAATTCATGTCTCAATTGAAGGATGACTTACAAACCGTTGGTAACTTCAGTAGCTTTGACCTTCATAAGTGCCCTACTAGGGCCTAACTTAAAAAAACGGCTTTGACTTTGTGAATATTGAGGAAAGACCTCGTCTTAAATTTTTTTTTTCACTCGTGTTAGGAGAAAATGGAGCCCATAGACATAGAGCGCAACGTGTCGACGGTGACTGTTATGGATATCGAGTGCTACGACAAGTTTGTGTCGGCGGCCATGGTGGAGGCGAGCCAGAACTCCCCGACCGCACCCGTCGCCGTGTTCGATACGCGCGTTCTCGCCGCCGCCATACGCGCCGCGCCTAATAAGTAATTACATGTTTATATTAACCCTTACTAATATCCTAGGACATTTTAGGCGATGATAGCTCAGTGGTAGTAACGTCGGATACCGAGACGAAGGTCCCGGGTTCGAATCCTACAATGAGCTTGAGCTTTCGGTGAAGGAAAACATCGTGAGGAAACCATAGCACGGTGGTAGGGTACTTTGTAGTACCCGCCTGGCTGGCTACCACCCTCAAGTTGAAAATCTGTCGCCAAGCACCTTTCGGTGTGTTCCGACAGCTGCACTTGAGAGCCAGTTCCTTCTAGGCTTTGTGTGCTTACCACCTTCGGCCGCATCATCACTTACCATGGTGAGATTGCGGTCAAACACAGGCCTATAAATAGTAAAAAACATTCCTCATACACGGTCATCTGATCCCAAACTTTTTTTTTTTTTTTTTTTTTTTTTTTTTTTTATACCACTAAGTTGGCAAACAAGCTTACGGCCCGCCTGATGGTAAGCAGTTACCGCAGCCTATGAACGCTTGCAACACCAGGGGCATCACTCGCGCGTTGCCGACCCTGAAGAAATCTCTTCACACCCTTTTTGAAGAACCCCATGCTGACTCCCTGAACACCCAGACTCAGGACATACAGACATGTTCATGCACACAAATGCATGTCCTGTGTGGGAATCGAACCCACGACCTGCGGCGCGTAAGGTGAACCTTAACCAACTGCGCCAACTGGCCCGTCATAAATAGTTTTGTCTCTTTCGCTGCTGGTGCTGGCACCTTGTAGCGGTCACCTACATAACGAAGTTCACACGCACTGTATAGACCGGCGACACAATAGGCTAGGAGGTAGGAGGTCACGACAATTTCAAGTTGTATTTGAAACCGGTGCAGTAATTTTGTTAAAGTTCATAAGTGCCTTATCAGGGCCTAAATGGCTGAACCCGGGTCCATGGGATAAAGGGCACCTCCCTGATGCCAAATGTATCGGTCTGCCTGCGCCAAGTGGGTGCGTTATCTAGATATGGCGCGTGTTAAACTATATATACGGCTTTAGCCTACTATACTGGGTGGAGATTTCGAGATGGCATATTTTCGAAACCTATGTTGGGTTAGTCATGTTGAACAACTTTTACTATGGGACCAACACTGAATTTAAAAAAAAAAATTTACTTTTCATACATTATGACCGAGCAAGGTTGACATTTACTAAGGAAAGTAAATTTTTTTTTTGAGAATTCGCTATTGTTTCCATAGTAAAAGTTGTTCAGCATGACTAACCCAACGTAGGTTTCGAAAATATGCCATCTCGAAATCTCCACCTGTTATGTATACTTATTTTTATGTATGTTCGGCCATAACTCCGTCATATATAGACGGATTAGCAAAAATCTTTTTTTGTTCGAAAGGGGTTAAGTCCGAAATGGTCCGATATAAATTTCATATAGATGAAATTAAAATTCAAAAATAAATTAACTTTTTAACAAAAAAATAAACCGCCTTCAAATTACACTAAAAAGTATGAAATAACTCTTATCTGACACTGTTTTGAAGTCAGCGAAATATTTTCTATAGAACACGTCATGCGATTTCGCTCACGGCGGTTTATTTTTTGTTAAAAAGTTAATTTATTTATACCTTATCAGTACCATTTTTGTCGCGACCTCCTCGTATACAAGATCCTCGTTATCGCACGCTACCATTATAAACAAAGAAAATCGAGAACTCCTTTACATGCAAAATCAATTGAATTTAACTAAATAGAATAGGTACAATCCCAAACTTTCATTTGGGATCTATATAAGGTTGAATATTGATCAGCAAACGTATGACCGTATTAAGCATGGGACTTGGTAATGTTGGTATTGACAGTTATGCACTAACGATACTAGGGGAATAGTCTCAAATATACCTATCGCATACTGATTTAAAGCTTTCGGCCTTATTGCAGTATGAGTTTTCTTAGAAATGGATACCATAAAGTGCGTGACTGTACAATGAATGTTTAGCTAATAATGTATTTTTTTAGATGCAACGATAAAATAAAGCTGCTGCAATTAAAGCCGACGGGGCGCGGTCCAGAGCTAAAAGACATGGCCGCAGCACTGACGACTATAAAGTCGCACGATACCTTCAACTTGGAGCGAGCCGAAACACTCGGCGACTCGTTCCTGAAGTTCGCAGCTACATTGTACTTGTACCACAAGTTCCCCAAACTTAACGAGGGACAACTGACCAATATCAAGTGCCGGCTTATTAGTAACAGGTGGGTTGGTCTGTTCTTTTATACCTTTATTCTCTTATTTTTAAGTTTGGCTCACGGGTCGCTCACTTCTCTCCAATATGGCGAGGAGGGCGATGGCTGCCACACGCGTCATACTTGTGAACAGGTGCTGCTTGTGGGGGTTGGTCTGCTTAAGTTTGCCATTTATTTATTTACTTATTAAATATAGATTCAGTCTACTTTGTAGTTTTGCCGCCGCGCCGGGGCACGCAATTGTTGTCAGTGCGATTAGAATGTAAATATTATGTAATAAATCTAAGCTTGTTTTGAAAAGAGTCATTGCTGAGTTTATTGCCGGTTCTTCTCAGCAAATGCAACCTTCCGAACCGGTATTAGAGTCAGACTTTTCATAAGTGCCTGCGAAGGTCTATCTGAATAAATGATTTTGAATTTTGAATTTTGGCAACCAAATCCAAATTAGGACTTATTTCTGCTAGTGTCGAGTTTTATTATTACTTCCAGTCACAATAAATCATACGACGGATACCAAGACGAAGGTCCCGGGTTCGCATAATACAATGAGCTTGAGCTTTCGGTGGAAAGGAGAACATCGTGAGGAAACCATAGCGGTACTTTGTAGTACCCACCTGGCTGGACCCATCCTAGAGCTGCACTTGAGACAGCTCCTTCTAGGCTTTATGTGCTTACCTCCGGCCACATCACTTACCATGGTGAGATTGTGGTCAAAAACACTATACACAATAAAAACAAAAAGATTCTTTATTATTTGATGATGTGGCCCGAGGTGGTAATCACAATTTTCGTTCGAAATGTCGGGGCTATAAGTTAAGTGGCAACTAGGCAGGTCCCTACCCTTCCTCTGCTTTCTTTGCCATGTTTTTCTTCATCGAAAGCAGATCGAGAGTATATCGCATTATTTCGGGTACATAATACATATATAGAAGTGAAGGTTACAGTCATAGATCTCAAGAGATGGGTCATGACGCTTGGTTTTAGCTTAAACCTGATGTCACACGAAACTCCCCACTTAATATCACAACTACACGTAAACGAACGCCAATAGACCAATAGTTGACAATTTTTACTCACACAGCCCAAGAACTCACTTGTTCGTAAGCGTTTGTAAATACGCACTACCGCTCTTGGATCTACACACACATGCATGTATAGAGACAGATGGACGAATCGCATGACACGATTTTCATTGCATGTTCGAAACGAAATTATCCTTACGCTCCTGTAGAACTAAACAGCAATGTATGCGCTTCATGTTCTTTGTTCAAGTTGTATCTTGGTAATGACCTAGCTAAAATCATTTAAGGTATTTTTGAGATTTATACTTTAAATATCTGAAAAATTTTATACTACCCGCCGCGCGCCTTAATCAGACCGTTTGTGCTTAAGGGGAACCGCGGCCATTGTGCGCGAAATGCCACTGTGACGTAAAAGACACATGGTTTAATATTAACTGTCATTTAGTTACTATTCCATATAAATTTTAACTCTGGCAGGTCTCTCTTGTCTGGTCATCGCGCCTGACGAGTTAAAAGTGATAAGAGACACCATGATTCTTGTAGTTCACTTGTAGGCTTTGATTTTTGCAGTCGATCACTGAACAATACGGCATTTAAATAAATATCGTCCGCTCGCGCACCTCGAATAGGTTACGACTGACGCGATTTTTGCGGAGTATGCCGTGAACGCTGCATATAACTGTCTCGCGTGCCGCGTTAGACATCCTCTCTATCGATCTCTATGGTTACAGTTCAATAATAAAAATATAATCAACAGGAACTTATACTACGCGGGTGAGAAAATAAACGTGGGTGGTCGAATGAAAGTGGAACCGTTTGTGCCGAGGAAGGACATCCTGGTGCCCGGGTTCTTCGCGCCTAAGAAAGTGCAGGAGTTAATTGAAAAAAATAAGGTTAGTGGCAGAAAACTACTGTATTAGCTTAAACTTACATATATTAATATAACTTATTCATTATTTACAAAATCATCTCACATATATGTAAGAATTAATTATTCATATTTAATAATATGAATAATTAATTGAACCCGAATTTAAACAATACCCGTAAGCGAGAGAGACTTTCGTTTTCCTCGTTAATTGAATTTGAATTGATTTATCTATTTTCTAAGGTTCAATTTTGTTTAACAAAATCTACTAAGGCTTGGTTTTAAATTCTCTTCCTATAATACCTTCTGAATTCGCACTTACCTCTAGTTTCTAAAAGTCTGATAAATGTTAATCTCCTATTCACAGTAAAGTCGCTTCAAATGACGTACTTAAACGCCAACATTTTGTTCATACACACTGACTGCTCAGTGACTCAACTACACTCTTATTTCTTCTGATTCCTCTGGTGAAACTTAAGAAACTCCACAGTTGCTGCCATCACATCTTCAGCAAACACTTGAGGTGTGTGCATGGCAGCAAAATGGCCGCCGAAGTCATACGTACTAGATCTGACTAGGTTCGGGAATTTGTCTCGTAGCATCCAGTCCGGCTGGTACAGGACCTCGTATTTGAAGTTCACTGCTGCTGTCGGTACTTTTATTGGTATTCTGAAATTTGCAAATTAATCGTACTGAGATAAGTCAATTAGATGATAGTTTTGATGAAAATATGACTTAGTGATAGTGACGACAAATTTCGTGGGTTCTTATCCCACAACGAACGGAACCTAGCATGATGGTACTTTGTACACCTGCCTGAATGGCTTAGCATGGTGGTACTTACTTTAAATGGAAAATCTGACAAGAAGCTTGGGGTTTGAAGTGTTGCCTCTCGAATACGCTCGACATGTTCCTATAACGAAAGCTTAAACTCTTTGAAAAATTGATCCCACAACATCCTTCAAATTATGTGTCTTCAAATAATATGCCCTGCGATATTTGGCCCATTGTAAAACGTATCACTAGTGGCCTAGGATAGGCTAGAAGGACCTAACGAGCAAGTCAAAGTCAAAGTCAAACTGCAGCCCTGGATCATCGGCGTTAGGTTGCAAGTTTGACGGTTTTCTACAGATTGTTACACGGAGACTGCGAACAAGAACACTATAATCTTGTCCTTACGTCTCCGTTCTTCTATCGGACCACTAAGCGCCGCGAGGGTCTCCAATTCCTTCTTGCCGTACCAAACCTTTTGATTCCTCTTTCCTAATACGCACGACCAAGTTGTGGAATCTCTCGGACGTGTTTCCAGACACGTACAACATGGGTTAATTCAAGGCCAGAGTGAACAGGCATCTTATATAGACACGTGCGATCCACCATTGACTATATCTTCGCTTACCATCAGGCGGGATAGCGGTCAAGCGCATCAAATATAATTAAAAATGCTTTGTCAACCAACTCACCTGTGAACAATATTGACTTCAGGCCACGCGGATGGCGACGCCTCAGCGTATAACCTCATAGAAGTGACGACACAATTGTTAGTCCACGTTATAGTGACCATGTCTAATACGTCATCGATGGGCAAGTTTTCCAAGCCCCCGTGCGGGGTGTCCAGTTGATCTCGGTTACTGCAAACGGCTATTTTTTCCATTAAGTACGCTGCTAAGCCGGCTGGTGAGTCGGTTAGGGCGACACCTGTGGAATACCACAAATTATTGTCATGGAAATGCCAAAATGCCAATCAATTTGGAACACAACATAATTTCGTGATTATTCAATTGTCCTATAGTCGCAACCGGTTTTTGGCTCCTATTATCTGAATCATTGTCAATCTTTTCATACAAATATCAACTTTGCTTCAAAAATATAAGTATAAAAAGATTTGTTTTTTGCGATTTCAGTTTGTCCTTTAGTAAAAGTGCTAGTAAATAAATAAATATCTTTGGACATTCATCACACACGGCTATCCCAAACTAAGCAGAGCTTGTACTATGGAAACCAGATAACTGATATATTGAGTGGAACTCACTTCCGGAGTCTGTTTCCCGGCATCTTCAACCTAGATCTTCAAGGCCAGAGAACAAGCAAGTCGCAAGTCCATTCTACATAAAAACAACTACATATACTAGAAGTCTACAGTGACCCTGTATATGAGTAACTCACCAATAGTATCAGGTTTCGTTGCCTGCAAATGGAAGTACCCGCTCTCTCTGAAGATATATGTAATTAGTTCCTTCAGCGGATATACTCTATCGACATATTTAGGGTCGACGACCCAGCGAGGGAACAGGGATCCGATGAACAGCTTCACTAAACTGATTGACATTGACGATATAGGCATGTTTGTGTGGAACCTGGAAAAATAAGTACACGTTTTATGCAACAAACATAGGGCAGGAGCCCGGTTTTGGCCAGTACCCCTGTTGTGGCCACTTGCAATTTTGAAAGTCAATTAATAAGGCGTTGAAGCCCGACTCGTTTATTGTCTATTGTAAATAAAATCTTTGATGATTATCGCTTTTGACGAGCAACTGTAGTGGCGCCGTAAGTGTATAGTATCTTTTTGTGACACTGTAAATGCAAAAATAATAATTTCCGTTAATTTCTTAACATGCGCCATTAGCGACCCTTGGTAATTAATCGATAAATATCTTGCTCATATTTTTATTTGTTGCGTGGATTCTTATTGAAGGATACTTACTAAATAAATATCTAGGAAACTGATTTTGATAGTCAATGAATTCCTCTATCTGGAAACTTAGGTGGAAATAGCCACAACTGGATCAATAGTGATTTTACACCTTTCATGTTTAAAAATGTATAATTAATAAAATATGTGTCTCTCGATATACACTTCTACAAAACCTAAAAGATTAATAAATAAACTGCTTTATTAATATAAATAATCAACACGATACTCATTTTTGAATTAAAGGCGAATTTTTTTACATTAAAAAATCCTTAAAGTGGCCACAACCTTGCCCTAAAATAAAACAAAATTACAAAGCGGATAAACGGATCACTTACAATGAAGTTATTATTGAAAGTGAGCGAATATCATTTTGTACATTCATATGTAGGTAGAGAATACATCTGAGCTAATAATAATTTACTTGTGAAGACATATATAAGAGTACTTACCCTAAAACCTCGCCGGGGAACAAAGCAGACATATGTGTGGCACATTGGGAACCCCAGTCTCCAGCCTGAACGTAGAACTTCTCGAAGCCAAGCCTCAGCATTAAGTTCCGCATTATTATGCCGATCTGCACTGGTGTGAGACCAGGTTTACTTGTACCCTGGAAAATAAATTGATAGTAATAGAAGAGAAGAGTCTATCAGTCAGGACAAGACTTTGTATGTGTACTATATATTTAGATAAATTTTAGGGTACTATTTTAGGGTACTGTGGAGGACCTATAGCCCAAGCAAGTTATACAGTTTTAATATATTAATATACAATAATTTCATAGATCGTTATCAATATAAAATTTAAATAATTTCGCTACCATAAAAAAAACTGTATTAATCGATATTAAATTTAAATCAGACGAGTTATACTCTCATTCCAAATATCATTTAAGAATTTAATTTATGATATTGATTTACAAAATTTAAAAAGTATATTTTTGTAATTATAAATACGACTGGTTTTCTTGCGCCGTGTTGGTTATTTCCATAAATCAATATTAGCATGTGCATAAAAAAACTCTCATTTCCTAAAACCAACCATTAATCACGGCGCAATTGGTCGTCTACCTTGGATACCGACACGTGTAAATGACTAGTTAACATTAATGCAGCGGGTCTCCTAAGATATGGAAACGGTTGAAAAAATCTGACACGTGTAACAGTATACTGACCTGAGTCATGCTTGCTGACTATATTAGGGTTCCGTGCCCCGGAGATTGCTAAAACTTATTTGATTAATTTTCATATGTCTGTATGTCCTGAGTCTGGGTGTAATTATGTATATTAAGTATGTATATACAAACAAAAAGTAGTATATGTATTATATCAGTTATCTGGTTTCCATAGTACAAGCTCTGCTTAGTTTGGGATCAGATGACCGTGTGTGAGGAATGTCCCAGGATATTTATTTATTTATTTATTTATTAATATAAAAATGCGAAAGAGTTTTTTGTTTGTATAAACGGAACTATGAGTAGGAATCGACAAATTCTTTCATTAATAGGAAGCTTAATTATCCCCGAATATAATAGGCTGTCCCCCGCGGTTTCATATTCCGTGTTCCCCGGGATAAAAAGTAGCCTATGGCCTTCTCTATACCTGCCTGCATGTCAAAGTTCATGATGATCGGTTGAGTAGTTAAGGCGTGAAAGAGTAACAAACAAATAAACTCACATTCGCATTTCGCCAACAAACTGTGTGGTGCAGTTTAGCGAAATTGTTTGATTTGTGTTTTAGTTGTTAGTCATAATAAAAAAAAGATAAAAAAAATATATGTTACGATAGAAGGACAAAAAAACTATGTATTGTATTTAGGTACTGTTTCTACCGACGCGACGCCTATAGAATAAATCCAGAAATTTATGATTTGTAAATTAGTAATTGCCTATAGAATAAATCCAGAAATTTATGATTTGTAAATTAGTCACAATGATGAGGAAATTCATTGCGCAGAAGGTAAACTAAGAATGCATTGATTAATACTTTTTGGCTATTATTTTATTTTCTACGGAATCCGAGTTGGTTATTTAAACATCACACTTAAATATACACGAACAGTGAACTCATCAAACTTTTCGTTGAGTATAATTCAAATAAGACATATTATATATCCCACAAAAAATGGGTAATCGTGCAGCAAAAAATGAGAGAATTATTAGAGTAGGTTGCATATTGGATTGCTAATAGTTCTTACATGTGCGAATAGAGCATGACAATCTTTACTATGTATATGCCCGTGTTTTATCACAATGACAGCATGTTGTGATGATGTGGCCGAAGGTGGTAAGCAAACACAGCCAAGAAGGAACTTATGATTTGTAAATTTAATTTTGTAAAACACAATGATGAGGAAATTCATTGCGCAGAAGGTAAACTAAGAATGCATTGATTAATACGTTTTGGCTATTATTTTATTTTCTACGGAATCCGAGTTGGTTATTTAAACATCACACTTAAATATACACGAACAGTGAACTCATCAAACTTTTCGTTGAGTATAATTCAAATAAGACATATTATATATCCCACAAAAAATGGGTAATCGTGCAGCAAAAAATGAGAGAATTATTAGAGTAGGTTGCATATTGGATTGCTATTAGTTCTTACACCTGCGAATAGAGCATGACAATCTTAACTATGTATAGGCCCGTGTTTTATCACAATGACAGCATGTTGTGATGATGTGGCCGAAGGTGGTAAGCAAACACAGCCAAGAAGGAACTGGCTCTCAAGTGCAGTTGTTGGGTTGGTTCAACAACGCCTGGCTGACTTTTACCCTCTAGTTTAATCTGTCCAAGGCTTTCCAAAGTTCAGCAAAATATTACCATTTTTTCATTCTTACCTCTGAAAATCCGAACCCCGGCAAGTCAGCGGCAATAACCTCAAACACAAAATTGTATCCTTTCTGCGGAGTGGTCAATAACGGTATAACCTTATCAAACTCCTTGGAAGAACTCGGCCATCCGTGGAGCATGAGGAGTGGAAGAACCTGGACACCATCCTCCACTTGCGGCCTCACCCTCATGTAGTGTATATCCAGACCTTGAATCCTGGTCTTGAAGTGAGGGAACCTGTTCAGTAGGTCAGCTCTCTCCTTAAACTTGTATTCTTCTTGCCAGTAATTTAACATCTTCTCTAGATAGTCTGTGTTCATGCCATATTCTGATTGTGTGCCTTCCAAAGGTTTTGTGAAGAGGCGTCTGCTTTTCAGCCTTTCTTTGAGATCTAGTATCATCTGGAATGTTTTGGCGACATTTTTATAATAGAAAAGCGTGGGAATTGCACATATGAATTGTTATTTGTAATGTCATGTCTAGACTTATGTTTTGTATATAAATACTGTTGCGTTGTTAGTTATAATGTGTTATCGTCAAGTTTAACTAACACCTATCTATTACATGTAATTTATCATTATTATCAAACGAAAAGCACAAAATAAAACAAGACTATAAAACACACACCCCCACACATTCAACATCACACTGATCCTCTTTTATGTTTTAAGTGTGTTAAGAATAATTTGAAGCGGCCTCAGTTTCGGTTAATTCCAATAGTTCACCAGTTATTTATATTAAGGTGGCAAATAAGCATACAGCCCGCCTGATGGTAAGCGGTTACTCGCGCGTTGCCGACTTTGCAAAAATCTCTTCAAACTAAGTCAGTAAAGAAAATTACCGTATCATTGAAGTCAATATTGAAGTTCCTGATAGTTTTGTCCTCGTCTTTGGGCCTGGGTTCTGATCCCCACCATCTCTGGAGGTCGAACTCTGGCGGTTCAGGCGCGGGGTAGTATATATACGTGATCGCTAATCCGCAGCCTATGGCCAAAACCGCCGCTATAGACGGCAACACTTTGTACATCTGAAAATGTTACATATTCAAAATGAAACGTAAACAATCATGATATAAATCAAATAACGATAAAGCAAATGTTTTGAGTTGCAACCGTATTGCCAAATTCAATCGTGCGAGCCCACGTCCTCGCTCAATTGTCGTACAGTTTAACTCACCATTGGTTCGTGACACATTTCTGGCAGCATCTATAAAATTTAATAAAGCTAATCCTGATAATAAGCTCAATGGTGCACATATAGGATTAACTGAGAAGAAAACTCCGATTTACATCACTGAACATCTCTCACCCACGAACAAAGCGATTCATGCAGCTGCCCGAATCAAGGCAAAGGAGCGAGGCTACAAGTATGTTTGGGTAAGGAGTGGACGTGTATTCATGCGGAAAGATGACACCTCAGAATTCAAACTCATAAAAGATTTGGACTCTCTAAGTAAGATATAATAGTGAATTAATTTAAAACTTATTGCATGTACTGTTAATTTATTTTTAAAATTCTTATCTTTAAATGTATACTATCAAAATACGCGAGGACTAAGAACAAAAACTCATGAATTCTATCGTAACCTAAGCTGTAGTAATTACGATATTATCGTATTAACTGAGACGTGGTTGACTCAAGGTGTATTAAATAATGAACTGTTTGACGATAGGTACGTAGTTTACAGGAGAGACCGAGAGACGACTGGTTTCCATTCTGGAAGAGAGGGAGGAGGTGTTTTAATTGCCGTCTCAAAAAAAAATCAGTCTAAAAGAATGAGTAGCTGGGAGAGTAAATGCGAAGAGATTTGGTTATCTCTCGACCTTCCTACGATGGGTACCTGTCGTGGAGTCATGTTTTGTGTTATTTACCTTCCACCCCCAGTCAGCAAAATGATCTTGGAGCATTTTACAGTCAATTGTAATTCTGTTCTTGAAAACTGTAACACACCCACTTGCATTCTTGGTGATTTTAACTTGAGCTGTATCAACTGGAAACTGGTAAGTGACCCATTATATGCTTACACTTCCTCAACTCTGGGTCAAATTTTGGTAGACTTTTCAAGCTTAAACAACTTCACACAGTACAATCATATTCCTAACAATCGAGATAAAGTACTCGATCTTGTATTTACGGATATCCCGTCATGTAATGTTACTGCTGCTCCTGATGTGCTTACTAAAGTAGACCTAATGCACCCCCCAATAATAATAAATTTACCCTTAACAATTAGAGATAGCCTTAAAAGTAATATAGACAACATGACTCCTAATTTTCGTAGAGCTGATTATGTTAAGATTAATGAACTACTTAAAGAACAAAATTGGCAGGATTAATTCGCGAGCTGCAACGATGTTGATGAAATGCTTACCATTTTGTACGAGGTCATAAGAGATGGAATTCTAAAATTTGTACCATTGCTTAAAAACAAGAAAAGCATGTATCCGACTTGGTTTAGTCATGATTTGATAAGGTTGCTCAAAGAAAAATATAAAATACGTATGCGCTTTAAAAAATACAAAAACCCACTCGATGAACTTACCCTGAAATTAATAAGTAAAAGATGTACTAAATTAGCCACTATATGTTATAATGCTTACATTGAAAAGATCGAAGGTTCATTCAGAGACAATATAAAATCATTTTGGTCATTTATTAAAGCAAAGCGTGGTGGGCGTAGTGTCTTCCCAGCCTCAATAACTAACGGCATAGAGACATCTTCCAATGGCACAGATATCTGTAATTTATACGCCACATACTTTTCATCAGTATACTGTCGAGATACTGCTACTATCTCTTGTGCTACTAAGCACACAGTGGGAGGCCAATATTTGTCAGCTCTTAGTATTGATAGTCAGAATATAGCCAAAAAGTTGATAGGTTTGGATGTAAGCAAGGGCGCTGGACCAGATGGTATCCCTGCTCATTTCATCAGAGAATGTGCCACAGGCCTCGTTGCTCCGCTCTACATTATCTTCAATAATTCGCTTAGCTCTGGAATATTTCCTAATGCGTGGAAACTAGCAAAAGTGGTTCCAATTCACAAGGACGGGGACAACACCCTTGTTAGTAACTACAGGCCTATATCTATACTTTCTTGTCTTGCAAAAATCTTCGAGTCCTTAGTCTGCCCCATTATCCAACTTCATTTTAAACAGATGGTTTCTAATCATCAGCATGGATTTATTGCTGGTAGGTCGACGACCACCAACCTTGTCTCTTTCACAGAAGTCTTGGTGGAAGCAATTGATGCTCATAAACAAATAGATGTTATATACACAGACTTCAGCAAGGCCTTTGATCGTGTCTCCCACAATATGCTAATCCAGAAACTATCAGATTGCGGGTTTGCTGGATCAATTTTGAAGTGGCTGCAATCTTATTTAAATAATCGTGCTTTCTATGTTGTCGTTAATGGCTTCGGTTCAGGACTAGAAGAAATAACATCAGGTGTTCCACAAGGGTCACATTTAGGCCCAGTTCTGTTTAACATATTTGTGAATGACATTCCATCTTGTTTCGTAAATTCTATCCCATTCCTCTATGCTGATGATCTCAAGTTCTGTAGGCGCATTGACTCCACTGCTGACATGGTACTACTCCAGTCCGATCTCGATAGATTAACTAAATGGTGTAACGATAACGGTATGACCCTTAACCCTTTAAAATGTTTCCATGTTAAGTTTTCGCGCAAACATAATCTCTTTCCGTCAGCATATAAAATTTCTGGTGAATGCGTGCAGGAAGTTGATACTATTAAAGATTTGGGTGTTTTGTATGACAGGAAACTTACGTTTAGACCGCACATAGAGTTTATAATCAGGAAAGCGTCTAAAATGCTTGGTTTTATAATTAGAAATGGGAAAGTATTTCATAACGCTAAAACAAAAATACTTTTATATAATACTCTTGTGCGCAGTAATCTTGAATACTGTAGTGTAGTGTGGCGACCGCACTTTGCCGTACACAATCTTAGGCTGGAAAGGGTACAAAAACGCTTTCTGTGGCACTTAGCACGTTCGTCAGGGTATTCGATAAGGTATTCCTCTTATATAGATAGACTAAATAATTTTAATATGCACTCATTATCCAAACGTAGGGATCTCATTGATCTACAGTTTTTATATAAACTTTTTTGTAACCAAATAGATTGTCCTCAGCTTTTGCAAAAAATTAATCTCACAGTACCTCGTCGATGCCCTCGTTATAAAATCAAGCTACTTTGCCCACCATTACGCAGAACAAAACTTGGTATCAACTCACCAATACCACGGCTATGCAAGTTGCTCAATGATAACAGCGGTCTGGATATAAATTTCCAATCGCTTGCCTCATTTCGCAGATGTATACTTGATCATGTATAGAATACTTAAAATCATGTTAAGTAGTAATCTAAGCTTGTTTTTTTTATCAATTAGCTTCATTTGTATTTCGTAAGTAGGTAGTCAGTAAGTATATGATTGTTTTTATAATTAGTTTTTTTTAACATGTTGTGTTTATCTTTTATTAGTTTAGTGCATTAGATTTAAGATTATTGTTGTATATTGTGTAACTTGTATTAATGTACAAACTGTTGGTAGACCTAATAAATAAATAAATAAATAAATAAGTTTTAATGGAGGTAGAGCATAGCGATTATTCGCTCAAAGAGCAACTCTACTGACAAAGTACCTTACAGAATACCGCAGCCAAATAACTTGTTGTTGTGTTCTGCGCGTGAGTAAGGTCGCCAGAGCTCATAGTGGAGGGAGAAAGGTCGGTAACGCGTGAGTGATGCCTCGTGTGTTGCAAGCGCCCATATATAGCTACGGTACCCGCTTACCATCAGGCTAACTACTTTTTATCCTGGAAACGCGGGTGAAACCGCCGGGGACAGCTAGTATGTGAATATATTGCAGTTCTAATAATATTGTATAGGCTGATTGATGATGATGATGATGACGTATCGAATTCATAATCTCCTTTTTTGAAGTCTATTAAATTTACACTAGTCACTAGGTAAAAATAATTAATTGTGTTAAAACGATCTTTGCATTAGCATCTAAACTGGACCGAGCCTAATTATATTAGATATTAAATATACATTTATGCGTTAAATATCTAATTTCTATCGACTTACAATTATAATCTATTTAAGATTATATGTAAGTAGATAGATATTATTATGTAAAATCAAACAAATAACTAAGATTAAAGTGTCTGTTCTGATGTCAAAATAATTGCATTTTACTTAAAAACTACAATACAACAAAAACAAACACTTTATTTTTTATCTGTCTGTTTGTTCTGCCTAATCTGAGAAACGGCTTCACCGATCTTGACGGGACAGAAAAGAATTGGGCCCCCGTGAAAAATAATAAAAACCGTACGCGGGGTTCAGCTAGTACACACTACAATTTGTAAGCTTATTTTTTTTGTACTGTATGTAAGGAACCTGACTTTATCTACCACTAGCTGTCCCCCGCGGTTTCACCCGCGTTCCCGGGATAAAAAGTAGCGTATGTCCTTCTCCATACCATAGGCTATCTCCATGCCAAATTTCATGATGATCCATTGAGTAGTTGAAGCGTGAAGGCGTAACAAACAAACTCACTTTCGCATTTATAACATTATATAGTTAGGATTAGGATATTCGATTCTATTCTGAATTGATTCTGAATCGTGGTATCATATTATCAATAAAAACGTATTATCGGCTAATAGTAATATTATTATTTAGATATAAATAAAATTTTAACAATTATAAAATTTCCTTGAGGAAATTTTCGATGATATAGTTTGTATTTTATATATTTGTTGTATATGTGTGTAATATAAAGTTGTAGAATAAAATATTATACATTTAAAATTCAATCACTGTTATAAATAGCAAATTAAAATATACCTACATAGTTGAAGATGGTAATCTATGACACAGTTTTATTAAAAAAAATCCTACATAGTTGAAGATGTTAATCTATGACACAGTTTTCCCGTACTAAGAACCGTAAATAATCGGGCGTTTACATTGTATTCATAGATTCACTGATTGTGCTTTAAAATTTATTTTCTATAAATAAATCATAGTAAATATGTCAAGTCGCTGACTTACCATATACCCTAAGGGCCAAGGTGTACTTCAAAATCTTGCTGTGATGTACAGTTTGATAAAAAACTAAATAGTACGTTTCTCAATCCATATAGTTTTATAAAAATATCTTTCCTAAGGCATATCAATAAAAAAACATAATTTCTGATAATTTCAACATACCATTTCTTTAAAAGACACTCCGCAATTAAACGTAACTCCCTTAATAAACACGTAAAAACCGTCAGTACGTTGCACTTATCCCACGTGCGCAGGAGTCGACTAGAACCACCGAAATCAAAAGCGTTGATCACTCAGTGCGACCGTCACCGGAGTGGTAAGTACCTATCGTCCTCGACCTTGCTAAGGCCTGTGCATACAGCGCGATGCGACGCTATGCTATATATAATAATCGATATATATTATATTATAGGAGATAGCGTTTTTTTGTACGAGTAATATGAGTGCTTAATTTGATTCCAGATACTTTTAGAGCATTATTTAATAGTTGAAATAATTTGTATTTGATATATTTTAAACAGGCACATTTTCAGTTAAAATCCTGGAGTCCATGTACGACAATCAACTAAATATTTATATCAAATTAATTGAACTCTGATTCATTTTTTCATATTATCCTATCTATCGATAAGTGGTATTGCGCCCTTATTTAAGCATTCTGTTGTAAAAATAAATATGTAGGTAAGTACTAATAAATATTTCCGATGGATCTCATATTTTATTCTGCCGTAGTACTCGTGGTTTGTAAACGTTTGCTTATTATAATAAAAATTCAATAAAAATGCTTTAGTGTACATATACCTCATTCGATTAATTCTTTAATTTGATAATAAAATGATTAGCGATAAGATATGTAATGTATTCGATAATATATTTATTTATTAATTTAGCTAATGTATAGAATAATGTATATAGGTTCATAACAAACGGAATTACTACAGTGATCAATACTACTTTAAAAGGTTTTAAAAAATTTTGTATATCTAACCTTATTGCAAGACAATATTTTTATTTTCTTTGCAAATGGGGCCGTAATTGGGGGCCTATGAAAGGGCTTTATTATATTCAAAAGGAGGTTTTTATTTTCTTTATGATGCGTAGTTTTCGACTTCTCTGATCTCCGAATTTAGCAAAGCTATAAATCATTACTGTGGATAAATATTTCGTTTCTAATTATAACAGTTTTTTTAAATCATCGAAACTCTTTCACAAACAAACTTAGTTATGCGGTCAGGTTTTTTATTTTTCTAAACAACAGTTATGGCCCAAACCAATAAGTAAGTCCAAGGAGGGTCGGGGAACCCTCGGTGCGCGAGTCAGACTCAGACTCGCACTTGGCTGACGATTTTAGCTTTCTGCACTCCTCCATATACATCACAGATATACATCAAAATAGATGACGCGTGTGTATGTACTTCGCGTGTCAAAATCTGTGCAAAAATGGGGCACAATACAGAAACTCGCAGAAGGCTGCATGTCCACCAGAGATGTGTAGCGAGGGGTATATTTAGCTGACAAATAGGATAGCTTCATTTTCACGTTAAAAATCTAATGCCAGCCTAACTAAATCAATCTTGTGACATTATGGTAGGTACAAAAAAAGTTACACGCTTGATTTTTATACGGATCGAGGGACTTGCGTTATCTATTTAGATTTATGTCTGCCTAACCAATGCCAAGTCTCGTAAAAGATTAGTCTTCATGTTTTAATTTTGTTGTTGTATTCCAGATCCGTCCAACTTTCCTGATCTCGATGCAGTTGTCTGAGGAGGAGGCTCTGAGCGGCGTGGTGTCCGGCGCGAGCTGGGCGCAGGTGAAGCGGCGGCTGGCCGAGGCGCACGGCGTCGAGCCGGAGCCCTGCGCCGCCGCACAGAACGCCATGCAGTGCTATGTCAAGAAGATCGCTGTTAGCGATAAGGTAACTATTATTGGCAAACTATAGTATTATAGGTGGAGATTTCGAGATAGCATATTTTCAAAACCTATGTTGGGTTAGTCATTCTGAACAATTTTTACTAAAGGACCAACACTGAATTCTCAAAAAAAATTTACTCTTCATACATTATGATCGAGCAAGGTTGACATTTTGTAAGAAAAGTAAAAAAAAAAATTGAGAATTTAATGTTGGTTCCATAGTAAAATTTGTTCAGAATGACTAACTAACCCAACATAGGTTTCGAAAATATGCCATCTCGAAATCTACACCTTTCCACTGTTGACTTAAGCAAACAATACAAGGCGTGCTCCAGTAGCGGATCCAGGATTTCGATTTGATGGGGGGGGGGGGGCTGACGGACTTGATCCAACTCAGGGTAGCCTTTAACAAGATTTATCAGGGGTGGACAGATGCTTTTGGGAGGGCACCGTGACGTCCCCCGTCAATTTATAGTCGTGCGCAAAGTAATGGCGTAACAGTACTCCTGATAGTATTGCCCCGCCCATCGACTAAAAGCTTCAACGTCCGTTGCGTGTTTTATTCAAAACGTTCGCTTATATGACCCTGGACACTTCATAAGTCTCCTTTTTAAGCTCCATGCAATGTTAGATTATGTAAAAGACTAGCTCTCCCCCGCGGTTTCACCCGCGCTCCCGGGATAAATAGCCTATAATACTCGGGGATAACGTAGCTTCCATTAGTAGAAGAATTTTTCTAATCCGAGTAGTTCCATAGATTAGCCCGTTTAATCAAGTAAAAAAACTCTTCCGCTTTAATTTTTTTGCAAACACTACTCTAACAAAGACTATATACGTATAACTTCAAAATTGCACAAATTGGCTCAAAATCCCATTTTGATGTATTTTTTAAGGATAAATATCACTGCGGATTTCTAGATGCCAGAAGAAATGATGAATTCTCCATATTAAAGTGATCCACGACGATATTAAATTAATCATTATCGCTTGGAAGAACTGACTGTATTCATTAATAATTATTTGAAGGATCCTCGCCGCATATATTTAAATGAGGTCACTTTCATTCAAAACATTGAATGCAATTCTTATCTGCGACGAACACACTTGAACTTTACAGCGGTGCACGAAATAAATATAGTAATGAAGGTTTTAAGGCCATTTCAATGACTCACAATAACTGACTGAAAACAAAAGTACATTTGAATCAAAACATTGTGTTCCTCTAGTTATTACTTATTTACTACACATATACAAAACACAAACTATATACCTATAGAAAATAATTTGTGTAAATTTGCTGAGTTTCTTGCCGGAGTCTTCTCAGTTTAAGTGTATTCCGAACCGGTGGTAAATTCAACTGTATGTACCAATTTCACGTTCACAAGTGCCTTACTAGGGCCTTTTTGATTTTGTCCCCCAAAAGTGACCCCATATTAAAAATGCATTTATTTACGTTACTCGTTCGTGTTAGGGTCAAATACATGTGTGTGCCTTTCAACTTACCTGATCTAGTAGATTCGGAGCAAATCGGCTGTGACAGACGGGTGATCTGATAAGGGTTCCATTTTTCATTCGAACATACGGAACCCTAGAAACGCGTGCTTGTGTCATTGAGCCACTAAGTCCCTGTCCAGAAGGGGCGAATTTAAAATACGCGCGTATAATTTACTCGCGCGATGCTTGTGGACGCAATGTATTGGTTCCTAGTACCTCGACGTACGCGCGTAATGCGAGTGAATCGCCGCGAAATCGCCCCTTCTGGACAGGGTCTTAGTCTAAGTCGATTTTCAAATGATTACTCTACGCACTATCTTTATTTGACATGAAATATTCTATATATTCATGAGATTTCTTCAAGGTCGGCAACGCGTGAGTGATACCCCTGGTGTTGCAAGTGCCCATAGGCTACGGTAACCGCTAACCATCAGGCGGGCCGTATGCTTGCTTGCCACATTAGTGGTATAAAAAGTTTCTCAGATTTATCTTTGTATAACAGATTTAGCTTTATTAACCGACTTCAAAAAAAGGAGGAGGTTCTATATTCGGTTGTATGTTTTTTTTAATGTTTGTTACCTCATAACTCCGACATTTATTAACCGTTTTGGAAAATTATTTTTTTGTTTGGAAGGATACACTTCTCGTTTGGTCCCATCGTCATCGGGTCAGGATTTGATTACTTTTAGCGTACTTTGAAGTCGGTTAAAGTTTTTTGTAAAACATTTCTAAATTACGTTTTTGACAGTCTGTGGCAGATTGCGTGGAGGCGCTGGTTGGCACATATTTATTCAGCGGCGGCATATTGGGAGCAGTCAAGTTTTTAGAATGGATGAAGATCATACCACCAGAAGTAAGCTCATTCATTTCTTCTTCTTCTTAGTTTTAAGTTTGGCAACCAAATCCAAATTAGCACTTATTTCTGCCAGTGTCGAGTTTTATTTTAATTTCCAGTCACAATAAATCACTTTTACATAGTCCTCAGTAAGTTACCGTTTATATCGGTAAAAGATAAGATAAAAATCTAGAAATTGGCAGAAAGAGATGTGATGTGACTAAAATTAGTTTAGTGCGATTTACAACAGAATCAGCACCATTGTCTCTTTGTGGCAAGTTTCATCTAAATCTTTTCATTGAATGATTAAATCACAAATATCTAACATCCAAACTTGCTTGCTAATATCCATTATGATGTTTTCAGGACAGATTTGAACAAATCTTAAACAAGCCGCGACCACAGCCTCTTCCCTTGGAATCCAAGCCGTCGCTCAAAGATATAGATTTCTTGCTGAACAACTGTCGCATTGATGTCGAAGAAATCCTCGGATATAAATTCAATGACCCTTTACTGTTGTTGGAGGTAAGTTTAATTATTTACGACTAGCTGTCCCCCGTGGTTTCACCCGTGTTCCCGGGATAGCCTATGTCCTTCTCCATACCATAGGCTACCTGCATGCCAAATTTCATTATGATCAGATGTATAGTTGAGGCTTGAAGGCGTAAGAAATAAACAAACTTACTTTCGCATTTATAGTATTTTATTTACAATTACAGCTCAATGGTTGCGACGTCGAAAGTCGTGACGGAGGTCGTTGGTTCAAATTCTGCAATGTGCCAAACCAGTTAGCTCGCGAATGAAGATGTAATTATTTTTAAAATGAAATTAAGGTTTACTTCAGCAAAATGGTTTAGATGAAATATTTTTTTTTGGAAATTCCACCGGTAATGTTTCACCCGGGAGCCACCGGACTTGAATAGCTGGTTGTATATAATTTTATAATAACTATTATCATGAAAATAAACAGAAACGCAACGCATGCCCCCTGCGGATCGGTGGAGGCTATGTGTCAACCTGTTGTTGGAGTTTTCAAACCGCCTAGGAGGCCTCCATTATTTATTGTTTCAAATGATCCCAGGCATTATCCCACGCGTCCTACATCAAGAACAGAGTGACGCGTTCGTACGAGCGTCTAGAATTCCTCGGCGACGCCATTTTGGATTTCCTGATTACCGCCAACATGTACGAGAACTGCTGCGACCTGAAGCCCGGCGAGATGACCGACCTGAGGTCCGCCCTCGTCAATAACGTCACCTTCGCCTCCTATGTCGTCAAGTTGGGGCTTCAAAAGTATGTACCGCTTTGAATATAACTGTCTATAATAGTAGGGGAGCCCGGGATGCTAAATTTGCAATTACTAAAGCGTCATGGCTACCTATTGGATTGTGAAGATTAGGTTCTAAAACGAAAAAAGTCTATGTCAAGTTTTCCATTTTAGTGGGGGGGGGGTAACCGTGTAGGCATTTTCAAAAATTTGAAAAAATACAGATTATATGTTTTTCGTAATCCTGATAGGAATTCCTTCAAAATAAAAAAATAAAAAATCGCGCTCGAGTATTTCGAGGTGACTTTTTTTTTACAACTTTGTGACTGGCCTATTTCCTTATTTCACGCTCAAATTGTCAGATTATTGAAATATACACTTTTCTGGATGTACTTAACTTACCTTGTCTTAATCTGACGCGCTCGAGTTTTTCTGATGATCGCTTTTTTTTACTAATCTGACGGGCTGTCACTAGTACCATATAGTGGGGCTTAACGTACCCCACTATATTAAGGGTTCATATTTGGTAGGCGTACATTACAGGGTGCAAGGTTTCTCCCATATGATATTTTGACGCGTGCGAGCAACTACCAAAATCCCCGCTTGGGCTCCCCTACTATAAGAATCAATGTGTATCGTCTATCTTTTTGTAATATTTTGCATCCTCATTTATAATGCCGACAGCAAGGGAGTGGAACTTGCTTCGGGCGTCTGTGTTTCCTGACTCATACAATCTAGGATTTTTCAAGGCCAGAGTGAATAGGTTCCTTCTGGGTAAGCGTGTTCCACCTTAGGCTTCGTCTTCGTCCCTTATGGGCGGGTCAGGGGCCAAACGCAAACCCAGTTAATTAAAAAAAAAAGGATTTGGTTGTCAAACTTAAAACTAAGAAGCCGTCACGATACACGTAAATCAGTAAATTTTTTCATCTTTATTGCATAAAAACCATGATAATATGTAAGATTCGGCTCGACCCCCTCCCCCGTCCTAAATACCTCACGTAATTAATGGACGTCCCAAAATAAATTAAACGAAACGTCACTTTGCAAGTTCCCTTCAAAAAGTCCTAACATCTCTTCAAGAAGGGTACCAAGGATCGAGTGATACAGTGTATAGGCTACGGTAACCGCTTACCATCAGGCGTGCCATATGTTGTGTTGGGTACATAGTAGTATAGTATAAAGCTGGTGTTTGTACGGTACCAGGTTCATCTGCTCCAAACTGAACCCGAACCTGGACAAGGCGGTGGTCTCGTTCGTGGAGCACCAGGAGGGGCGGCAGAACCAGATCCTGGAGGACGTGCTCTATCTCATCGACGAGGAGGACTGTCATGTGGCGCAGTACATCGACGTGCCTAAGGTTACTTACTACTTCTTTATTACTATTTCAAGAGAGGTAGAGCCAGTGTTGCCAGCGGCCGATACTCAAAAGTAACATGAGGCAGCTCAAAAAGTAACATTTACACGAGAAAAGCTAAATTTTCGTAATTTATGTAGAAAACCACACAAATCCTAAGTCCTAAAAGTAAAATTTTGAGTCGTGAAGGTAACATGAGAGGGTGAAAAGTAACGTAAAATGTTAGAAAAGTAACATTCTGGCAACGCTGGGTAGAGCATAGTGCTTATTCGCTCAAAGAGCAGCTCGACTGGGGAAGTATACTTGTAGTATATATGGTGTATAATAAATCTAGCTATTCTAGCACCATAAAATGCGTACTATCGTTTAATGAGTAATTTATGAAGTGAAAACTTCTTGAGCGCCGTTGTGCACTTTTTGGGATGGGTAAAAAATGTTAAACTCGCGTCAGATGTCACGTGACCATGAACGAAAATTCGTAAGACGGAGGGACTCTCCCTCCGTCTTACGAATTTTCGTTTTTCTTTACGAAGTTGCAAATTAGACTGTATTTATACTGGGGTTATGTTACGTTTTCTTTACGAAGTTGCAAATTAGACTGTATTTATACTGGGGTTATGTTCAAAGTCTTATAATATTCTCTAGCTAGTCGAAAGGTGTTCCTATTTTAAATTAATAAAAAAATCTTATACAAAAGTATTATATGTACATGTATCTTGAACTAGCTTTCCCTTGTATAAATATGCGAAAAATGTCTAGTTTCAAAAATGCACAACGTTAAAACGGAGTGGTACCATAAGGGTTCCTTATTACCTTTTTGTACCGGAACCCTATGATATGATAAATAAAAGGCTTTTTTAGCAAACAAGCATACGGTCTGCCTGATGGTAAGCGGTTACCATAGCCTATGGATGGATGCTTGCAACACCAGGGATGTCACTCGCGCGTTGCCGATTCTACAGAAATCTCTTCACACTCTTTTTGGAGAACCCCATGCTGTACTCCATTGGGTGCACCACGGCGGGGAGCTCATTCCACAGTCCTTGGATCCCGCAAAGTTCAAAACAATTCTGGTTTCAATGTGTATGGAAGTCGATGTCGAGAGTTGCGACGGTGGAAGGTAGCCGTGGGCATCATCTTAAAAGACAGAACACTGTCCGTCGTACAAGCGGTAGAACACACATAAGGAGGCAATCTCTCCTCAGACTGAGGGGCTCTAAACCTCTATTTATAAAAATAAATGTCCCGGCACAGGTCCTGAGCGACATCTTCGAGTCGCTAGCGGGCGCGATATACCTGGACAGCGTCGGCAACCTGCAGACGGTGTGGTCGGTATTCTACCGCATCATGCACAGAGAGATCCAGGAGTTCGCCGAGAACGTGCCCAAGAACCCCGTGCGACTGCTCTACGAGAACGTACACGCTTGCCCCACTTTCAGGTTACTTTATATTAACCACTATAGTAAATATTATACAGGTCGTTGTTTTGGTCAGCGACGAGCGACTCAGGGTCGATAATACAAATGATACTGGTCCTAAAAAAATATAAAAAAAATACTTTATTTTTTTTTAATAATAAAAAAAAAAAATATTGAAAATCATGTAATAAGCTAAAGTGTAGACATAATACTCAACGGGAGTACGAGGGAGTAAAGGGGTGGGGCGATGGCGGCTTGCGCCTAGCTCTAGTCTGTGCACGTGCCTAGTAACCATACTTTGCAGTAATTTTATTTCAAATTGAATAAGGTATTTCTCAACATATTTACAGTATTTAATGGAATTAAGTCCATTTTTGGGGAATATATATTTTGTACTACTGCTCCTGGGTCGCTTGTCGCCGACCAAAACAACACCCTGTATTCCGTGACTTTTTATTCGGCTTATAAACGCAGACCATATATGTAATGTACCGAATATTTTTTTTTTGTGTAATTAAATAAATATTTATTATTCAATATGACGCATGTCGTAGTTTTAAACACCCAGTTACAAGCGCAGTCTACTCGACTCGTGCTCTGGGTCACCTGGGTCGGGGTCATTTTCTAACATTTTGTACGTAAACTCGATTTTTCATAATTCTAATGAATTTTCAATAATTTTTTTAATTATACAAATGATCAAAAACATTTTTTTTATGAATGATTAGTACTTTTTCATGGCGAACATTAAGTGGGCTGCGTTTCTAAAATGAATAAAAAGACACGTATACGTGTCATCTCAATCGCCAACACAAATTTCGGGTTGTTTATCGAATTGTCAGCTCTTTTCTTTATTTCGTTTCTATATACAACATGTCCCAAAATTCAACGATAAGTGGATACAGTAGTACCCAATTGATATGGCGCGTCGTGAATCTTCGTTCGCACAGAAAAAAAAGTATGGCCCCGAAGATTAACGAAAGAATGCTTAAAACTTACAATCAACCTTAGATCACTACTATAAGGTTCATAATACACTGCAGCTGTTAGTTCCGTCTCACTCACAAGTCACGCCCCTCCGCACGGCGCGCGCTAACATGGCGGCAGCTGCCGACCAATAGCGTTTCCCGCGCTTTGAAAATGTATCTTCTGCGCAGGTACATCGGTAAGCCATATTAGTTGGGTACTACTGTACCAGAGGGTGGACTTGCTCATAACTACTCGTCAAAGAATATTGATTGATTTTGCTGCAAAAAAAATTGTTGCCCGCTTATCGTTGAATTTGGTATACGTATACAAGTGGCGCCATCTACCCTTGTTTATATAATAATCAAAACATGATATTTTGTTATGCTTTTTCCGTACTAGTAGCGCCATCTAGACAAACAACTGACTTATTGTTTCCAGGGTTGTACCTCGATCAGATCCGGACGAAACTAAAGTGATGGTGGAGGTGGTATTCACGAAAAATGGGCGTCAGTACCGCGTGCAGGGCGTCGGTACCAACAAGTCGCAGGCCAAGCGCGCCGCCGCCAAGTGCGCGCTTAAAGTGCTCGACATGTAAACAGTACCGCAATATAAGGTCCTAATAAATTAGTGAATTTCCTCTTAAGGGATGAATGTATAGGTCGTTAGTAATAAAAAAAAAAATTAGAGAAATGATCCGTGGGAATTTTTTTTTTGATAAATGGTTAAATTAATACTTTGTACTGATATTATTAAGTTTAATTTCATAATTTTGTTCTTTTCCCACGGATTATTTTTCTAATATTATTTTTTGATTACTAATGACCTTCATCCCTCAAGAGGAAATTCACTAATTTATTAGTACCTTATATACTCACTTTTTTTTCCGTGGACTAAAATGACAGATGCGTTCAAGAAGGTCGCAGGCTTTTTTTAACATGCAATGTATGTATGTTCGGGTCAAATCTTGCAAGTCACTTCCAGTGGTCGGATTGACTTGATATTTAGTATACATTAGTATATTGGAAGAAAATGCAAGTAGTTACAAAAAAAAAGCTTGTATTAAAATTAAACACGTGTGTAAAAAACCGCACTTATTGCACGTTTATCAGTGTAACTTTTTTACACGGAAAAGCGTGTGATAATTGCGGGTTTTTACACGCAGTACTATAATTTTTTTTTTTTACAAAAACTTATTTCTAATGTAAAGGCTTAGTGCAAGCGTAGAGCATAGTGTTGTGTTCACTTACGAGTGATTCATCGAGCCTCTTTTATTCTTCTACATGGAACAAATATACATGTTCGTACTCTCGTCGTCTCTATATCCAAATTAAAAAAATATATATACATATGTTGATCCATTTTGATCACGTAATATTTAGATATGAATTCAATTGACTATATTTTAAAAATAAGTTAAATCTAAGTTTACATTGTTATAAAATATCTAGGAGTAAACTATGTGTTATTGTTTGTCCATTTTGGACGTTAGTTTCTATGCCTTTTTTTAGATCTTTGAGGTCAGGTATCTCTTTATATAATCATATAGATTTATTCAAAATACTGACTTATAAAATTAAATTCAAATTCAAATTCAAATTCAAAAAGCATTTATTCAATTTAGGCCCTGATAGGGCACTTGTGAACGTTAACAAATGGCTCTACACCGGTTCCAAATACAACTTGAACTGAGAAGACTCCGGCAAGAAACTCAGCAAGTCTTTTTTTTTTTAAATATGTAAATAGAAGTATTACAATTACAAAATATATATAACAATAGCCTGCGAAGCGAACAATTCATTCAAATGCATTCTTGTCATCTACAAAATCAGAAACTTTATAGTACCCTTTCGTGCATAACTTTTGTTTAACTATCTTTTTGAATCTATGTATAGGTAGCTCTTGGATTTCTTTGGGTACTTTATTATAGAAACGTATACATTGCCCCTTGAAAGAGTTAAGGACTTTGCTGAGCCGAGTTAAAGGTACAGCAAGTTTGTGCTTATTTCTAGTGTTCAAACTATGAGTGTCACTATTCTTAGGAAAGTTATTTAAGTTTTTCCTCACATGAATAAGATTTTCATATATGTACTGTGACGACACTGTCATTATATTAATAGATTTAAACTTGTCTCTCAAAGAATCTCTAGGCCTTATTTTATATATTGCGCGGACAGCCTTCTTCTGCAGTATAAAAATTCTATTGATTTCGGCACCACTACCCCAGAGGAGGATACCGTAAGACATCAAACTGTGAAAGTAACTGAAATAAACTAGTTTTGCCGTAGATTCGTCAGTGAGAGCGCGAATTTTTCTCACTGCATAAGCTGCAGAACTAAGTCTATCCACCAATTTACAAATGTGAGGGCTCCATTGTATCTTATTATCTAAAGTGATACCTAAAAATACAGTTGTTTCAACAAGATCCAGTTTTTCGCCTTTAATTACAATATTTGTGTCCGAATGTCTCACATTGGGTAGACTGAATCTGATACATTTTGTTTTTTTCTCATTTAGCAATAAATTATTAATAGTAAACCAATCAACGACTTCAGAAAGAGCATTGTTCACATCGTCAGAATTAAAATCATGTCTATTCACTTTGTAAAGAAGTGAAGTGTCATCAGCAAACAATACTATCTCATGTTTTTTTTCTACAAGATATGGTAAGTCGTTGATGTAAATGAGAAATAGAAAAGGTCCAAGGATAGAACCTTGTGGTACACCCATAGTTACTGATGACCCAGGGGATACTTTACCATTAACATCAACCTTTTGAATTCTGTCACATAAGTAAGAAATCAAAAGATCAAGTGCAGTGTCTCTAACGCCGTAGTGATGTAATTTGCTGATCAGTATTTTATGATGGACGCAATCAAAAGCCTTGGATAAGTCACAAAAAACACCGAGGGTGTCTCGTGAATTTTCCCAGGCGTCAAAAATATGTTGAATAAGCTCAACACCAGCATCGGTTGTTGAGCGACCCCTAGTGAAACCAAATTGTTTACTGTGAAGCAGTCTATTACTATTGAAATGTACCATCAATTGATTAAGTATAATTTTCTCGAATACTTTACTGAATGTCGGTAGTATGGAAATTGGTCTAAAATTTGTGGGGTCGGATGTACTACCGGATTTAAATAAAGGCACTACTTTACTATGTTTCATAAGATCAGGAAACTCACCACAATCAATACATTTATTAAAAATAACAGCTAAATGAGGTGCAATACAATCAATTATAGAATTAATAAGTTTAACTGAAAGCCCCCATAGATCAACAGTGTTTTTCAAATTTAGAGATTTGAATGCTTTAATTATATCGCTAGAAGTAACAGTTGAGAATTTAAAGTCAACAGTACATTCTGTTACATTTTTCCTAAGTAAAGATACAGCGAGGGTGGGAGAAGAATTAAGAGACTTGGTAGTCGAAACTGGAATATTGGTGAAGAAAGTCTCAAAAGCGGCAGCAACATCTTGATCAGATTTGATTGATTTATCATTAATAATAAGTTGAAACTCATTATTACGTACTTTGAACTTTCCAGTTTCACTATTTATAATTTTCCAAGTCATCTTGATCTTATCTTGACTATTTTTAATTTTATTTCTTATATGTATTGATTTAGCCGCAGTACAAACGCATTTAAATGTTTTTGAGTAATTCCTTACATAATTTAGAAAAACAGCATCATGATTATACTGTTTTTCCCTATATAATTCATACAATTTTCGCCTACTTATATAAATTCCCACCGTCGCCCAGTCATTGAAGACCGTGTTAGATTTCCGTTTTACCGTTTTTGAAGAAAACATTGAATTATACTCATTTTTGGTTAAATTAAAAATTGAGTTATAAAGTTCATTAACATTTTTATTATCGTAAGGTACGTGTGGTAATTTATTGACAATGTTATTTCTAAATTTTTCAAGGCGACTTTCACTCATAGGAACACACTTAATATCTTTTTTTATCACTTTTTTTCTAGGCATATGAAATGAGACCAGCTGGCCACAGTGATCAGAACTTAATTTACTTATTATTGACTTTGTTACTGGCTGTAAGTTAGTAAAAATATTATCAATGCAAGTTGCTGAAGTGGCAGTGATTCTAGTTGGTTCTAAAAAAAGATTTACAAGATTGTAGCACAGAAAAAGTGATTTGAGTTTATTACATATCGCATTATCCTCCAACAAGTTTATATTAAAATCTCCACAGATTATTATATTTTTATTCATACTATTTAGTTTACACAAAGCTTCATCCATACATTTTTCAAACAAATTGAATACTGCAGTAGGGGGTCTGTATACGCTCATGACAATGAATTGCTCAAGCTCTACACATGCTATTTCTATAGTTCGCTCAATAGATAGGCTCTGAATATCTATGCGTTCCTTAAATTTCAAATTGTTTTGAATTATTATTAGTGAGCCACCATGAATAGAATCTTTTCTATTGAATGAACTAGCAACCTGGTGCTTACTAAAGTTAAACATGAACTGGTGGGCCTTTAGCCAATGTTCAGTGATACATAAAATGTCAATATTATCACAGTTCAGAAATAACTCTAGTTCTAATTCCTTGCCCTTAATTCCTTGTATATTCTGGTGTACCAGGTTAATATTACTTTTGTTACAGTTATTATTATACTTTTTATTACTCTTTATATCTAATGATAATGGGCAGGATACACTTATAATTTCATAGTTATTATTCTTATAACTAATGCTAGAGGTTGCCTCTATTGTCACATGTTCTAATTTAAATTACTACTTGTACTTGGAATAGGTTCCAATGAATCCAATCTATTTGGAATAGCTTCCAATGGTTGTAAATAGCTGTGCTGCTCAATAGAAGCAGCCGTCCGAGTAGCCAAACAATTGGCTGAGTTAATATAATATGATAGCGATTCTGCTATTTGTCGTTTGTGGTATTTTGGAAGATAAAAATTATCTTCTGTTAAATAATAATAATAATTCAAATTACTTAAATAACTATTAATATCAATCAAGTGAAACTTATCACTATGACGACATGTCAAAGTGTGTAATGTCATATTTAAATTGTGTCTATAAATATTTTCAGTCTATTAAGTAAAGATGTTGCGAATAGTGGCTATACGGCGATAGTTGATATTTTTTATCCACTATTATTGACTACTAGCTGTCCCCCGCGGTTTTACTCGCGTTCCTGGGATAAAAAGTAGCGTATGTCCTTCTCAATACCATAGGTTAACTGCATGCCAAATTTCATGATGATCCATTGAGTAGTTTAGGCGTGAAGGCGTAACAAACAAACAAACAAACTCATTTTCACATTTATAATATTATTAGCTGACCCGCGCGGTTTCACCCGCGTTCCCGAGATAAAAAGTAGCATATGTCCTTCTCCATACCATAGGCTATCTGCATGCCAAATTTCATGATGATCTGTTGAGTAGTTGAGGCGTGAAGGGGTAACAAACAAACAAACTTTCGCATTTATAATATATTTGTTAGGCTATGCATATCCTCGGTCAGTGGCAAATCATAAGAGATATTGAAAACGCGTATTAAATAAAATACACTAAAAAGTATGAAATAACGACGTAGGAACTCTAATATTTTAACTGTAGGAACTGTAACTGTTTTGTTTTGACTATTCATGTATTTAAGAAATATCAAAGTAATTTGACAAAGCCGTTCTTACTTTCTATAGCCGTTGAGATCTTTAGAAATAATAGAAATTGTGATTTGTATTACTAATCAAGTTCGATTTGATTTTGACTATTTTGGAATCAGAATTTACAATTTTTTGAGATTATTATAAAATATATAAATTGGCCTATTCAGTATGTGAACATATAAGGTCTTCTATTTATAAGTATGTTATATTGGATTTGAGAACTAGTTTCATTCTAAGATTTTTGTGGTCACTAAATTATGGTGCGATTGTGGTGACACAGGTGGTAAAAAAAACTTCAAATTTCACATTTCTTTAAAAAAAGCCTTGTGTTTAATAAAAATATTATAAGTATTTACTAATATATTACGATACGTGTGACCACGGTCTTAACTTTGCCGGGCAATAATGAACTCAAGTCACGAGTATCGTATACTATATATAGCACGTGTGACATAAACCCGCACTTATTACACGCTTCTCCGTGTATACATGAATCACATACGTCACGGAGATGCGTGTAATAAGTGTGGGTTTACGTCACACAGAGCTATAAAAAATACTAATGGTCTAAAAAGTCTCAGTAAATCTACTGCTATATGTTGCATTAGTTGTTATTCTCACGTACCTATATTAACAAAATTGACTGTCCAAAAAGACTGGGCACAAATATAAATAATTTATTTCTCTAAATATTATGAAATAAACTCGCTATTTTTATGTTTGTCCGCTGTAGTTGTTCCAAACTATGCATCGAGGAAATATCCCTATAGAGTAGTAATACTGAACAATATAATTCCACAACTAAAAAAGTAAGGACCACTCGCTGCGTCGTGTGTTTTTGACTTGGCCAATCAGAGTGCATGCGTCCTTGTTTTAACCAATCAGCGCGCATTGTCGGCGGTGGCAAATTGGCGGAATTTATTTCAACCAAAATGAACGTCATTGCGCTTCTATGGGTTAATTGTTCCATGAAACTATGCAACGGATTTTACCTAAGTTCTAATTAAAGTAACTACTATTATTTTATATTGTTGTGCATGATGTTATTAAACATAATTGTTAGAAATATGTTTTTAAGGTATTTAGTAAAATAAAGTTTAAATGTCTAGAAGACTCTTTTGATATGTCGCGTATAAATTATATTGATAAAATATTGTCGTGTATTAAGAGATGAAATATTTTTAAATGTATAAATTATTCAACATTGTTAAGTAAATATATTTGTCGAATTTATAGGATGAATGTGAATATTTTTGTGAAACAAAGTGTATTGACTTCATCCGTTCGCTTAGGTTGTTTTGAATGATAGCAAGAGTTTTTAACGTATAGGTTGTATAGGTAAAAGCAACTAAATGAAACCTGCGGTCGGTTTTCATGATTTGAATACATACCGGCCATGTAATTGTCATCGTTTGAGTGTAATTTGTTTACACCTTTATGCCTTGCGCTAAAGACTACTTTTGTTTTATATTTTTACTATTAATTGGCAAAGACAAGTCATTATTATTGAAGACTGCGATAAATAAATAACGTTTTATATAGTGAAATGTTTTTTCTTTCCTAAAGTTAGTTGAAACTGGAGCCTGCTTAAAACCACGTATCGACAAATTGGCGACAAATTTTGGCCTTCGAGTTCATACGAGTTTACGTGCCATTCTAGTACTCTCAAGTTTATTCACACCTTAAGTTTGAGGGTAAAGTTTAACAAAATAAAAACTTTTTCAGCAAGCTATAAAACTATAACCGGCATGAAAAGCAATAAGCGCTCGCTGGAAGCGAGTGGTCAGCAGGAATAGTGGCTTGTAGCGGCAAGCGCGCTTGCTGCGAGGCGTCCACTATTGTATCTAGTCATTGTAAAATTTACTTTAACGCATACGATTTAAAGGCCGCACTTGCATGGCAAGGTAAATGCCGAGGCGTAGCCGTGAGCGATGACCCTTACTCTCGGAAGGTGCAATTGATATACTCGGTGTTGTTTTGGTCAGCGACAAGCGACCTAGGAGCGGTAGTACAAAATATATATTCCCCAAAAATGGACTTAATTCCATTAAATACTGTAAATATGTTGAGAAATACCTTATTCAATTTGAAATAAAATTACCGTGGTTACTAGGCACGTGCACAGACTAGAGCTAGGCGCAAGCCGCCATCGCCCCACCCCTTTACTCCCTCGTACTCCCGTTGAGTATTATGTCTACACTTTAGCTTATTACATGATTTTCAATTTTTTTATTTTTATTATTAAAAAATATAAAGTATTTTTTTATATTTTTTTTAGCACCACTATCATTTGTATAATCGACCCTGAGTCGCTATCAAATCGAAGAAAGTAGTGTAATTAAACATAACTACAATCCAGTTTATGAAAACGATTGTGCACACGACAAACCATAACTTGGAATAAAACAAATACTTGTATCCCAGGAAAGTATATTCCTCGGAAATACGAGCAAAATCGTTGGCACGTGACATCTCTCCGCTTTGATGGAAAGGAAGGAATAAAAAAGGAAATAAAAAGACAAATTTACACGTCAAGTGTGGGTTTTATTGTTATAAAATTACAAGAAGTAGGTGTTTGGCCTCTTGTATGCGAACTTGTTGAGGCGCTTGTAGTGGTGCACGCGCTTGGGCAGCGGGAAGCGGATGCTGCTGTTGTGGAACTGCTTCACCTGCGGCCGGCGGCACGCCGCGGCCTTGATTACCTCCACTTTGATGATCTGCGGAACAACAGGGAACATTACGATGGTACCTACTTTATTGTCAGTTCAGACAGAACGGAAGAATGCCGAGCAATTTACTGGCTCCATTGAAAATAGGACCTTACCATAGCTTAGCGCGCTTCCTCGTGCCCGCGGCCGAGTCGCGAGCATTCGCGAGCCTACTGTGTTGTTTGTGTTGTGTGCGATATTCATACAATATTCTACTTTAGGCTATGGTCTTATTTTCAATGGAGCCAGTAAAGTACTCGGCATTTTTCCTTTCTGTCTGAACGACTATTAGGTTGAGCATAATTTATTTACATTCACATGGAAAATGCAAGTTTCAGTTTGACTTGTTGGGGGATCGTTTTCTGAGAAATCTATGGGGGTTCTCTCATTTAAAATTCAGAGCAGGCTGACTGGGGAAGTACCTCCACCTTACAAGATTGCCAAAGCAGTATTTTTTTACAGTGCTGGCAGTAGCCAGCCTGGCAGTACCCAGGGCCAATAGGGTAATACTAAATGTTGTCCCTTTCACTGCCTGTACAGTGACTGGTGTTGCAGAAGTCTATAAGCTGCAGTAACCTCTTAGCATCAGGTGGACAGGTGCTTGTTGACATAATTTTAAGAGAGGTAGAGTGTAGTATTTATTCACTCAAAGAGCAGCTCGACTGGTGAAGTACCTTACAGAATACCGCAGCCGAATAATGTTGTGTTCCTGCGCGTGAGTAAGGTCGCCAGAACTCATAGGGAAGGGGGGAAAGGTTGGTAAAGCTTGTGTTCCGGGTGTCCACATGACTTCTGCTTACCATGAGGTGGACCGTACGCTTGGTTACGGAAGCCATCAAATAAAAACTGACCTGTATAGAGTGAGCGCGCGCTCTATGCCTGGCGCCCATGTCGCGGTAGCACTGCGTGACGGCGCCGCCCACGCTCAGGTCGCGGTACTCGCGGTACATGTTGTGCACGCCCGACCGGGACTCGTAGCGCAGCCAGATACCGAAGTTCTTTATCTTTACCGGACTCTTCTCTGCGATTTCCTGTAACAATGGGAAAGATCAATTACTGAACATTCTCCAGCTGATTGTTCTGTCAACTTCTTCACCCTGTGCCCTATTTACCTGATTAGGATTATAACAAGTTTGGGCTGTTTTTTTTTTTTTTTTACTCTTTATAGGCCTGTGTTTGACCGCAATCTCACCATGGTAAGTGATGATGCGGCCGAAGGTGGTAAGCACACAAAGCCTAGAAGGAACTGGCTCTCAAGTGCAGCTATCGGAACACACCGAAAGGTGCTTAGCGACAGATTTTCAACTTGAGGGTGGTAGCCAGCCAGGCGGGTACTACAAAGTACCTTACCACCGTGCTATGGTTTCCTCACGATGTTTTTCCTTCCCCGAAAGCTCAAGCTCATTGTAGGATTCGAACCCGGGACCTTCATCTAGGTATCCGACGTCACTACCACTGAGCTATCATCGCCTTAAAATGTGTGTTGTTGGGCTGTCAGGCAGGACAAGTATTTTTATATAAAGAAATAATAGAAAATACATCTGTTGTATACAGGTCGTTGTTTTGGTCAGCGACGAGCGACTCAGGGTCGATAATACAAATGATACTGGTGCTAAAAAAAATATAAAAAAATACTTTATATTTTTTTATTAATAAAAATAAAAATATTAAAATTTTGAAAATCATGTAATTCAAATTCAAATTATATATTTGTTAAAATAGGTTCAAAAGATGTTATAAATTTACATGGTAGACTCACTATTTTATGCTCTCATCAAGCGTATAAATCTTCAATTACAGTACAATTAAATAATATAGGGTGTTGTTTTGGTCGGCGACAAGCGACCCAGGAGCGGTAGTACAAAATATATATTCCCCAAAAATGGACTTAATTCCATTAAATACTGTAAATATATTGAGAAATACCTTATTCAATTTGAAATAAAATTACTGCAAAGTATGGTTACTAGGCACGTGCACAGACTAGAGCTAGGCACAAGCCGCCATCGCCCCACCCCTTTACTCCCTCGTACTCCCGTTGAGTATTATGTCTACACTTTAGCATATTACATGATTTTCAAAATTTTAATTTTTTTATTTTGTAATTTTTTTGTTTTGTTATTAAAAAAAAAAAGTATTTTTTTTATATTTTTTTTAGCACCAGTATAATTTGTATTATCGACCTTGAGTCGCTCGTCGCTGACCAAAACAACGACCTGTATAATTAATAAATATATTTTAAAATATAAAAAAATTCATGCTGAGTTTCTTGTGCCTTAATGAAGTTTTGAGCTTGAGTTTAGATTAGTATTATCATAGACATACGATTTTGGTATGTTAAGTAGACATCTATAGCATGGAAAAGAAATATGACAATCCTTATGAATCTTTGCGAGAGAGAAAGATAACTCATACACAATTTTTACATAAGTCAATAATTTTTTCAAGTATCAATCCATGTCAACCTGGGTGTGTATAATTTCGTATTTTACTGAAAATAATTACGATAGTGCAAATAAAATTAGAAAAGAGTATGAAATAGACATTATCACTAGTTCTGTGAGCAAATGTGTTAGCTATTATGACTTGAATCAGTAACAAACATCCTTGGGAGCTAGAGACAGTTCAAGCAATATTGCTAATGTAATTAATTTTTCCAATTCTCTGCAGATCCTACATAAAAAAATCGGAATTCTTCCTTTTTAGCCCCCAAGGATGTTTGTTACTGATTCAAGTCATAATGGCTGAAATAATTGACAAGAGCATACCTTGGATTTACTGATAGGGGAAACAATAATTCCTTCAGATCACTACTAAAAAATACAAGACAGCTGGCTTATTTTTTACCTAATCAAACTTCAATAAGCACTAACACTGAAAACTAAAAAACAATAAATTATACATATCAACTCTAAATACTAGGACATTAAGGACACCCGAATCACTAGTGGAGCTTGAAATAGCATTGAAGGATCTCAACTGGGATATATTAGGATTAAGCGAAGTGCGCAGAGCAGGCCAATCAATTGAGGAACATGAAGACTATGTAATGTTTCACAGAGGAGAAATCGGAGGACAAAGAGGTGTTGGGTTCATGGTTAAAACTCACCTAAAAAAATGCATTGAGGACTTCATTGGAGTCTCCGATCGAATAGCTATACTACACATTAAAATACCCGGATACAAAAAAACATGGTCACTCATCCAAGCCTATGCGCCCACCGAACAAGCTGAAGAACTAGAACACAAATCCTTCCATAGTACACTATCTCAAATAATATACAAGTACTCAAGAAATATAATTATTTTAATGGGTGATTTCAATGCGCAAGTAGGAGTCAGAGAGAACAAAGACGAATATGTACTGGGAGACTTTGGCCATGGCAAAAGAAGTCCTAATGGACAAAGACTAATAGATCTCCTACTAGAACATAATCTCACAATATTGAACAGTATTTTCAAAAAAAATAAGAATAACAAGTGGACATGGATCTCTCCTGACGGAAAATACAAAAACGAAATAGATTACATTATGAGTAGCCACCCAAGAATATTTACAGATACAACAGTTATATCAAGACTAAATTTCAATACCAACCATCGCATGGTTAGAGCATCGCTTAAGATTACACCACCTAAGATACCTAGGAAGTACAAAGTCCGGCCCAGCGTAACCTATGATACAAAAAATAATACACCTACAGCACTTTCAGTGGCAAGTCGGAACAGTGAAATCATAGAAACAAAAGGAACAGATATAATGAAAAATTATACCGAACTTCAAAATCAACTTACCCAAAGAAAAACTAGGAAAGACACTAAACAAAAATACACTTTAAGCGATGCAACTCTGCAGCTGATTAACGAGCGAAAGATTCTATTTAGCAACAAAAAGGGAAAACAGAATATTGCTAAAATAACAGAGTTAAGTAAGAAAATTAGAGAAGGTATACGAAAGGATAGGAGAAACAAGAGACTACAAACACTAGAAAGACATATCATTGCAACAGGAGGAACTAGAAAAGCTCTAAAAGAACTACGCGAAACAAACACTTGGGTACCTAACTTGAAAAATAACCAAAATAACATCACTAACCGCAAAAATATAATCAAAACAGCAACAGAATTCTACTATAACCTCTATTCTAATCCAGATCTCAGAAAATCTTCAACAAACATGGAGAAAAAAGAAGACGAAGGCTTAACAACAATGAATATCTATCCTCCAAGCTCAGAACCGGAAATAATACAGAGTGAAGTTAGGAAAGCTATATTAAGCCAAAAGTCTGACAAAGCACCGGGTCCGGATAAGATCACGAACGAGCTACTGAAAGGCACTCTGAAAGAACTTGTCCCCATACTGACCAAAATTTTCAACGACATTCTTACATCAGGACATATACCAGAACAATGGGAAACATCACACATAATACTAATATACAAAAAAGGCTCAAAAGAAGACCTAGCAAATTACAGACCAATAAGCCTGATGTCAAATATATACAAGGTTTTCTCCAAGATAATACTAGATCGAGTAAGCATTACATTAGACGAAAACCAACCGATGGAGCAGGCTGGTTTTAGGAAGAATTACGCCACAGTAGACCATATACACACAGTTAAACAAATCATTGAAAAATATGGCGAGTACAACAAGCCTGTGTATATGGCGTTCATCGATTATACAAAAGCTTTTGATAGCATTAACCACGACGTAATATGGGAAAGCTTGGGGAAGCAGGGAATCCACGAGACATACATAAATGTTATAAAAAATATATATTCCAATTCAAAAGCTAGAATACAACTGGAGACTATTGGGGAAGCCTTCAAAATCGAAAGAGGAGTCAGACAAGGTGACCCATTATCTCCCAAGCTATTCTCGGCAGTGCTAGAAAATATCTTCCGAAAGCTAAAATGGGATGAATTCGGACTAAATATAGATGGAAGAAAACTGAACCATCTCCGATTTGCGGACGACATTGTCCTGTTCGAAGAGAATCCTCACAAGTTAGCAGAAATGATACGGGACCTAAACAATGAAAGTGAAAAGGCTGGGTTATCTATGAATGCAAGCAAAACAAAAATATTAACAAACTCAGTCAACCATGATATCCAAATCAATGAACAACCTCTCGAATATGCAGAAGAGTACATATATCTAGGGCAAATAATCTCCCATACAGATCTGACTACGAAAGAAATTAAAAGAAGAATAGCCAATGGCTGGAAACGATACTGGTCACTTAAAGAGGTTATGAAGTCAACGGTTTTCAGCAATGGAATCAAACGTACAGTCTTTAACACCTGTATCCTCCCTTGCATTACTTACGGGTGCGAAACTTGGTCACTTTCAAAACACCACAGGGATATGCTAGAACACTGTCAAAGAGCTATGGAGAGAAGCATGATAGGCATCAAAAAACAAGACAGAAAAAGGAACACATTTATAAGAGCTCGGACAGGAGTGATGGATGTCCTTACTAAAATAGATCAACTGAAATGGAGATGGACTGGTCATATGTTGCGAAGTACCCAAGAGAAGTGGAGCAAAATCCTCACAGAATGGTACCCTCGAGACGGTAAAAGAAATAGGGGAAGACAACGAAAAAGATGGGAGGACGAACTCAAACTTACAGCAGGTCCCAACTGGAGAAGAGTCGCAAGGGACAGAAGGCAATGGAAATTATTAGAGGAGGCCTTTGCCAAGAGGCACACTGAACTCAGAGATATATTATAAAGGAAAAAAAAAAAAAAACAATATATATATAATATAATAGTAACTTTCACGTATGAGTTTCAGGATAAAGGGCTAATTGAAATTGAAAACACTGAAAACCAGCATCGTATTGTTGTGCTGCGACATAATGCTGAGTGGGAGACCATTTCTGCTCCATAGGTTTAGACATAGGTTAAGCGATTGTTGTATTTTTCTTTTCTTGTGTTATGTCTAAGATTCTGAGCTGAATAAATGTTTTCTATTCTATTCACTTGAAACTACCTTATGTGGTGTACCTGTGTGTAAAATTTCATGTTCCTAGACTTGTTTTGAGCTGTACTTGATATGTTTCAGCAAAATTCACTATCTTCAATATTTAAATTACTTTCCATGAAGAATATAGCTAAGCATATAAAGATTTATAACATGATTTGCAGATATCTGAATTTAGTAATTAACCTTTCCTTTTGATATTTAACACTAGTTTAATATAATATTGGCTTTGAATTCATTGCAGGCATACACTAAACATATCGCTTTGGGGTTTGTTTGTAGGTCTACAAAAGCTGTGCATTCGCAAACAATCCCAGAAACAAGTTTTATAACATAGAAATGAGCATGGAGACATAATAATAGCCATTTATTCCGAAACATAGGGTACATTGTTTGGTCACAGTAATTTGTTTAGAACAAAAGACAGTTATAGAATGTCCCGCAGTTCGGTGTGCCTTTTGGCATAGACCTCCTCCAACTCTCTCCATTGCGCTCTGTCATTCGCAACTCTAGTCCAGTATGGCCCCAACGTTGTGCGAATATCGTCATCCCATCTGGTTTTAGGATGACCCTGTTTTCTTTTTCCCTCTCTGGGGTACCATAGGGTCACCTGCTTGTTCCATTTATTTGCCTTACATCGTAGCATGTGTCCCCTCCAGCCCCATTTCAGATGGTCTATACGATCCAATACGTCTGTAACTTTGGTCATGGAGACAACATGCAAAGTAATTAAATCTTACAAAGTTAAACCAGTTAAAATGACTCACCTTAATGTTGACAATTTCACCAGTAGTCTTCTTGAACTTCTTCAACTGTCTCAGGAAGTACCAGAAACGGGATTTAGCCACGATGGGATCTGGGGAGAAGATCCTCATCTTGTATAGGGGTGGTTTGGGCTCATTCTCCGAGGGGAGCTTGCGGCCAATGACCTCATACTCCTTCAACTGAAACATGATGGTAATTATTATTATCAGAGGAAGCAGGCTGTTGAAGACTTAAGGTACAGGATCTGAACGGCAGATTCCAGCATTATTAGGCTTGGAAATATATCAAGAATATGGTCATGAGTGGCCAGATCGATTATTGATTTTTACCATATATAAAGTTTAGTCAGACCTACATATAAACAATGTATCTAGCACTTCACGTCATGTGGTTTTCATAATTTTGGGGTAAAAACCAGGAACATATATCTCTAACAAAATGTTAGATTAGTTTGTCCTAAGTGCTATAGATATAGCCATCATGTTCATAATTACATAGGTGTATCTTGATGATTGGAAACAGATCAGCATACGAGGAACTGCATCACAACATGACCTAACCTCAAAAGTGGTTTTCACAAAAAATTCTTTAATTTACAGGATAACAACATAGAAGCGTTAAGGATAACTTTAATGACGCTTATTACCATCACCATACATCATTTCGACTAAAAAAGTGTTAATTCTTACGAGATATCGTTGTGATGAGACAACGTGTATAGCACACGTCCGTATTTTTTGCCGTGTTCGATGCACTTTTATACACAACTCTTGCACGCATAACTGATTAAAAGCCTTTTCTGTTCTTTCACGTACATAATTTCACTATTTTACACAAAAAATCACGAAACTTACCTCTCCTTTAGCCTTCATTTTCCGGAGATTTTTACCTAAAAGAACCTGTCAACGGAAACGGAAACCGAACTAAAGAAAGATGGCTATATTGGCTATGCCTACCAGTGCTGCCAACAATACTTTTATTTATGCTGCGATTGGGACAAACCAAAGATTTTGTCTTCTCTGTAGGTATGTATAAGATTTACAGAGACAAGCAGGATCGTGTTCGAATCGTTTCTCGTTTCCCGATGCTTTTGAGCCGCAGTCTTTACCATTAATTGTTTTAGAGAAAAATTGATTTGTTTATTTATTTATTTTATTATGATACAAAATCCACAGCTATAAAGTAGCGACATTCATGTCATGACTTAACTACTTAACTTAATGCCAATTAAGGATGTATGTATGTATGTTTGTGTATATATGTTTGTGGATGGGTGTATGCGGTGTATGCGTATTTGTAATAATAATACAGATAACATGTATGACAGGATGTATATACGAAAGATATTATTATTGTAGCTATAAATATTCGTTAAGCTTGTCAACAACCAGTTTCTTAAATATATTTTTGCTTACGTTAAATGGGTCAACAGAGGAAAAATTTTCATTGTAACACTTAGGTGTACGATTAACAACTGAGTTTTGCGCATAATTGGTACAAGCATTGGGGACGTTAAATAAAGGCGTGTGTCTGGCATAATGAATAAATTAGCGCTCAGTTTAGGTAAGACCAGGGTACCTACTTAGGGAATCCCGGATAAGAGCAACGATTAGAACACGACCTGAACCAAAGGCTGTAACACGAAGATACCTACCAAATTCATATAAAAACAATAAAAAAGCATTAAAAAAGTAAATATATCGAAATAGTCAGCTGACGGCTCGGCAAAATACATACTTTGCTTTAATTTAAATACAATAAATAACAAAATACTTCCTCGCATGTAGTTTTAAAATATGACTAAAAATATTTCAAGTACAAAATGTAAATTTTTTATTTAATTTGTACAAGTAATATTGCTTTGTGTGGATGGTGTCTGCCATAAAGTCCAAATTTGGGGTTTTCCACGTTATAGATTTTCCAAATTCTCTGTTTTACCTACCTAATCTTATTTGTCTTTTTTTTTGGTCAGCCGGCCCATCCACTCGAACCAATTTGGCTTGATGCCAACCAAATCTATGGTTAATCACGGCTTTTGACTATTTTAACCGGGCAACAATTTGATAAACTGACAAGGCAAGACAATTGACATTTGACATTTCAATATTTTCAATATGTAGGTAATAGGTACTTATCATGATTTCTACCAAAATCCAATTTGTATTCATGTCACGTCGGACTAGCGTGCTCTTTTTGAAATTAAATTTACGCCGCAAAATTATGTGATAACTAAGTTAACGAAAATTCATCATCATGTTCTCGAGATGTATACCACGCATGGTCAAATACGGGTTGTACGGTAGCGTTGTGATCGGTAGTACCGTGGCTGCTGGGAAACTTAGTGATGGAGATTACAATTCTCTGGCGATCGTCAGGCTATCGAGGACCGCGTACACGGCTGTGGACATCGGGAGAATGTACAAGTCTAAGCTGTATAGCAAAGAATGGGACAGAACGTCACAGGAGTATTTAGAGGTCAGAAGTGAGGCTCATAGATTAGGGGCAGAGAAACTCCTTGAACTATGCAGGGCTAATAAAGGTGTGTACATAAAGGTCGGTCAGCACGTCGGCGCGCTAGACTATCTGTTACCAAATGAATATGTTACGACTATGCGTATTCTACATAGCAATGCCCCGCAGAATACTCTCGAGGAACTATATAAGGTTATTGAGGAGGACTTGAAGAAGGATGTAAGTAACCTTTATTTGTATGCTCCTGCCTGATTAGGGAAACTAGAGCTTGAAGCTATAAGAACAAGAATGTGTTTAAGATAGGTATAGAAACTTATTGAAAATAGAATCATTGTAAATATAAAAAAGTCAATTTCTTCTGATCAGTTTGCATCCAACATTATTAAAACATTCTTTACTCTCACGTTACTCTCTTGTATGTAACATACATATAATATATGTATAAGTATTACATAACAATTTCACATTATTAATTTTCAGCCAAAGGAACTATTTCTTGAATTTGATCCCGAACCGTTGGGTACAGCATCATTAGCACAAGTACACAGAGCAAAATTAAAAGATGGCACAGAGGTTGCGGTCAAAGTGCAACACTATTTCGTCAGAAAAAATGTTGCAATAGACTTGAAATGGATGGAGTTTATAATTTTAACAATGTCCAAAGTGTTTCCAGATTTCCAAATGCAATGGTTGGTTGATGAAACTAAAAAGAATATAACAAAAGAATTAGATTTTTTACAAGAGGGGCATAATGCTGAGAAAGTAGCTTCATTATTTAGTCATTACAAATGGTTGAAAATCCCTAAAATCTTTTGGGACTATTGTTCTGAAAGAGTATTGGTCATGGAGTATGTGCAAGGTGGACAAGTAAATGATATACGATACATTGATGTAAGTTATTATTATTATAAAGTTTATGTGTAATATCAAATCTGACATCCAAACCAGTGGTTACATAAGTACCCTGAATCTTAATAAGTACACTGGGTCTTCATAAGGACCCTGGATCTTCATAAGTACCCTGGATCTTCATAAGTACCTCTTTTAGGACTTAAATTGTATAAAAGCCTTTGATGTTAAATCTGTACACTTCATTTGAAATCTGTGATGCAGAATTATAATTGACTAGGGCCATGTTTTATTCAATAAAAAAGCCTTCTATATCTTTATCCAATAATTATTAATTAAAATAATAATGATTTATTGTATGGGGCCCTAGGAGGTACTTATGAAGGTCAAAGCTAAGTAGGTCACAATAAGACTTCATTTACTTCTTTTACAATCTCAAAATATGTGTTCTTGCATTTCAGAATCACAAAATAAACAAAATGGATCTATGCATGAAGCTAGGGGACCTGTACTCACACATGATCTTTATCACTGGCTTTGTGCATAGTGACCCGCACCCAGGCAACATCCTGGTGAGGAAAGACCCAGGGGAAAAGGAGGTTACTGTCTACTTGTTGGACCATGGTTTGTATAATGTAAGTTGTAGATGAGCATTACATTTATTCATTTATTTCGCTTAATAAGCTAGTGCAAATGTGGTTTCGCATGTGAGTTAACTAATATTTACCTGATAAGTATAGTGATTGATGGACAATCTAATCTGTGTGCCCTTTGGCAAAGGCCTACTATATCCATGTTTCTCAGTCGTGCTGTGCATAACTCAAGTCCAAGTACAAACTATTCTTCTTTTTTATCTGTGTCTTCTTCCTAAGTCTTCTTTTTTCATCTGTATCTATGCTTAGGTATATTTATTATTTAAAGTGGAACATAGTGTGTTCAAAAAATATTTTAAAGATGTAATTGCTGAGTTTCTTGCCAGATTCTTCCCAGTTGAAGGCCGAGTTCCGACCCGGTGGTAATTTCAGTAAATGTGACCTTCATTAGTGCCCTTCTGGGGCCTAGATTTTATTTTAACACTAGATTCCGCCCCGTGGATTCACGCGTGTTTCCGAAGGACTTATTGCTTTCCCGGGATAAAAAGTATCCTATGTGTTAATCCAGAACATATTCTATCTGTGTGCCAAATTGCATCCAAATCCATTCAGTCGTTTTTGATTGAAAAAGTAACAAATATACATCCTCACAAACTTTGTTTGTTTGTGATTATAATGTTAGTTGTATGATGTAGTGAAATACCACAGCAAATCACAATTCCAATATATTTAGGACATTCAAAAATGGATAGTTGTTACAGTTTTGTCTTGGTTACAGCAACTCACAGATAAATTCCGCTACCACTATTCCAAACTATGGTTATCAATAATAGAACGAAATCGTAATGAAATGAAGATACATGCTGAAGCACTGGGCATCCGTCAGGAGTTGTATGGTCTCTTCGCTTGTATGGTGACGGGAAGACCATGGGAGTCCATTATGGGAGGTATTAATAAGATCAAGCCAAGCGATGCGGAGGTATGTTTATAATTTGTATTTTAGAAAATAATCTGGATGGATTATGTGAAATTAATGTGGTGGACTGGTAGAGAAGCCAAATGGAAGAAGCATACATATTGCGCCAACCTAAAATAGTAGGGAACATGGCAGGTAGATAATAAATAAATATCCTGGGACATTCTTCACACACGGTCATCTGATCCCAAACTAAGCAGAGCTTGTACTATACAAACCAGATAACTGATATAAGACATAATACTACTTTTTGTTTGTAAATACATACTTAATATACATAATTACACCGAGACTCAGGACATACAAACATGTTGATGCACACAAATGCATGAACTGTATGGGAATCTAACCCACGACTTGCGGCTCGATAGGTCGAATCTTAACCAACTGTGCCAAATGGCCCGTAAATATTGAAAAAATTATGTTGAAAACAAGTAAGGGATATTTAATTCCTTTACCAAGTAAATAACAGTAACTTGACGAATCACTTCATCAAAATTTTAAGTGTGTCCTTGACTTAGCCAATCAGAGTGCTGATTCTGTTGTTTACAACTAAAATAGTCTCACTATGTCTCTTTCTAACAAAGAACATAAGAAAATAAGAAATGTAGTCCTGTCAAATTAGTCCAATGCTAGGTAGTTTTCAATATAAATTTAGTCGCCATCTATCACGGCTAAGTCTAAATACCCGCAAATGAAGGCAGCAATAACTAATTTGACAGTTTTAAATATGTTCTATCCTTTTCAATAATGTTTGTAAGAAAGAGATGTGATGTGACTAAAATTAGTTGAGTGCAATTCTTTGGATTCATTGTGCGATAGCATGATGTGATTTCGATTACAAGCTATTCACAGTTAAAATGTCGAAATCGTTATGAAATAGGTATTTCGCATTCTATTTCCAAGCCTTCATGGTTCATAATTAATTAAATATTGAACTTGAACGCTTGACAATTGTTTGAACACATAAATGTGTGGTAAAATAACTGTCAACTCTTCCTGCATGTATAACCAATTTTGGTTTCTATTTTTAAGAGTTCATGGTTTAAAATACAATCAATATTGACTCATGTTGCGGAGTGAATATTTGCACAATATATTTATGTACGGACTGAGCAAGACAGACCTTGTAATTTGCCCTTTTGGTGACACAATTTTGACCTGTGAAGGCTTAACACAGCGCGGACGCAACGTAAGCATAGTTTTTAGGGTTCAGTACCCAAAGGGTGCTATACGAGATCCTATCAAATAAATATAAATCAATAAAATTAGAAATTAAAGGGTTTAGACCACACTGACTTTTTTGAACGAGTGAATAGCTGATTGGTCGCGTACTGAAATAAATAACAATAATCGTTTGAAAATGAAACCAGTGAAAAACCCTGCAAAAACGTTGCAAAATTCAATAAAAAAAAAACGTTTTTTTTTTGTGTTTTATCTGTAATCAGCTTTCGTTAACTATAAGCAGATGAGATATAATATGATGGCGTGAGGAAAGTGTCCCCCAGCGGAGACAAGCACTCTTTTGTTACGCTACACCCGATCTTCCAGCATCAGGGTGTCGTGACGTTTTAGGCGTCTAGCATAGCTTGGCTTTGTCAACAGGGTTGGATTCAGACCCTCAGAAAATTATTGTCTATGGAATATAAAATTATACTACTTGTCGAAAATAATACTACGTTTCGCGTTTTTCGTCCAGTTTGTTATAAATTTAAATAAAAATGCATTTGGAAGGAAATTTTAATATTATTGTATTGTACAAATCAACCAAATTAAGGCAAGTAGATGTTTATTTCAGCCAATTCGTCAATCGAAACTTCGTCTTTGGCATTGATACGACATAGCATGTCGTCAGATGGAATAAATTCAATACACATTAGGTACATTTACTTTCTTTAACAGCATCGCATGAAAGTATCAGGAGTCAATAGAGCAATTTACTACAACTACAACAACGATTACAACTTTATTTCGTAATTAAAGTAATATTTTTTAATTTATTTCGACCAATAACAGTAGCAATCAACCTAAAGGTAAAATTATGGTATTTTCGCGTAGTATAATGGCATTACGATACTACATACTACACATGACAAAATTATGGTACAAATAGTATAATTATACTACGAAATCCAACCCTGTTTGTCAGCCCAGCTGTTAGCGCATTCGGGTGGCCAATCAACCTATGCATGTAGGTTACGGCTTTGTGGCAACAGAGAATTTTAACGCTGAATTTACTGATCCCTAGTTAGAAGTATTCTATACATATCACACTATGTTGTTAATTTTTCTCAGAAACACCAGTTCCAAGACGAATTACCAAACATATTTCACTTTGTGACGCAATGTCTAGAGACTGTGGACCGACAAGCCCTGCTGGTGTTGAAGACCAACGACCTGATCCGAAGTATAGAGTATGCGCTGGGCACTCAGGAGAGGATCTGCGGATTCCTTGTCATGAGCAAATGCTGTGTACAGAGCGTTTATCAACTTGAGTATGATGTAAGTCACATTTTTTTTTCATGTTTATAAAAGTATGGCACTTTTTTGCAAGGTCCCAAGGTTTAAAATGTATAAGGTTTTTAGGCTATCTATATATATGAGCAGAAATAAAAAGAATTTGTCAAATTGATATTCCTATTTAAAAAATGTAACCTTACTGAGTTTCTTGCCGGATTCTTCTCAGTTGAAGGCCGAGTTCCGAACCGGTGGTAACTTCAGTAAATGTGAACATCATAAGAGCCCTTCTTCTTCGGCCTAAATTGAATGGCTTTGACTACAAAACTGAGAATTCAAACCAACGAAATGTCCTTGAAAACTCTAAATAATAAATCTCAAATAATGATAAAAAATAAAACATGTCTGCAGTAACGTGCCGGTGATGTCACCTATAATCCTAACTAATATTATAAATGCGAAAGTGAGTTTGTTTATTACGCCTTAACGCCTCAAGTACTCAACGGATCATCATAAAATTTGGCATGCAGATAGCCTATGGTATGTAGAAGGACATAGGCTTTTTATCCCGGAAACGCGGGTGAAACCGCGGGAGACAGCTAGTACTATATAATACTTAGATTAAGCAATGGTACAAATATAAATTCATGTTAATATTTTTTGTTACAGAAAGAAAATTCTATATTCAAAAGACAGTTCCTCTCGATGAAATACGCGTGGGCAATGTTAATATTGTATGTATACGGGTTTTATCTACAGATATTGGACAAGATAGCGTTATAATAGTACTTATTACGCTTACAATTAAGTTGAGTTTTCTATAGGAAGGTAAAATTTGGTTTTAAGTTTTTTTTCCTGTAAATTTGAATCACATGAATTGGATTTTGGAATTTTAATGTTGAAATAGTGGTAATTTCAATTGTTTTTAAACAATGCTAACATCAGCATCTCTGCTTGGTCCTTCGAGCCAGATTTTGTGTAAAAGTTTAAATAATAGTATGGGAATGTAGATAGATAATATCAGTCAAATAGAAGCCTAGTCCAGCCGATAAGTACCTCCTAGGTAGCACAAGTATTACCTGTTATTGTAAATACACTGTATAAAACTGTGAATATTAATAATTCCTTATTTTTGTACTCTAATGTATTATGGAACAAATTGTTATTGTTGTGCTATTATAATAATGCTAAGTTATTAATTAAATTATTTTTGCGACGAACTTGTTCAGCTTATCTCTAAATGAACTGTTTTTATTTTGTAGTTTATAATAATGATTCTGCTTGATGGCAATTATTTTGTGAAAGAGTTTTGTGTTGCAGCGTTTGTCTCTTTCTGTAATCCATGTACTAGAAAGAGACAAACGCTGCCGTAAATGCCATTATTCGGTGCCGCAAATCGATTTGCGAAGTCACAAAAAATGACTTTATCGATGGTGGAAATTTAATTTATACAATCTGTGGTAATGTCTAATAGTACCCACCTAAATATTATATTTTCCCTCATAAATTATTTGCTTTTATCGGATATTTTGTTTCTTTTTTAATATAATATTTTTTTAAGCCTGTGTTTGACCACAATCTCAACATGGTGAGTGTTGATGTGGCCGAGGGTGGTAAGCACACAAAGCCTAGAAGGAACTGGCTCTCAAGTGCAGCTGTCGGAACACATGGATAGGGGCTTGGCGACAGATTATTTCATCTTGGGGGTGGTAGCCAGCCAGTTGCGTACCCCCGCCGAAAGCTCATGTTCATTGTAGGATTTGAACCCGCGACCTTCGATACTACCAGTGTATTCTAACTTTCCTAACAATAATATTATAAATGCGAAAGTGAGTTTGTTTGTTTGTTTATTTGATTGTTTGTTACGCCTTCACGCCTCAACTACGCAACGGATCATCATGAAAGGCATGCAGATAGCCTGTGGTATAGAGAAGGGCATAGGCTACTTGCTATCGCGGGAACGCGGATGAAACCGCGATGACATCTAGTATAATGTAACAGTTTTGTTGAAAAATTATTCACTACAAAGTTCGCAGTGTGTTGTTACTTTTTGATCAACACAAATGTGGCTTTGATTGATGATAAACACGATTTAACTTACAACGTTGTATCAACATAAGCAACTGAAGCCATGTATTCACTGAGAAACAATTGTTTATAAATACTGTTTCAGAAACAAAATCTACGTGTTTCTGAAACATGTGAAACTGTTGCGGTAAACACAGTGGTGTAACTATACCATCTGGGGCCCGTGGCAAATTCTTTTGATGGGCCCTATCAGTAAAAATCGTCACGTTGTACTCAGTTTAATTTTAATAAACTTCGAGATTTTCAGCGTACTCAATTACACGTTGTATATGTCCCACTAATGGCCATAGGCCTCCTCTCTTAGGCGAGAGGGAATGGTCTGTAGTCCCCACGCTAGCCCAATGCGTATTGGAGACTTCACATACATAGAACATTATATCTAATGCATTGATCATCTATTTGCTAGCTTTTCGGTGAAGGAACAACATCGTGAGGAAACCTGCATACATTTACAATGAAATAAAAATAACAATTTAATTTCAATAAGATATTTAATAAAAAACATATTATTATATTATTTTTGGATTTTAAGCAGAACTTATAAAAATATACTTTTTAAATAAAATAAAATAGGTACTCAGGTACAATGTAAAAAAATATTTTTGAGCTCGCGGCCTCTTGCGTCGGGGCCCTCTTTGGTCGGGGGCCCGTGGCATTTTGCCAGCCCTGCCGGGTGGCAGGGCTGGCAAAAGGGTTATTGTTACGCCACTGGGTAAACACTACGTGTTTCTAGCATGTTTCTGTGCTCCCCGATGGAATTGGAGAGCACCGAAACATATCAGTATCGCAACAGCTGTAAACAAGTGTGGACGTGTGTTTCAGTTGTTTATAAACATGGCGGTAGTGTGGGACGACAACAGCATTTTTAAGTACCTCCTTAGGCGACATATTTGAAACAACTTACTTAGATGTGGACAGGCAAGACCCCGAAACATTGTTTCAGTAAACATCTACGTGTTGTTCCAGAAACTTTGTATCTGAAACATGTTTCTCAGTGAATGCATGGAATTTTGTATGAGTCTGATTACAGGGTTCACAAAAGTGTGACGGTCAATTGGTTAATATGTATTAAAAGCGACTGCAGAGATTACTTGTAAGTTTTATTAATTAAATATTGACACCACAAATAAATTAAGAATACAGTTTTATCAACCAGTAATTCTGTTTTCCAAATTAGCCAATTTACTGCTCAAAGTAGTCAAATCATTCTGAATTTTCAGCAGTATGTTTATGAAGCTATCTCGACTCTTGTTGCTTTTGAGTCTGAATATTGAAGACCTTGAGATCTGACATGTTAAATCTGACTTTTTATAATCCGTACATATTATTGTAGTGTTCGATGTTCCCTTGACTGGGACGCGCAGTTTATTCAACGCCATAGTGTCAGTAGATAGAGTTTGCAGAGCTGTAAGATTAAAATAAATATACTTTTCAACACACTCGCTTGTAAAATGATAATTATTGCAAAATACAAGTCTGTTTTTTTCCTCACAAGTGTGTTGTAAAATGTCGTAAACACTCGTGTGAATTGATATATGTTGAGCGATAAGGGAGCCGAGAGGCTTAATACCGCTTGGAGTGTTAATAATCAAATTTGCACACATGTATCATATACTAAAACGTACTAGCATGCTTACTAGAAATATATAAATGAAAAACGCCTTACTTTACGGTGACATGCCGCTATAGGCTTGGCTGGCACATGCCAATGTACAGTCAGCGTTAAAAATAGCTGATCATATTAGTTAGCAGTCAATAGATTATTATGAAAGGGTACTGAAATGCCAATCTACTTTTGACGTTGACTGTACATACAGCAAAGTGCAGTCAAAAGTAGATGATCGCTTTAGTACCCTTTCATATTAATCTATTGACATTCTTCACAATTTATATGGAAATTGAATTGCGTACCTACTATGACACGGTAGGTACCTACCTACACAAAATGATTAAGATTAGTTACTTTTGACGTTGACTGTACCTCCTTGTGTATTTGGCTGCGGTATTCTGTAAGTTCGAGATAGGTACTTCCTCAGTCGAGCTGCTCTGAGCGAACAAACCCTAGGCTCTACCTCTTAAAAACCTTTCTAATTTATATAAGTACTTACGACTCCCATCAGGATACTTCCCACAGTTGTAACCTTCGAACGTAGTGCTGGAAGTGGTAAGGTTGCTGCGGGACTGTTCCACTCCGCCCATCGTTATCATGTTGTGTACGGTTGTTGTGGCGCACGCTACAATTTATTATTTATTTATTTTTGATAAAACAAAAGCGTTCAGATTAATGGAACCAGCCAGGAAGTGCCACACGCCCAATCACGAATTTGAATTCGGAGTGTCGCTATTTAGCGTGACGTCACATTTCAATACATTTTTAGCGAAATGTGTTTTTAATCATCATCATTTTTGGTTTGATTGACGAAAAAAAAATACGTGTCCAATATTTTTTGATATTCTAACTGAAAGTACCCAAATCGCGTAGCTTTAATGTATTTTCCACGGAAAACACTGAGACTCACTGGTGTAGGAGACACCATATCGCAAGCCAGATGCAGTTCCGTTTAAGTGGGAGCAGGACAGAAAATAAACTGACCATATAAGAGGCTACATAATTTTCTTACATTGCACCTGTTTCCCAGAGAGCCACACCTCCAAAACATAAGGATGCTGTGGATCATTGCCATTGCGCAGCTGCGTTAATGGTATCTCCACATCGCCCGCAGACTTGAGTATTATCACCTCCTCGCAGTAGTCAGGTAGGTCCAGTAAATGCCATACTTTCTGACGCAGCATTGATATGGACGCTGTTGGACGCACCGCTATGTAGCGGAGCTTCTCGTCAGGGGCTGGAAAGTGGCTTTTGCGGTAAGCAATTATTAATTTAAAAGACCTGTATATACAGGTCGATGTTTTGGTCAGCGACGAGCGACTCAGGGTCGATAATACAAATGATAGTGGTGCTAATAAAATACTTTCTTTTTAATAATAAAAATAATATTAATTGGAAAATCATGTAATAAGCTAAAGTGTAGACGTAATACTCAACGGGAGTGCGAGGGAGTAAAGGTGTGGGGTGGCGGCGGCTTGCGCCTAGCTCTAGCCTGTGCACGTGTCTTGTGACCGTTATACGTTGCGATAATTTTATTTCAATTGAATAAGGTATTTCTCAACGCATTTACAGTATTTAATGGAATTAAGTCCATTTTTGGAAAATGTATTGTTTGTACTACCGCTCCGGGGTCGCTCGTCGCTGAAAAAAAAAACAGCCGGTACATATACTTAGGTATGTAGTTTGGTTGCACATCTGGGCAAGTACCGTTTGGGAACTAAGTACTCGTTCATTAAGTTAGTAGGTACCCGCAAAATAGAATGTTGTCACCGCGCCATTCACCTATCGAGTGTTTACTTACCGTCAGCTGCACTTGAGAGCCAGTTGCTAGGCTTTGTGTGAGAGAGACGCAACTTCTTTAGTAAATGGGTCCGTGCTAGTACTACCCGTGTGCAATAAGTTGAGACCTGAGCGCGGTGACGTCACAGTCGCATTGTGGTACAAAACGGACAAGAGGGCGGGGCGCGCGGGGTCTCAACTTACCGCGCACCAGTAGTATGTAGGTAGCTAGATGCTCTCCACATACTCTCATAGCAAATCGGTAATTTGTATCAATATTTACTGCATTCTTTAATTTAAACTAGTATTTTAAAGCCCATATTTGCATTTCAACTTACTTCCCAAATCATATCGCCGAATGATCAGAAACGTAATATTTTCTTTCATAAACAATTTTATAGGTGCTTTTAAAAGTTTTGTCAAAGACATTATAACATCGTATCGAGTAGCATTAAAATTTACTCGATTCGACCAGTTTTTTCGCGATATCAAAGCATAATACGTTTATGTTATGAAAATCATTATACCATGATGAAAATGTAATGTTTGAATTTGACAATATTGAGTCGACAGAAAGCAATTAATCAAACTTTTATTGTTTTAATTTGAGCATGACCTAGGAAAATATTTTGGAAGGCGTAGGTACTCATAAAGACACTCGAAAAAGGCTAGGATATTTTTTGTATGTAACTTTGTAGTCGCTCCTCTCTGACCATCTCAAGTTGTAGTTACTTAGTAGTTGTTTTTTTCCATAGAGGTAGGTTAAAAGCTGGAGAAGTAAGATAGGTTACGTTTGGTGGCGGGCCAGTTGGCGTTAAAATTCCACTTATCACAACGCAGGTCGTGGGTTTGATACCTACCCAGGACATGCTTGCATGAACATGTATGTCCTGAGTCGGGGTGTAGATATTCATTATTTAAATGAATCCCAGGAACGCGGGTGAAACCGCGGGACAGAAGCTTGTACAAAATAAATTAAAACAGCAACTAATAAATAACATATCTGTAATACTTATAAATTATACAACACAATGCCCACTGACAAAAGAACTTTTACAGTCAGACGTTTATTAAATATACAACGTTTATTAAATATACAACGTTTAACGGAAAGGGTAAGTATATCTATCTGAAACGGGTTAAGACTGCATCCGGTATAGACTCGCTATAATAAGTTTCAGCTCAAAATACTAATAATAACTAAAAAAATCATAGCATATTTTTGTTTCCAAGTTTATTGTAAAAATCATAACCAAAATGGGACCGCTCAATAAGGATCATTATCATTTTTGCGTCACTTGCTAATACTAATTGATGGGTTTTTGCGTAAAAATATTAATATGGAAAACGAGGAGCCTCCTAGGATAAAGGTAAGGACTTACCAGGAACTCCTATGGTAATCCAGCACAGTGATGAGCACTATTATTTAATATCAATTCACAAATGACAAAGTTCAATGTTTCTCGGTCTGTAGCGTTTTTCGTACTGAATGTTGCGGGGCGCGCGCGTTTCGTTTTACTCGCACACACGCGTTTGGCGATGCGTCGCCGAAGTATCTCGAAGATTCCCGAAGCTCTTTTCTCGCTTTCACATATGATGTGGGAAAAGGAGAGGAATCGGGAAGTAGAGGCTCGTCATTGAAACTCAATATGAGTAGGTTTCTACTATAAATATTATTATAGGTATTTTGGCCTAAACACTAATATAAAGTTTTCTCTTTTGCGACCAGATAAGTGGATTACTGCAATGGATATGTACACCGTAATTTTGTGAACACCGTTAGTTTATAATCTATCTAGCGAGATTATAAAATGTCGATAAATTGTGAACTGGCATCATACTTGAATGCGCCGGAACGCACCTTGCGCGCCGATTGGTTGAACGTCATGTGTCCCGCGCCGCCATCTTTGGCCATACGTAACGTAGGTAGTTGATTGTTAATATAGTATCATAAAAAAGAATGACATATTTAATTATGATCTCAAACAATTAAATGTGCATTCTTTTATTTAACTCCTATGTTTGTTTACTAACTCTATGGACACAGAATGAATTACCGCCAAGACTGACCAATCAGGGACGGTTCACAATTTAACGGTTTGACAAGGATAAATTATAAACTATCGAAAATTAATACGTTATATTGTAAGCAGTACGGTACAGTTCACAATTTATCGACAGTTTACAATCTCAATAGGTAGATTATAAACTAACGGTTTTCAGAAAAATACGGTGACCGATAAACCCTTTCCGTTACACGTTGTATAATGCAAATTGTAATGTTTATTTTAATTTCACAGCTTGGAGCGCAAACATTAATTCCTGAGATTTAATAAATTCCCATTTTTTCGTCAGAAAGTGGTACATTATACCATACGTTAATTCTACGTGGCAGTTATCTGAAACACAAAAAATGCCTTTTAACATTCGACCATAGCACTTATTTTTACCACAATTACGGCAATCAAGCATATGGCTCGTCTGATTGTAAATGGTTACCGTGGACGCTTGCAACTACCAGAGGCATCCTTCTGGGGACTTAAGAGTGCGTACAAAGCCAGAAAAATATGGCAAAAATGAACTAATCGCGTCTTATCTAAATAACTCGTAAAGTATAGAATATTTAAAAAAATCGTTAGTAGCAGCCCTAGGTGATATGTTAGCGATATTATTTATCGAATTTCTGTCTTAATTATATACACCATGAACGAATAAAATGGAAAATTCATTATTATTAGAGGTATCTTTGTGTTTTTTTTCTATCGAGGAATTTTCATTTCATTATGTTTTTATTCATTTAAATACTATTTACTTGGGTAAATTTCAATTCTAAGATTATTATTTTGCTTTATACGCACTCTTAACTCACGCGCAAGAAAACATTAGCTACGGTATTCTGTAAGGTACTTCATTCTAATATGAATATAAAAAATTATACTTACTTTTTTCCAACATAAACGTCAATTCGTTAGGTGTTGTATATTTATCATACTGATGTGTCCCTCTAGGGGTCAGCCGTAGAATATTCTCGGCGACAAAGATAGTAAGTATGTTCGATAGCCTCGTCCTATTGGGCGAGGTGAAGAATATTCTTCCTTCAGGCTTGAGTGCGCGTACGCAGGATTGTATGAATAACTCCTTGTTGTTGACGTGCTCGATTACTTCTGATGCCACTACACCGTCATATTGATTTGTGTAATCCGCTGCATGCTCCTAAAAGGTATCAAAAGTATTATGTTTAAAAAAGAAATCCATCCATCCAGCAGTATTCGACCGATGGTCGATTTCTGGTTGAAGCTGATTATTCGGCTATCGCCACAGCGGCCGAAGCCGAATCCGGACGAAATTACCTACGAAATTCAGTTCCTAGCTAAGGCGAAGTTTTCGCCTAGGTCAAAATCTTGGCCGAAGGTTATTTTTGGCCTAATTCAAAGCCAAAGGTTAAGCCGAAGGTGACTTTTTGGCGGAAGCCAAAGTCAGAAGTTTGACAGAAGCCAAAGCCAAAAGTTTGGCCGAATCCAAAGCCAAACCTAATCTGGTTCATGGTAACTAATCTACACAGATAAAATTATTTTGAGATGTCCCTTTTTTCGTTACCAATGTTTGATTCGTGGTGATAAAGTAAAAAGCACCAACTGTGAAATCTTCATCATAATCCAACCTATGGACTTGTTCTGCTGGACATAGGCCTGCGGTAACTGCGGCATCACCAAGCGGGACGTACGCTTTTTTGCAACCTTATTAGTATAAAAGTATCAATATACCTCAATCGTAGTGTATTTGTAAACGGGTCTGTTATTCTCCAGTTTAGGATCAACATTTTTGTGTTCATTGGCTAAGTCGATCAGTTCTTTGCTCGCATCTATTCCTGTCACTTTGGCACCAAGTCTTGCTAGACCCTGCAAATAAAGTGAGAAGAATATAGGCAAAAAATGAAAAATGTATTTGAGTAACTATGAGAAATTGTAAGTGCAATCAGTGTTAATTTTGTGGACCAGTTAAATACCCTACTTGTCACAAGAAAATGTCTCGGGTATGATTCCGACTCAGTACAGAGCTTTTTGTGCATGAAAATCTTCACCCGTGTTCGAAAGAATGTAGAAAGAAAAAGTTTTGAATTGTTCCTGAGGGACCTATTGTTTTATAAAAGTACCCTATGTGTTAATCTAGAACTTATTCTATCTGTTTTTTTTTTTTTTTGTCTATTTCGCAACGTGGCAATCTGTGATTATTTTCACAATGAGCCATTACGCTGTCCATATTGAACATTTCACAATACAGAGAGCTGGCTCCAGTGAGCTCTCTCATACGCTATCGTCAAATCTGTAAGCCAAACAAGGGACACTGTGTCTTTTAAGTCGAGAGTGTTTAACGCTTCCTGTGCCTTCCAGCTTTAGAGCCAATTCATTGGCGTGGCTCGAGAGTCGTTTTTGGTAGCTCTTGCTGTATTTAGCAATCTCTTGTTTTACGGTGTTAATATTTAAGTCCATGTGTATGTATTTGTTACTTATAAAATATGGTATGTTTAGCATTGTTCTTAATGTTTTACTTTGGAACCTCTCTAGTATTTCCAAATTGCTGTTGCTTGCTGTGCCCCACAGCTGGATACCATAGGTCCATATAGGCTTAAGGATTGTCTTGTATATTGTAATTTTACTAGCTGGGGATAATCTTGATTTGCGTCCAGTTAACCAGTACATGGCCCTAAATGTTGAGTCAAGTTGTTTACGCTTGCTCCAAATATGTTTCTGCCAAGTAAGGCGGCGATCCAAGTGCATGCCAAGGTATTTTGCACTTTCAGCTTGCGGAATTTCCATATTATGTAGCTTGATCGGTGGACATGTCTGTGTTCTGAGGGTAAATGTTACATGTACAGATTTGCTCTGGTTTACCTTGATACGCCATTTGTCAAGCCACACTTCAACCTCTGACAAATGGGTTTGAAGATTTTTAGATGCTGTCGCTGGGTTGACGTGTACTGATAGTAGTGCTGTATCATCGGCGTATGTGGCCGTTGTGGTCTTTTCGTGTGTAGGCAAGTCGGCAGTGAAGATTAGGTAGAGTATGGGCCCCAATATACTCCCTTGCGGTACCCCTGACAAGATTTCGCACATTTGTGATGTTTCATTATTGTGCTTGACTTCAAGACACCTCATGCTCAGGTAAGACTTCAGTACATGAAAGAAGGAATGTGGAATCAGCTTTTTTAATTTAAGTAGCAGTCCATCGTGCCATACCTTATCAAATGCTTGGCTGATATCGAGGAATGCCGCAGAGCAATATTGCTTATTTTCTAGCGTGCGGTTGATCGTGTCAGTAAGACGATGTATCTGCTCGATAGTGCCGTGTTGTTCGCGGAATCCAAACTGATGGGATGGAAGTATTTCCTGTAAGTGCGGGCGCATTCTATTCAGAAGAATTTTCTCAAGAAGCTTACCTATAACAGGAAGAAGGCTGATAGGCCTATAAGAGCTCACTTCCTGGGCTGGCTTCCCAGGTTTAGGTATCATAATAACCTGTGCAAGTTTCCATTGGTTGGGAAAGATTGAAAGTCTTAGACAGGCGTTGAATATTACTGTGAGGAGTAGGATACCATTTCTTGGTAAGTTTTTCAGGAGTGTATCATCGATTTGATCGTACCCTGGTGATTTATTTTTTGGTAAGTTCATCACCTCACATCGCACCTCTCTCGGACTAGCACTTTTCAACGGGAGGCACATTTGAAGCGGAGTGTTTAGGTACTTCAGAACTTCCTCATCATGTTCAGGATAAATACTTGGGTGTGGTTGAAAAACTGTTTTGAGATATTCTGCATACACTGTTACTTTTTCATGGTCGGATCTAGCCCAGGAGCCATCATGAGATCTGATAGGTGGTATTTGGTTTTTTGGTCTTTTCAGCTTCTTTGTGGCTCTCCACAGTGAATAGTTTGTATCTTTATTTGGTGTCAGACCTACTAAGTAAGTTTGGATGTTGTCATCAGTTAATTTGTCTATCATTCGTTTCAGGTCTTCTGAAGCTTTATTGAATTTTCTTTTGTCATTCGGATAGCCAGTATTGTGCCATATCTTTCGCAGTCGTCGTCTTTCGTTAACTTTATCCTTTATATACTTTGGATACTGATGTGGTTGTGTAGTCCTCACTTTACTTATGGGAGTTGATTTATTTGCTGCTAGATGAATTAGCGTGTTAAATGATTCAATCGCGGATTCAACTTCGTCCTTCGTTTTAAGAGAAACATTTAAGTTCGTACCTTTGTTAATTATATTTACGTACTCATCCCAGTCAGTGTTGCGGCCATATAGTCTTGGTGGTATTTTAGCCAGTATAGCTCTACAGTTTACATTTACTATTACAGGGGTATGATCCGATGACAGATCAGTACATTCTTCTATATGGACATGGCTTTGTGGGATATTTTTTATAATAAAGAAGTCTAGGAGGTCTGGTACTTTCTTAGTATCAGTTGGCCAGTAGGTAGGTACACCATGTGAGATGCTTTGAAGGTTTAACTCATTAATGGTAAAGCTAAGTTGCCTTCCTCTTGGTAAAGTCAATCTGGAACCCCAGTGGACATGTTTTGCATTCCAATCACCACCACAAACGAATCTGTTTCCAAGCATTGTAAAGTATTTTTTGAAGTCATCCCTTGTGATAACGTGTCTGGGTGGACAGTAAATTGCAGATAGAGTTGTTTCTGTTTTATTATCCTGAATTTTTACTGATGTTGCTTGTATTTTTTCTGTACTATATTCTTCGATCACATAATGTTTTATGTTTTCTTTAACTATAACGGCGGTCCCTCCATGAGATTTTCCTGAGGGATGGTTTGTGTTGTATATTTTATAGTTTTTAATTTTAATATAGCTTTTCGGACTAAACCTTGTTTCGGAAATAAGAGCAACATCTATTTTTTCAGTTCTCAGGAAGACTTCAAGTTCCTGGCGACGCTCCGTGAGTCCGTTGGCATTCCAAGTAACTATTCGAAGGTTTAGGGGCATTTTGGTATTAAGTGGGTGATAAGTTGGATCATGCGATCCATCATGCTGTCTAACATATTACTCATAATAGTTTGAAATTTGTTTAACATTGCGTCTAGTAATTCGACTATGTTGGCATCTTTGTTATTGGTTATATTTCCGGATGATTTTGCTTTAGCTGTTTCTGCATATGTTTGATTAGATGTCTTGTTGAAGAATTGGCGTTTCTGGTCCATAGGTTTTTCTGGGATGTCTAATGTGTGCTGTACTTCAACTGTATCTTTTGCTGTATATTTATATTTCTTTTTTAGGGTGAGTTCTTTGTACTGTTTATACTTTTTGCAGCCCTTGTAGCTAGCAGGGTGCTTTTCATTACAGTTTGCACATGTTGCATCAGTATCTGGCTTTTTAATGCAAGTTCCAGTTGAGTGTTCTTCACCGCACTTGACACACCTGTATGGTCTAAAACATTGATTTTTGGAGTGTCCGAATCTTTGACATCTTTTGCATTGAATTATTTCAAATTTCTTGTAAGGTGCTTCAAATGATATTACCAAGTTGTTTAGTCTAACAACTTTGAATATGTCTCTGTTGTTATATTTTGGTTCAAGGTCTACATAGAATGTAGGAAGGGGATCCTTTGATTGTTTGTGCCGTACGTTAACTATCTGTCTTACATCATGTCCCAGTTCGTTAAGCTCTTGTTTGATTATTTCTGTATCTTCTGTTGCATGCAGTCCACGAAGAACTACTCTGTAGGCTCTTTCACTCTTAAGTTTATAAGTGTAATGAGTTATATTATTCGTAATGAAATGATCTCTTATGATTTTATAAGTTTCAACATCAGTGGGCATTATTTTAACGATATGACCAGATTTCATGGTAGTCATTGTATACTTTTTATTTTCTGTTATTTTAGACAAAATTTCTTTTAATGATTTTACATTTATTACTCCTGTGACAAATATAGGTTCCGGTTTTGGTTGTTTAGATGTGTTTTCATCGATCTGTGTTTCATTTGTCTCTGATTCCAGTATTTCATACCTGTTATGTGTTGCAACTGAGTAGTTAGTTTTTATTATTTTTTTGCTAGATTGGGCTTCGGATTCTGGGCTGTTAACTGTTCTTTTTCTCTTTGATGATGGTACCTGATCTTTTTGCCAGATTTCTGCATTGCTGTTTGTTGTTTTGAATATTGGGGCACTGATAGGTGATATAGGTGTTGCAGCAGAATTGTTTTTTGTTGTTTCAAACATACTTTTATGGAAAGTTTGTTGTATCATATTTGTTTTATTTGGGGTGTTGGTTTTTGTTGTATTTTCTTGATTTGACATATTGTTCCCACGAGAAGGGTCGAAATACACAGTCGCTCAAGGGGTGACGCCCATTCCCTCAAGAAGGCACAGTTCAACGGTGTTAGCCAGGTCCACCGAGGTTGGCGCTCGAGACTAGTCTCCCACTAGCCATCCATCCTATTGGCGCGTATCCCACCGTAGGATTAGGGTTATTTTTGAAGAGGATTTCTTCCTCACAGTACAGACGGTTAAGCCAAGACCATCGTTCCTGCGCAGCATGTGCGCAGGTTTACGATATGAAACCGACCTTTCGGCCTGCTGGTTTGGAATCAGAGTTTGCCGTCTCCTAGATGAGGTACCAGCCACGGTTGACGAGGCCCATCTCCCCAGGCATAAGGTCCTTGATTATAGTGGCGGGCCTAGTTCGCCACTGTCATCTGCCATCGATTCTATCTGTGTACCAAAATTCATTCCAATCTGTTACGCTGTTGATGCACAATCATCTAAACATCCAAACTTTCACATTCATAATATTTTCATAGGAAAGGATAGGATTTACAATGTACAGTATTACCCAACTGATATGGCGCGTCGTGAATCTTCGTTCGCACAGAAAATAACGTATGGCCCCGAAGAATCAACCTTAGATCACTTCTATAAGGTTCATAATACACTGCAGCTGTTAGTTCCGTTCCGTTTGTGACTTGCAAGTCACGACCCTCCGCACGGCGCGCGCTAACATGGCGGTAGCTGCCGACCAATAGCGTTTCCTGCGCTTTGAAAATGTATCTTCTGTGCAGGTACATCGGTAAGCCATATTAGTTGGGTACTACTGTAAATATAAATATACAATTGTTAATCTTACCTCTGAAAGTATACCGCCTCCACAACCAACATCTAATATCTTGTGATTTTTAAGTGGGTTAGTTTTTCTCTCTTCTGGTGCACACTGAACTAGGCCATCTCTGACAAAGGGCACCCTGAAACAACAGACGAATAAGCGGTTTTGGCGAAGAGGCATCTGTAGCATTTGATACTATACTGCTGGTCCTCAATGCCAGCAGAGTCCTCATGGACTGTACCAGACCTTACTCACCGCAGGAAAACAACACCACGTTAAAGAAATGTTTTTGGCTGGGTTCTTCCGTAACATGAAGGTACTTTCCATCTTGTATTATGAGAACCAGGCAAATATAAGAATATAAGAAGTTTGTCAACTCCTGAGTGTCTATAGAACCTATAATCTGAGTGTGGCGGTCTAGGAATTAAGCTTCAAATCTAACTGAATAATTAATTGGGATGAAATTTGGTGTGCTGGAAGAAAGAGACAGAGGACATAGGCTCTTTATTTACCTAAGTAAATTCATAGAATGCAATGGCATCATTGGTCCATTTGGATCCCACCACTCTCTCATCTGTTTTGAGAAGAATTCTACATCGGCCGAGTCTATGGTAGTTTGTATTTCATCAGCTTTCCTTTTACCTGAAGCCTGTGTTTCTATAATTGTCGAGGATTGTCTGTAAGTATAAAAACATAAGAATTAATTTATATTTGCACAAACAGTGACTAGACTTATAACACAAATGTCAAATTGAGTTTTATAAATGTCGGATTGTTTTTTTTCAAAAAGCAACATGATTTTTGCATAGACTTTTAACTAAAACTGAATTAACTACTAACTGGGAACCTACTACCTATTAAAAAGATATTTTACAGTGTTTTAGGTTTTATATGTAAATATTCTAGACAGGGGTTTTCAAAACTTTGAAGCCTGATCCTGACTTCTCCACTATGTTCCCAAGGGCCAGGACCTAGCTACCTCATAATACCAACATACTATAGTTTTAAGAATGGGCAAAAACGCGATGTCTATGGACAGGGTGTTATGGCTCCACAAATTATTTCTTCAATGATAATTGTCTCAAAATAACCAATGTTTTGGCTGGTCCAGGCCTTAACATAATGGAGTAGTCAGGTTAAGCATTTACAAGAATAATGTTGGAAATTATGTGATAAAACTTACATATTTCTCATGAACATCAGATTTTTTGAATGGTTACGAGATGAACGTACGTTTTTAAATATTATTGACATTTTAACCAGTATGTTTGAAATTTCGTAAATAAATCGATTTTCGTTCGCTGAGTATCAAATCAATATCTCAGACAGACCATGCAAGAAAAAAAAAAGATTTTTATTTTGGTCTGAGATCAAAATAAACACATAACCTCAAAATATGGAAATAGTAATGGAAAACATAAAAGGTAAACTAACGATAAATTAAGTTTTGCTCGCTTTCTCTATAATTTAGTTTGAGCGTGTACAACAAATCAATTTACTTAGAAATTAAAATTTATTTTTCATCTAATTCTAAAGAGAAAGCCAATAATAATTTGACACTTTTGACAGTTGAATTCAGTCAGCCGGCCGGCTAGAGATGGGTAGCTATTCTAATAACTAGCCGAAAAGCGGCTATTCAAAAATAGCCACGGCGATGATATCTGTCAACGCGATAATTAGCTATTGATGATACCTCTATGCTGAAAATACCTGTCTAACTGTTTATCATTCGAATCAATTTTAACCTTAAGTGCACGATTTGACAGGTATTTTGACCATAGAGGTATCATAAGAAATCCTCCTCATTACGAGAAGTTTACGTCACACACAGCGCCACTAGCCGCCACTAGCCGGTAGCTGGCCGGCTAGCCAAAGCCATTCTAGCCGAGTAGCCGATAGCTGTGTTCGTGCGCTCACTTCGAAACTGAGTAAGTAGTACGAGTCCCGAAAGAGTGAAATTCGAGTGCATGTCGTTATTATTATTTCGAATTTGAAAGGTACTAATTATACATATAATTTAGTAATATATTTGAAGAAACTTTTAATTGGCTTATGTTAAACTATGTGTATTATTATTGTAAAAATAGCTGTAAGTTTCTCTTAAAAATGTTAAAATAAATAAATTAAAATACAATTCAAACCTATTTTTTATTATTAAATTTAATTTCAATTAGTCTTTTTTTTTTTTATACCACTAAGGTGGCAAACAAGCATACGGCCCGCCTTATGGTAAGCAGTTACCGTAGCCTATGGATGTCCGCGCCTGGCTTGCGTCGGCGATGCGCCTGCGCACCTTCCATTCACTCGTCGGCTCGCGATAGACAAGCATTGTAACGCGCTCCTATATTATCTACATCATTGTTATAATTTATTAAGTATTATCCTAAATACGTATACTTACAACACCAATTTCTCGTTTAATTTTACCTTGTTCCTGTAAGGAACAAATTGGCGACCGTTACAGGACACGCAATCCTTGAATTTACCATTAAATTCCACGTTATTCGGAGTGACGAAGAAGAACGGACACAGGTTAACCGCCACGTACTGTGCCACGCCCGCGCCGCGCCGCGCCGCCGCCGCCGCCCATATACACGCCACGTTGCCGCCGCAATCCCTATTGAATCCTCATTGAAGGGTCAGTGGGCCTATGGTGGGCCTTTGCAGAGCTTTTGCAAGGCCTTAGGAGATCCAAGAAGATTTCTTCAGCGAGACTTCACTTCGGTAGGCCTTGGTGGGCCTGTGCACGGCCTTGGAGGGTCTTTGCTAGGCCTCTGGAGGGCTTCTAGGAGAAGAAGAAGTATTCTACAGCGTGTCTCAGCCAGAACACGTGCAGTACGTGCAGCACATGCCTGTCTCCGCTGAGGGGCAGTGAGGAACACGTGTCGGGAAAACCACGAGGAGTCCATACATAGATACAGCAAGCAACAGGGTCAGCTGGATGAGCATCAGTGCAGCAGCGTCGACCGCCTTGCCATTAATCAGTGAGCCCGTTCCTTTTATTTTTCCTTTCGTTCCCCCTCAATTTGTGCATTCAGAGAAGTCAATTCTTTGATAAATTAGTGTCTATTCGTGCTATTTCATGAATGCCTTAATTCCCACGGCTATATCCATGGGCCTAAATAACCGCGCTTGCAACTTTCAAGCACGTGCTTAACCTATGCATTCATTCCTTATAGATACAATTTCAAACTATTTCTCTGATATACAGCGTTAATTACCTATTCTATCGCATTCTCACTTATTCTAAAATATAATTTCATTCTAATATTAAGATTTCTATGCATTTTCTATAAGAAAGTATATTTTCCCCTTAATCTTAGCTTAATCTTTTCTGCATTATCATAACATTTCAATCGTGCATCTATTTCATCAAATCTATTCATAGCGAATTCCTTTATAAATCTGTCGTAAACAATCTATATTCTATAACTATAGCTGCCCATACGCATCATAGTTGCACTGCCCCTTTGTTTGTCCGCTTGCAATATTTCTATTCCAGCGCTCGATTGCTGCAGCGTACACGGCCATCTCTGAACGTGCGCCCTTCGGAAGCGCGTGTCGCCTGCCTCCGCTGCATTCGCTGAGCTGTCCGGTGCATTCCGAGCGGCCGGCCGAACTAGCCGGTCGACCGACAGCCACACCTCGAGCGCCGCATAACAACAAAACGAGGAGCGTATGAGTTATTTATTATTTAACTTTGCTTAACTTATTATTTAAAATGTCTGAATCTGATGCTGGGAAACCTGAAATGGATACTAAAGACTATTCTAAACGAAGTTCAATAAAGGGTCGGGTCACAAAGTTTAAAAATTACTTAGCATCTTTGTCTTCGCTCGAAAGTATGCTTTCGTCCCTTGAAACCATTAAGCTTAAAACTAGATTGTCGAAGTTTCAGTCATTATTTGATGAATTTGATGATGTCCAGAGTCGGATTGAAGTAGATAATAGTTCCACTCAGGATCTCGAGTTGTCCGTTAGAGATGCAATAGAACAAGACTTCTACCACTGCATTGCATTAGCCGAGCAGTTAATTGAAAATAATACTCCTCACGAGCGTGATAGACGTTCCTCGTCAGCATCTATTTCTCATTGTTCTCATCCTCATCATGATGATAGCGAGTGTCTAGGTTTTAAATTACCTACTATAAAGATACCGAATTTTGATGGGACATATTTTAAGTGGCTTGAATTTCGGGACACGTTTACGTCTTTGGTTCACGATAATAACAAAATTAAAAATATTCATAAATTTTATTATTTGAATTCGTATCTCGAAGGTGAAGCTGCTCGTGTAGTTTGTAATTTAGAGGTTAATGATAAAAATTATTTAGAAGCTTGGAATCTTTTGTGTAAGCGTTATGACAACAAGCGTCAATTAATTAACAATCATTTGAAATCTTTGTTCAGTCTTGAGTCCGTACGGGAAACTGATAAGTCGTTACGTTTCATTATTGACCACGTAACTAAGAACTTGAGAGCTCTTAGCACATTAGGTTTGCCTACTGAAAAATGGGACATGTTAGTTATTTACATAATTGCAGAAAAATTAGATTCTAAAACATATTTTAAATGGGAAGAAAATAGAAATTTATTACTAGACATTCCTAGTCTTGATGATTTTTTTAGTTTTTTGAGAAATCGAGCCGACGTTCTTGAAACAGTGAATCGTAAGCAGTCTCCCAAACACTATTCGCCCACAGATGGCGCCACACGGCATAAACCTCCAATGAAGGCTTTAATCACCTCCTCCAAGGAGCAATCTCCTTTATCTTCTCCCCCTGGATGCATGTTTTGTAAGGGTCAGCATCGCCTTTACGAGTGCACTGCATTCAAGGATAAATCCGTGGATGATAGGATGTCTTTTGTATCTTCTTCGAAGTTGTGTCACAATTGCTTGAGAAGTGGACACATTACGCAACGTTGTAAGCTTCGGGTGGCATGCAAACTTTGTAAACAACGTCATAGCACGCTCTTGCATGAATCGTTAAACAAAACAGATAATCCACCCAATCCCGAATCGGTTTCTATGTCTGCCTTGTCCTCTTCAGAAGTATTATTATGTACTGCTGAAATAAATTTATTTAATCCTGTTACCAATATTTATGTGACAGTGAAAGCTCTGCTAGATAGCGGGAGTCAGTCCTCCTTCATTACCGAACGTGTAAAACAAGCTTTAAATTTGACTCCGCAGCCTACCAACATTAGTGTTGTTGGTATCGGTGATTCTCCAATGAATCTCAAACCTGAACGGTGTTCTGTGCGCGTTCAGTCAATGTGTAACACATTTAATATTATCATGTCTTGTCTTGTCTTGCCCACAATTTCCAACAAGTTGCCTAAAGCCTTTTTTAACATAGAGCATCTCAACTTGTCAGGTTTCAAATTGGCAGACCCAAGCTTTAATAAGCCATCTTCTATAGATATGCTTATTGGTGCTGACATTTTCTGGGATATAATTGATTCCAAACAGCATTCATTAGGCAATAATTTACCTTTATTACGTAGCTCAAAACTTGGTTGGCTCGTCGCTGGGACTATATTTCCTGTAAGGTCGACTAAAGGTCAAATTAATTGCAATTTTGCTAGGAACGATGATCTCACTAATCTCAATGGCGATTTGGAAAGATTTTGGGAACTAGAGAGTGTCCCTGACGCCGCGACATTATCTGAGGAAGAAAGACTGTGTGAACAGCACTTTCTCGCTAATACCACTCGCTGTAGTGATGGTCGTTTTTGTGTCAAACTTCCACTTCGCGATAGTATAGATTGTTTAGGAGACTCTTATCGCTTAGCTAAAAAACGATTCCTAAATCTTGAGGTACGTTTCAGACGTCAGCCGTTACTTAAGGAATTATATTTAAATTTTATAAAAGAATATGCCAATTTAGGCCACCTCTCGGCCTATGAGCCTACTACTTCTAATGAGGTTAAATATTATTTGCCTCACCATCCTGTATTAAAAGAAAATAGTGAGTCGACTAAACTTCGCGTTGTGTTCGATGCTTCGGCTCGCTCTACTTCCGGTTTCTCTATAAACGACATCCAAATGATAGGGCCCACGATTCAGGATTCCCTGTTTAATATTTTGGTTCGTTTTCGTACTTATAAGTATGTTCTTTCTGGGGACATTGAAAAAATGTATCGTCAGATTATTGTTGATGAGCATGATCGTAGTCTTCAGTTGATTATATGGCGTGATGATGAATCACAGCCTTTATGCACTTTTCAATTAAAAACAGTTACCTACGGGTTCTCAAGTGCCAGTTTTCTCAGCACTCGTTGCTTATCGCAGTGTGGTGAAGAATCTATAGATCCTAAAATAAAAGAAATCATTCAAAGAGATTTCTATATTGATGACCTTTTGACAGGAGCTCAATCGAAAGTAGAGTTGCTCTACATTCAAAGGTCTGTGGCTGAAGCTCTCGCTAAAGGTCGTTTTCATCTTCGAAAATACCGTTCTAATTTACCTTTGGTGCTTGATCACGATGATCAAGACAAAAACGCTGGTTCGCTTGTTATTAGCAATGCTACAAGCACTCTAGGCGTGGGATGGAACCCTCAATCGGATGATTTACATTTCCCCATAGAACCAATCTCTGTCGAGGTCATAACCAAAAGGTCTATTTTGTCGTCTACCTTTAAGGTTTTCGATCCACTTGGTTTGCTGTCTCTTTGCACTATTAAGCCTAAAATGCTTATTCAAGATCTCTGGGCCATAGACAAACTAGGATGGGATGACCCTGTACCTGAGAATATTAAATCTGAATGGTTAAGGTTCGCTAAGGGACTCGAAATAATTTCACAATTAAAAATACGCAGAAATGTTTTGGTAGATGACCCAGTTTTTATTGAAATGCACTGTTTTTGTGACTCTTCTCAAAGGGCTTATGGAGCTTGTATTTATTTGAAGTCTACTAACACACAAGGGGCTACATGGGTCAGGCTACTCTGTGCAAAATCACGTGTCTCTCCTATAAAACCTACCACTATTCCTCGATTAGAATTGTGCGCTGCATTGCTCGGTGCTCAGTTAGCTTCAGTAACCACACAAGCTCTACGCTGCAAAATAGATAATCACATTTATTGGTCAGACTCAAAGGTAGTGTTGTCATGGTTAAATACCACGAAGGCCATGAAAGTCTTCGTAGGTAATAGAGTGAGTGCCATCAAAGACCTCACTGATCCGTCTCTATGGCGTTATGTTCCGACTACACAAAATCCTGCTGATCTCGTATCGCGTGGCATTGATCCATCTCAAGTGGCTGTTTCTACGTTGTGGTGGCGGGGTCCCTCCTTTTTGTCCCTTGAACAGTCGTCTTGGCCTCTCAGAGAGTTATTCGAAGGTCAGGTGTTGCCAGAGGTTAAAGCTCTTCCCGCTTTTGTGGGGGAGCCTCCTTCCGATCTCTCAAGGATCTCTAGGCTGAGAATTGCACAGCATGCCTATGCGCGAATTTTACGATGGTTCCATAATGCTAAAAATGAAAATAAAAATAATAAACTTACCGGTTCATTACAGGCTACAGAGCTTGAGAGGTCCATGAATGTTTTGATCAAAATGTCTCAAAAATATTCATTTCAAGATGAGATGTCCCTATTGTCAAAAAATAAGCCGCTTAAACCAAAATCAATAATTGCGTCACTCAATCCTTTTATTGACTCTGAAGGTATTCTTCGAGTAGGTGGTCGTATTGAAGCTTCTTCTTATAGTTTTAATAAAAAACATCCAATATTGCTACATTCAAAATGCCATCTTACTGCCCTTCTCTTTCAGCAAGAGCATTTACGCCTCATGCATGCTGGGCCCCAACTACTTCTCACATCCATAAGAAACAAATATTGGCCTATAGGTGGGCGGGATTTAGCTAGACGTACTGCTCGAAACTGCTTTGTGTGTAGGCGCTTTAGAGGTAAACCTATGGCAAACATTATGGGTAATCTCCCTTCAGAACGTACACTTCCTAATTTTCCTTTTAATAATGTAGGGACTGATTTTGCTGGCCCGTTTTACATAACAGATCGTAAGGGAAGAGGGTGCAAAATAACAAAATGCTATCTTTGCATTTTTATTTGTTTTAGTTTTAAATGTATTCACTTGGAGGCAGTAAGCGAGCTTTCTAAGGATGCTTTTATATTGACTCTTAGGCGTTTTATAGCTCGAAGAGGTCTACCTAAAAGAATATTTTGTGACAACGGCTCAAATTTTGTTGCCGCTGCTCGTGAACTAAAGGATTTCTTTAATTCAAAAGATGTCAAAAAATCTATTTCGGATTTTACAGCTCAGCAGGGCATAGATTTTAAATTTACACCTGCATACGCTCCTCATTTTGGTGGTTATCACGAGGCCGGGGTCAAATCAGCCAAATTTCATTTACATAGGGTCATGGGCAATGCACACTTAACCTTTGAAGAATTGTGTTCTTTGTTTGCACAAATTGAGGCTATCCTCAATAGCCGTCCCTTATGTCCTCTCAGTCCTTCCCCTGATGACCTACAGCCCCTTACCCCGGGTCATTTTTTAATTGGCAGGCCACTCACCGCGCTTCCATCACCTGACGTGATGGACTGTCAGACACATCGCCTCGACCGGTATCAGCGCCTCGAACAGGTCCGCCAGCACTTCTGGCGGCGCTGGTCCAACGAATACGTCGGAGAGCTTCAACAGCGCAGCAAGTGGCGCGTCAGAAGCAGAGACTTGAAGGTGGACGATCTTGTCCTGATGAAGGACGACGGCACAACTCCACTCTGCTGGCGCCTCGGTAGAGTGAGAGCGCTCTTTCCGGGCGCTGACGGCGTCCCACGCGTCGCCGACATAGCTACTGCACGTGGCATCGTGCGCCGCGCCCTTAATCGCATCTGTCTGTTACCTGCTGAAGACCATCCTTGAAAGCTTTCCTGAAGCTTTCAACGGCCCGGAGGATGTCCGCGCCTGGCTTGCGTCGGCGATGCGCCTGCGCACCTTCCATTCACTCGTCGGCTCGCGATAGACAAGCATTGTAACGCGCTCCTATATTATCTACATCATTGTTATAATTTATTAAGTATTATCCTAAATACGTATACTTACAACACCAATTTCTCGTTTAATTTTACCTTGTTCCTGTAAGGAACAATGGACGCTTGCAACACCAGGGGCATCACTCGCGCGTTGCCGACTCTAAAATAGCGAGTCTGTAATATAATTGGGTTTAAATAAATCGTTTTAATCATCTGCAGCATCATCAGCAGCAGCGCGACATCTATGGTTTACTTGCCTACAACTAAAGACTGAGTCGATGTACTGTAAAAGCTTTTAGTTCGTATCCATATATATTGATGATGTTATTATTGATTTTCAAAGATTTTATTAGTAATACGTACGACCTATGAGAGAAAGTCATTTCTTTTCAAAAGAGTATACAATAAAATAAGATGTAAATTAAAAAATCAATATCATTATTTTAATTTATTATATTATTACCACCAGGTTATCAATATCTAGTCTAAATGATAACATTTAGACTAGATATTGATAAACAATCATTTTAAAACGCTCGGATTCGATATCGGAAACGGATTCAAAAAACTACCGATGCGATTTTCCGCAATTACTATTTTAATTTCCGAATTTGAATATTTTTGATGTTTCTTTACGGAAATATCAATTCGATGATCCAAAAATTATCGGAAATTAAAATAGCAATTGCTTAAATTCGCCTCGGAAATTTTTGAATCCGTTTCCGATATCGAATCCGACGTTTTAAAATAGCCCTGCTGGTGGTCATCGTGCATCTCTAGTCAGATCAGCGACATTTTATATTTTTGTTTGACACATACTCGCAGTGTTGCTGGCAGTTTATCTCGAAAAAATCCGAAATGTGAAATAAAAATCGGAGCCAAAAAGGTAAAAAAATTAAAAAATCTTGTTAAAACAGTTGGGGATTAGATAGTAGGTACTTAATTGTCTGTTATAAAATTCAATTGCGAGATTCGACCCATATTACTAAAAATGCAATAGGTATTGTTACTAAAAAGGTGATTGTTTGATACACCTCAATAAATAAAAATAGCTCCCATTTTTACCGAACTACAAGACGCTGGGAAAATTTTCACCCGTACATTGTGGAACTTGTGGACATATCGAAAATACAGACAGTGATTTGTATCCTCATTTATAATTTGGATAGCAAGAGAGTGAAACTTGCTTCCGACGTCTGTTTTTCATTACTTTTAACTATCTAGGGACTTTCAAGGTCTAAGTAAGTGAATGGGTTTCTTTTGGGATAGCGTGCTCCATCTTAGGCTTCGTCATCGTCCTTTATGGATGGGTCAGCGGGCAAACAAAATGCATTTTTATTATATAAAAAAAAACACAGATTTTCAGAAACATCTTATTCTATATGGATAGTTTAAAATTTATTTATTGTAATAAGGTAGACTCGAGTTAGTTCCATATAAATTTTATCTTGAACGGACCATAGGTTCATTTTGAAAATTTGATGGAATTTCTTGACTGACAAAATAGAAAACACCAGAACACAAAATAATAAACAAAGAGAATAGCTGATCCAAATCGCTACCAGTTAGTGGGGCCAAAACATTGGTCGCAGTGATAGCTTAGATAGTATGCTAATACTTTGGTCAAGGTATTCGCCGCGGGTCGTCCTTTTCTCTAGGACATTAATGTTATTCCATCAGGCCTCTTACCATCGTCCCGCACCAGGCCACTCGATTCACGAATTGCTGACACTGGCAAGAGCTCTGTGGACGATGTCAAGTGGCGCGGAATCCTGCCTGCGCTTCTTACGCGCTATAGCCTGTGGTAGCTAATCCGCTTTTTTTTTAATTTTATATTCTTCTTGGCAAACAAGCAAACTGCCCTTCTGATAGTAAGCGGTTACTGTAGCCTAGAGACGCTTGCAAACCATGGGTATCACTCATGCGTTACCGGCCCTCTCTTCACACCTTTCTTGAAGAAGGGTTTGAAAAGGAGTCAAGATTAGCTGATGTACCGGTAGCAGGTACTTACTACACTGCTGGTACCCTACACACAGCCCACACAGACTCTCCTCATGGAGCTCTGGCAACCTTACTCACCGCAGAAACACAACACCACATTAAATGTAATGTTACTTGGCTGCGATTTTCTATAAGGTGGAGGTACTTCTTCACTCGGACTGCTCCAAATTTCGAACGCGTCCTATTATAACAATTGATGTCATTGTTATATTTTTAACCGCGAGCCAAGCGATTAAGATATCGTTATTAGTGAGTTTTATTTCTTATTTACATAAAAGATAAAGATTTCTTATTTAAAAAAAAGCCTTGTTGACTGATTTATTCACGGGCGCTTGAGGTCCTACACCAGCCCCGCCGACCCACGTAGGTACCCATCACCGTAACGTCCACCGAGTCCACTAGAACTTGTCAACAACAACAATCTTATGTCAGCATTGATTATATCGAATGTAGAAATCTTATACTCTACGCGAGCGAAGCCGCGGGCGAAAAGCTATTTTTTTTTGTTTATGTTAAATGGGCTGGCGTTTGACCTTCGACTGACTCCATGAGGAGTTCTGACGAGGCCGAGGATGTAGTACGCTTACCCAGAAAAAGCCTATTCATTCTGGCTTTGAATACATCTAGGTTATAGGTGTCGGGAAACACAGACCCCGGAAGAGAGTTCCACTCCTTTGCTGTTCGTATAAGAAACGATGAAGCGAAGAGTTAACTGTATTTTAAAACATTTGGAAAAGTAAATTAAATAAATTAAAATGTTCCTGCCACAGACATCTACGTGTGAACTTTTGCTTCTTTCGCCTCGTGGTCTTGCTTTTTACATTAGCTGGATGGGTTCCCATTCACGTACATACTTTCTGTATGTATTGATTAGTAAGCTCCACACGCTATCATATGATACAAACATACAGCTCTTGAGGTGTATACGTCATAGGGATAAACTCCATAAAAAGGCCAAAGTCAGTCCAGATGACTTTATCCTACATAAAACCTATACGCGCTACAGGAATTTCTGTAATAATTTACTGCGAAAAATTAAAAGAAAGAAAAAGAAAGGAAAAAAAAATAAAAAATTAAAAGAAAGGAATTTACTGCGAAAAATTAAAAGATGAAAGAAGTGAATTTTTGCGAGCCAAAGGAAATCCAAAGAACACATGGAATGTTTTAAAAAGGATTGCTGACATGCAAAATTCACACTTGCCACCTACAGAACTTCTTAGTTTAACTAGAAATCCAATACTTTCCCTTAATACCGTTAATGAGTTCTTTGCTGGTGTGGGCAAGCGGCTAGCGGATAAAATTATAACTGCCAATCATCACTCAATAAGATCTGCATGTTCTACAAATCAGTCGCAAAGTAATTCGCTTGTCCTACTGCCTGTAGATGAGATCGAGATTGAGACCCTGATTAGAAACTTGCGCCTTAATTGTGCAATTGGTTGGGACTGCATCTCGTCTAAAATTTTAAAAAGCTGCTGTCCGGTTCTTGTTCACCCCCTTACGCACATCTGTAACTTAGCAATAACTACTGGGATTTTTCCAGCGGCTTTTAAAGTAGCATTGGTTCACCCTATACACAAATCGGGTCCAAGAAATATTGTGGACAATTATAGACCAATCTCGATACTGACAGCGATGTCGTCTTAGAGAAGATAATAAACAATATATTCAACGGTTTTCTGGAAAAATATAAACTTATCTCTAGCAATCAGTTTGGTTTCCGTGCTCGGATGTCCGCTGAGGACGCAGTCGATTGTTTGACTGGTAATGTCGTTGATAGCTTAGACTCGAAAGAAAAATGTTTGGGTATTTTTCTTGATCTCTCAAAGGCCTTCGACACCGTTTCCCATCCAATAATTCTTGCCAAATTGGATAACATAGGTGTCAGAGGAACTAATCTTTCCCTACTGGAAAGCTATTTACAAAATTGGACTCAGATGGTTAGTGTCAATAAGTGTCTCAGTGACAAACAAACCCTCTATTATGGTGTACCCCAAGGTAGTGTGCTGGGCCCTACTCTATTCAAAATATATATAAATGAACTTTGTGACCTAAAAATTCCAAATTGCAAAATTTTGTCTTACGCTGATGACACTGCACTAATCATCAATGGTAACACCTGGACCGAAGCCAAACGGCATGCTGAACATGCTTTACGGATTGTAATGCGTTGGTTGAATAGCAATCTGTTGACTCTAAATATTGAAAAGACAAAGTACCTAACTTTTTCATTAAGGAATTTTAATAAGCCGAAGGATGCATTTTCCATCACTGCTCATACTTGTGACCACCTTGCCAATTGTAACTGTTTGCATCTAACTAGGTCTAGCACAGTAAAATATTTAGGAGTTATATTGGACGACTCGATGAACTGGCATGCTCAAATAGGCAACGTTTGCTCTAGGGTTCGCAAACTGATCTTTGTGATGAAGAAACTTCGCTCTTCCACTGATCGCGATATTTTGTTTATGGTTTACGAGTATCTATGTAAGTCAATTATTTCATATTGCCTCCCAATATGGGGAGGAGCAGACAAGACTGCTATGATAAAACTGGAGAGAGCACAAAGAGCTGTCTTAAAAGTAATGCTATTCAAACATTTTCGATACTCAACTACGCAATTGTAATAAGATTGTAAAGTGTTGACGGTGAGGCAGCTGTTTGTGCTCCTCACAGTTCTACGTCGTCACAATTCAGCTGTCCCTGTGCCTATAGGCAATTGTTCGCGCCGGAGGAGAATCGCACCATGCCCGCGCGAGTACCATCGTACAGCATTTGCTACTAGTATAGGTATCTAAGCTCACATTTATATAACAAAGCTGACTCACTTCTATATATCGTGTCTCACGTTAAATTTGAGGTGAAAAACAAACTGAAAGATTGGCTTTCAAGCTTGGACTATGAGATGACTGAGGATTTACTCAGATGATGAAGACTCTGACATTCACACACACCCACACACTCCCCCCACACACACCTACACACCCCCCCACACACACTTACACACACACACACCCAAACTCTACCCTTGCAAACATCCACACGTTTCTTATTGTATTATATAATAAAGCATTTTTTGGCGTTGGTCCTTCACTGTTGTATAGAGGTTCACTGACTCCCATAATACAGATTATTCTAGCTTGGGAGCCAGAAGACTCAAAGACTTGTAATTATAGCCGTTGTCTATATTTTTGTCTTCTATGAATATGTATGCTTTTATGTGTGGCAATAAATAAATTATTATTATTATTCAATGACTTAGTTTTCTCGATCATCATCGAAAGGATGATCAGCGTCCGCCTCTTCGGCTACCGCGCACTGCTGGGTAAGACAACGCGCGAGTGAGATCATCATTATCATCATCAGCCGATAATGTCCCACTGCTGAGCACAGTACTCCACCACGCGTGCCCACTGCGGATCGGTGGAGGTAGGCTAGTGGTCAACCTACTGTTGGAATTTTTCAAGCCGCCTAGGAGGCATCCAACTAGCTTAACGACTATCACAATTAAGTGATAACCGGGACCAACGGCTTTACGTGCCTTCCGAAGCACGGAAACGCTCGATTTGAAATTCCACTAGGCGGTCACCCATCCATGAGATCACTGCAGTGCAATTCTGTTAATTTTTTGACAGCTAACGGCGACGTCGAATGACGTCATTCCGTCGACGCGGTCTATTGTCTATACATTCATAGTGCGGTGCTACATTTTTCAATTGGTCAATTAACCAATGTTTAATTTGTTTTTTTTTTTTTTATAATGGATACATAATACAACCTTAATAGGAACCTACACCTGTCTCTTTGTGGATCACTTTCATTTATGATAGTTTCTGTGTAATGTTATGATATAAGTATGTTTTATTATAAATTATTTATTATAAATCCAAGACTGTTCTTTTTCGAAATCAATGGGGAACAAACGCCATGTTCAGAAGAGGACATCTCGTGACAGAATATGATGATGATACTAATTTTATGGTGGTTACAGAGTTGGTACACATATTTCAGATGTCTGCAGCTCGGATAAGTCATATGATGGGCATCTTAAATCAGCCAATGATGAAGATTTTTTGGAAAAACGTCGTCAAGCTCAACAGTTGAGACTTTTGGCGAGTAATTCTTTTTACTATTCTCATTGAAATAAACATTGATTAAATTTTGCCCAGCACTATAAAAGTCAATGCATTTTTATTTACTGGAAATGCTAAAATTCTTCCAAATTCTATATAGAAGTCTTTAATATCTGGCTTATTTTTATTATTCCTTATAAAAAAAATACCTCGTCTAATTAGTAGTATGTACCTACATACGAGTATGTTATTAAACATTATTCGTGAAAAAAGTTAATTGTTTCAATATTTTCAAAATATGGGCGCTATATCTAGTTTCTTTTTGTGAATTTTAAGTCCTAAAGAAAGAAAGTAGATCGCCGAGTCGTCGCCGTTAGCTGTCAAAAAAATAACAGAATTGCACTACTGTTGTCTGTCACAGATTACTACTTGTTGCAAGCGTCTATACGCTACGGAAACCGTAGCTAGGAGTTATGTGATAAAACGCCGAACTTGTTTAGTTACAAAACTATTTTTCAACATTTACCATGTTCTGAGGTAAAACCTAAGATTTAACGAGTAAGTTCTAGTAAAAGTCCGAAATCGTTAATTTGGGCTGTATCGCGATATTATATTTATATTCGTGTGATAACAGAACAGTGACAATGATAAATAGAACAGTGACAATGATAACAGAAAAGTTCGGTCTTTTTTTTTCTTTAGGTATTTTTAGGGACTTTTATCCTATAGTTCGGACTTCTACCATTAAGATTTGTAAGTAAATCTTACGTTTTATAGGGAAATCCTAGGATATACCGAGGATCGAACTGTTACAGTAACAGTAACCTACTAAGTTTAAAAATTTAAACCCGACTACGGTTAAATTGCGTTCACAAAAATACGAAACAAGAAAGTATTCTTATTTGAAATTCTTATCTGCTAACGATTCAATAATTAACTAATTTTATCATCTAATAAGTAGACGACATAAATATTCTAATTTAATACAGATATAGTGAAGTTCAACAGAGGATAGCCGTGGTCGCTTGCCATTATTTTAACATCAAATCAAATCTTATAGTCTACGCGAGTGTAGCCGGGGCGAAAAGCTTGTTATTCATAATTTTCTTTGATTAATTTACTTTATTTCTTTTGGTTACCTTTTATTTCAAACTCTGAACCGAATCTCACGAAAGCATAATACTTGGGGCACTGCTACAAATGTATACCTACTGTGGCAAATGTTTTTGTTTTAAATTGCATGAATTGTGTTATATAGATACGGTTTATGTTATACTAGCGATCCGCCTCGGCTTTGCACGGGTGCAATGTCGTAATGTGGTGTCGAGCGATTTGCGCTCGTCTCGGTCTGCCCGGGCACTGTATCGCGAATACTGTTTCTTGCTAATTTTTAATCTGTGATATCTTTTAAAATAAATAAATAGATAAATGATAGGTAATGATTTTCTGTAAATAGCAAACTTTATCTATATTAAATGCCCGTCGTAACTAACTTAGTTATTTGATAAGGATTAATATTATATGGGTCAAAATAACTAGTGGTACAGTAGAACCCACAAAAAATATTTCAATCGCATAAAAATGGTTACTGTGGGTTATACTTATCCATAAGATATAGACATATACTATCGCTATATATTTTTGTAGATATTTTTTAGATACACAATTCCGTAGTACATCATTTTGATATATCTCGTAAAGTTTAGCCAGCGTTAGCAAAGAAAGCGCAAAAAATTGTGTTTACGAAATATTGACCTTTGTTATATATTTTAAACATATAACATGGATATATTATATATAAACCTACCTGAAAGAGAGTCTTGAGAGAGGTAGAGCGTTTATTCGTTCAAAGAGCAGCTCGACTGGTGAAGTACCTCAACCTTACAGAATACCGCAGCCAAATAACTTTATGTTGTGTAAAGTTGTGTTCCAGCCCGTGAGTAAGGTCGCCAGAGCTCATAGGGGAGGGGGGAAGGGTCGGTAACGCGTGAGCGATGCTTCGTGTGTTGCAAGCGTCTATGTGGCTACGGTAACCGCTTACCATCAGGCGGGCCGTATACCGACTTAGTCGTAAAAAAAAACTAGGAAAATTATCTAACTCATAGTGAAAACCGCATCAAAATCCGTTGCGTGGTTTACTCCTTAGTTAGCAGATAAACAGACAGACATACGCGGAAAGAGACTTCATTTTATATTATGTAGTGATAGTGATAGATTCCATTTTATAGTTTTGGTATCAGTTTGTATTTTTGTTCAGTATCAGTTTGGAACTCGAGGGCAAGCAGTCATGTTGTTAGTATACTTTTTAACACTTGTGCTACTCCTGATAGTAGTCTTGTACTACTTATCAGTCAGGAAGTTTGATTACTGGCAGAAAAGGAAAGTTCCTCATCTAAAGCCCATACCACTTCTTGGTAATTACGGCCAGTTTATACTGCTCAAGAAATCAGTGGGGGTTGTTGTCAAAAAAATCTGCGATCAGTTTCCTGAAGAACCGTACATTGGAGCTTATTTCGGTACCGAATCAGCACTTATAGTTCAGGATCCAGAACTCCTCAGACTCGTTTTGGTGAAAGATTTCTACTATTTCAATGGGAGGGAGGCATCTGCCTACTTTGAGAAGGAGCCACTAACGAAGAGCGTGTTCTTTGTCTCCGGAGACCAATGGAGAGTGACTCGACAACATTTGACTCCAATGTTCACGTCGGCTAAAATGAAGAATATGTTTCCTCTGATAGAGAAATGTTCTCACGTATTTGAAGACTTGCTGAAGGATGAGACCAGCGTCTCTGACGTGCTGGAAACAAACTCCTTGGTGTCTCGATACACCATGGACTGCGTTGGTTCCTGTTCCTTCGGAGTTGAGACAAACGTAATGCAGAAAAACTTCAAACGTAATCCCTTCAAAATAGTCGGAGATATGATCTTCGAACAGTCAACTATTAGAGGAATCAAAAACATCTTTCGGTCTATCTGGCCACGTCAATTTTATGCACTAGGGCTCGTTTCATTCCCAATGGATATTACAGATTTCCTATTAAATTTACTAACGGCCGTTTTCGAAAAACGTAACTACAAGCCATCTTCTAGAAACGACTTCGTAGACCAAGTATTGGGTTGCAGCAACAGTAAGTACATAACTGGTGACAGTATCGCTAATTTGAAGACTGGTGGCTCAGAGAAGGTTCAGATTGAAGTGGACAATAATTTTCTAGTGGGGCAGAGTTTATCGTTTTTCGGAGCTGGTTTCGAAACCTCGGCTACGGTTTTTTGCTTAACACTATTTGAATTAGCGAAAAATAAGAAAGTACAGGAACTTGCTATTAAAGAAGTTGATGATTATCTGATAAAACATGACCACAAAGTTGAATACGAATGTATCAAACAGCTACCTTACCTTGAGGCTTGTATGGACGAGGCGATGCGTATTTTATTTATTTTTTTATTTATTTATTTGACCAAAATTACATAATAGGTACATAGTTTTACATTGCCACCTGACGAAAGCCTGAAAGGCTTATGTGTCCGGTGAGAGTTCATTTTATATATTGACTATATTATGGTTTATATCGCGGTACTTATGCTAAAGATACACATAGTTAAAGTCATCCCCTTCCATTCCCAGCATATACTTTTTTATAGGCTTGATCATTTTAACATTTTCTGTATATTTGGTTTGCAGTTCCTTAGGTAAACTGTTAACTATCTTGGGCAGTGTGTACTTAAAGTTTCTCATTCCATAAGTATTTTTATATCTAGGCAAAACATACATCTCCGAATCCTTGAGAGGTCTCAAGTTTTGCTTTCTTTCATACAATTTTAGGTTACTGATATTATGATGTTCATCTTTAAGAATTGCTAATTTTATTTTATTGTGAATTGGTAACACTTGACAGAACTTAAATAATTCAGAGTAGTTTTCCTTATATTTTGATCTTATGTGACTTGGAACAATAGTTTTCAAGATTCGTATTTGTAATTTGTAAATATTATCTAAATGTGTCTTATAAGTTCTGCCATAGCTACTTATACCATAATCAATTACAGAATCAACCATAGCTAGATACAAGAGTCTTAAAACCTGATATGGAATTTTGAATCTAAGAATATATATTTTACCCAGGAATGTCCTTAGTTTGTTACAAATGTGCATTATATGGAAATCCCAATTTAATCTGTTATCTATTATTAATCCAATATAAGTGTGTTTGTGAACAAATTCAATTTTTTGACAATTACAAGGTTTGATATTATTATGCAAGCAGTCATGCTCATGGGCCACAATGCTGGGTACATACGCATTTATATTGTGACTTGAATGGATGTGGATGGCCTTTGTCTTTTGTGCATTAATAACTAACCCAGCATCATGAGACCATTTGCATAACAACTCCAAGTTATTTTGCATCTCCTTTTCAGCTTTTTTTAAATCTTTATTGTGTACAATTAAGCATGTATCATCAGCAAACTGATACACAGATCCATTTTTGATTACATTGCACATGTCATTAACAAATAGTAGATATATAGTCGGGCCGATAATTGAACCTTGAGCCGTGCCCTTTTCAGTTCTAGCTCCGTTACTCAACTGGTTTGCGACTTTAACGTAGGTATATCTATCACTATGATAACTCATTAACAACTTTTGAAGAGGTCCCTGAATACCACTGTTTTCTAATTTTGTATATAGTGTTTTATAATTAATCATATCAAATGCTTTACTAAAATCAATGAAAACAACAAGTACATGTTCTTTATTGTTCATGTACTCGTTGATCTCATTGGTAAATTTACATAAAAGTTGGGAGGTACTACGGTTTTTTTGAAACCCAAACTGATTTTTGTTTATAATATTATTTTTATCAAGATATTTGTTTATTTCATTTCCAAAGTATCTCTCAACTATTTTATCTATACATGACAGTATGTTTATAGGTCTATAATTATGGTATTCTTTATGGCAACCCTTTTTATAAATAGGTCTTATTATACCTATCTTAAGTTTCTCAGGGAAGCTGGACGTATCAATGCATGAGTTTATAAGTTTTGTGATTATCGGAGTTATAGAATTATTAATTGATTTTATGTCTGATGCACGTATTTTATCATATCCAGGACTTTTACTAATATTTAATTGATTAATTAGTCTAAAAACTTGTTCGTTGGTAATATGTTTTAATCGCATTGACACCTCCGGCTCACACTGATACGACAAAGGGTCTAACAATTGTCTATGACATGATGTTGAGATATTATATACACTGTTTTGGAATTCCTTTTCGAAATTGTTAGCAATATCTTTTTCATTTAATTTAAAAGCTTTCAGGATCATATCATCAGTTGATGCTTTTATATTGCCACATATCTCGTTAATTAAAAACCAAAGTTTTTTTGGGTTTTTAAAATTTTTGAGTATTTCCTTTTTAATAAATTTGTTTTTTGCTTTATTTATACACTTATTAGTCTTATTTCTATATGAGTTATAAAGTAGCCTTTTATTTATATTATTGGGATCTTTTTTCCATATTTTATACAGTTTATTACGTTGTTTACACATTTTTTTTAATTTATTATTTATCCATTTGCAATGTACTATGTGTGTGTATGTACCCGGTGTTCACCAATCTAACTCGTGAGGTGATGGAAGACTACACTTTCCCCACCGGCTTGAAGGTAGAGAAAGGTATGCGCATCCATATTCCCGTCCAGACCTTGCATTACAACGCTAAATACTTCCCTGAGCCGGAAGTTTTCCGACCTGAACGTTTTCTGCCAGATGAGAAGAACAAAATCACACCTTACACGTACATGCCCTTTGGAGAAGGTCCAAGGATTTGCATTGGTGAGTACCTAATTTACATCTTATTTATTGACTATTTAAGTCCTATGCAGGCCGTAGCTGTTGAGGATAAGGTTCAGAAGTCAGCTGTCTGTTAAAAATAAAAATAGATTCAGCAATGTGAACTTTATTATAAATTTGGGTATTTTTTCAAATGATTAAGAACCTCTAGGCGACACTGGCTGGAAACATATCCTAAATGTTTGTTGATTGGCAGGTAATTAATCCATAAGAGAAAGACGGACGGTGACTCAAAAGTGAAATTCCATGTATTCAACCATATTATCCCCAAAACGTTAGAATTTTTCAACAAAGGACACGTTGTTTATTGGTGATTATGTAAATGATGTACGATAAAGTATCGTATATTGTTTAATTATGGACTGTTATGTTATCTCGCCTTTGGAAATATTTAAATAAAATTTTAATAATCAGTAGTAAACATAAAATATAATATCTGGGTTTTCTGATTCTTCCTATCTAGAATAATATACCTCTTCTGGTATCATATTATTATTTTAAAATACATTTGTTTCAGGTGCCCGATTCGCTAAGATGCAAATAATTATAGGTTTAGTGACGATTTTGAAGAAATATAAAGTCTCGTTGGCTGATGGTATGTCATCTAAGGTGACCTTTGATCCTCGGACGATAGTCAGCCATACGGCAGAAGGAGTATTCTTGAAGTATACGTCAAGGAAATAATGTTAAAACGTGACAGAACACTTTCTTATCGCTTTATTGATGCGTTTGCAATTGATGAAGCTAATTTACGTCGTGTTAATACACGAACTTATGAACAAAAAGGTCAAATGGCATGAGCAATAAATATAATAAATCGATAATTAACATAATATATATTTTGTACCTATCATTTGTTGTAAATAAATTCATATTATTATCGTAAAAATAATGATAAAATAATAAATGTAATTTTTTTTTTTTGATTTGTTTTTTTTTATTACAGTAAAGTTATATATACCTAGCTTTATGTTTTATTCTACAAAGGTAGCAAATAAGCACATGACTTGCTTAATGGGTAAACAAAAGAACATTTATTGTGCTAGGTAGCAAGATCTTGGTGGAAGCGACCAGGACCTCACATCGCACACGCTCGCGGTGTGTCCCGCGTGGGAACCCGAGCGGCGGATCCTGGTCGACCTTTATCGGTCGGAGTCTCTCTCTGCCAGCAGTCGTGTGGGCGATGCTGAGCGGGGATACGGCGTGGAGGGCCGTAGCCTCCTTCTGTGAGACCGTAATGGTCCAGAAGGAAGCTGCTGAGCGGGATCGGGAGAGGGCCGATCTCGCCCGGAGACGATGCCGCCGAGGCGCAGCAGTGCCTCGTGTCGCCCCTTAACTGGGGCTTAGAATCAAAGCTACCGTGTTCCCCTGCCTGTCGTAAAAGGCGACTAAACGGGGACCTTCGGGGTCGTGGGCAATCGGGGCGGGGGCCCTGAACGCCCAGAAGCGGCCCCGAGGAGGATGATGGGTCGTTGCGGTCACGACTCATCGTGCAATAGCACCACGAGGGTGCTGGGGGAGGGATCACACTTCCCCCGGGACGGGCTATCACAGCGCCGCGCGTGGAGGGCGAGCAGGTACGCGATCTGTACGAGAGCCCGCCCCCCTCCGTAGCGCAGGTGGCAACCACCGTGGGGTTTTAGCCGGTAAAAGTCCGGCATAACCTGGCCGCTCCCCCCTAGTGCGGTCGGGTACCCTATGAGGATTTCCCCACGCTAATAAAAACAAAAAAGGTAGCAAGATCTGACAGTCGCAGTAATTCAACTAAGTAGGTACCCACTCTTTATATACACAAAAACACCCCTCTTCTCTTCATGAGAAACCCCATGCTGTACTCCCTTGGGAAAAAACGCTGGGGAAGTCGTCTACTTATGTAACTCAAGCGCTCGTGGTAGCATGATTAGCCGTTCTTAATCGATCAGCAAAGTTAAGCTACCTCCGTCGTGATCGGTACCTGGATGAGTGACCGCCTTTTGGTATTTCAAATCGAACGTTTTCGTACTTCGGAAGGCACTTAAAGCCGTTGGTCCCGGTTATCACTTAATTGTGATAGCCGCTTGAAAAATTCCAACAGTAGGTTGACCACTAGCCTACCTCCACCGATTCGCAGTGGGCACTTGTGGTGGAGTATGAGGCCTGTGCTCAGCAGTGGGACATAGGCTGATGATGATGAGGATGATGATATAAAATCATGCTTGATGTGCTTACTTAAATGGGCTACATTTTAGCATAAAATAGTAGGTACAGTAACGCCAATTTATCTGTACAGGTGATCAAAATTGGAACTAAAGCTCTCGTTTGAAATTGTCAGCCTAGGTGCAGCACAGACGACAGTCTATCTGTCAAAATGTCTGTCTGTCTTATGAAAATGTAACCTATACAATTCTAAGCAGTAAAGTACACAACGCGCAAAAAGTCTGCGAAAGATTAGGATGTACCCAAATCCCCATTAAAGTACAAAATAATACATCGCAATCTCTTGCATTTCTATACCACGTACGTCCCTAGCTAGAGTTCCGCCGACAGAATGATCGAAAATGTAATGTATATTGTGTTGTATGCTTTGAATCTGTGAAAAAGTCAAAATAAGTGGCTTAGCCGTTTCGCTACTACAAGAACTATTGTATAATCATAAAATTATAAATTATTAGTTACGCACCGCGGTTTCACTCGCGTTCCCAGGATAAAAAGTACCATAGGCCTTCTCCATACCATAGGCTATGTGCATGCCAAATTTCATGATTTTCCGTTGGATAGTTGAGGAGTGAAGGCGTAACAAACAAACTTTCGCATTTATAATATTAGTTAGGATACTTTGAATCAAGTCTTGGACCGCAATGGCCGCTATAATTATACAAAAAACTCTCATTACTCATTGCAAAATGGACAAAAGAGTCTGAATAAAGTGTTCAGCCGAGGGGAATTTCCGTTTCAAACGTCTGTAGCGTTTAAACAAGGAATTTATTGCTAAATAACTTGAAGTCCGTTTAAATATTTACAGGAGCGAATGAGAATAATGATCGCTAAATAACGCTGTGTAGTAGTTTTGCCAGTTGTCCCGATTTGTGTAAGACGCACCGATTTTCTGAATAACGTGAACCAATTAACATCTTGATCGGTACGCCAAAATCCCGATTTCCTAATAAGTGACAAATAGTCATCGCGATCTTAAATGTTAAAAAAGTTCAATTAAAAGACCATTTACTCGTATTATAGGTATAAGATTACAAAACTCAAAATAATTCTATAACATTTAATTACTATAAAACGCACGTATTTGATGTTTGAAACCGATGACGAGGGGTCGTTGTGGTCACGATCACGACTCGTCGTGCGATAGGAGGTGTCACACTTACCCCGGGACTGGCTATCTCAGCGAACGCTATGAGGGGCCTCGAGTACGCGTTCTGTGCGAGATTTCCCCATGAAAAAAAAGGATGATGGCCACGATAGTTAGTAAGTAAGTAAGAAAAATTTATTAACAGCACAATACAAGTAAAACAAAGGAGCGAGAAACATACTGTAAGATTAAAAACTAGATAAAAAATATATGTAAAACACAAAAATAAAAATAGACATAATTCGACTGTTTTACAAAAACCTTAAACCGACTTCAAAGTACACTAAGAAGTAATCAAATCCTGATCTGATGACAATGGGACCAAACGGGAAGCGTACCCTTTCAAATAAAAAAAGAATTTTCCAAATCGGTTAATAAATGACGGAGGTAACAAACATAAAAAAAAAAAAAAAAAATACATTCGAATTGAGAACCTCCTCCTTTTTTTGAAGTCGGTTAAAAATATAACAAATTAAATAAAATTAAAACAATTAGTTTCTCGCATCGTCAACGATGGGTGTGCTGCCAAACTGCACCCAGCTGCTGGTACCCAGCTCAGCATGTGCTGCTGTATAACAACAGCGCTGATTTTCAGCTGGCACCTGTAGTGACTCCGGACGAAAGTACAGGACAGAAAGAAAAATAATTAAAAATTAATAGAAGAAAATATATATATATATAGTGATACATGTATACTATGACATGTTCACATGCCATTCAGGTCGCGATCTCATAGCATGGTTGTATATCTCTCATATATCTCATATATCATATCTCATAGCATAGAGTGGCTTCCATCTTCCAGCCGAAAATCTACCAGCAAGGACGTCCCGTTGGTTTTAGGAGATGTATTTCATAATCCGTTCCCATCTTGTTATTTCGTTTGATTTTATAACCTTTGCGGAAAATGTTTTAGGAATTATCAAAGTACCCTTACATATTAATTTATTCTACCCGTTGTTAGCACCTACTTAAATGATATGTAATTCACATTAATTAACTTTAATTTATAACCAAAACACAGTACTACATAGTAATTTTCGTAATCACTTTGGCTTCCAACAGAATAACATGTTAGTTATAAAAGCTCCCGCTCGTTAAAATTAACGATTTTGTGTACAAACAGCAATTACTTAAACCAATTATTATCTCTAAGTCACCTTATTTAATACCAAATAATATGGTTGTTATTTTTTCGGATACGTACCAAAAAGATGAAAAATTAGCCCTTAGCTCACGTTCGCACGAACGATGTTTACGCGCGTTATTTTCAACGTTATGAATACAATGTATGACTTCTCCTATACGTGTTCGCACGCTGAATTTTTTTTACGTCGGGAGTTTTCATACATTCTAGTAAAAAACGCCAAGCTTAACGTTTTTTTAAACGCCCGTGCATCTCCATCCATCTGTCTGTCCCATCGGCATATTTCAGTAACTAACAATGCTATAGATTTGATGCCGATCAATGGAATAGTTTTAAATATTGTCAAAATAATATTTAAGGCTTTTAGTCAATAAGTAATTTAAAAACTTTTATCATACTAATATTATTAATTTAATTAAATATCAGAGTCAATCATCTGCAAATAAGACCTAGCGAAGGTCATTAATATATACCTAAAACAGAAAAGTGCCCAGAATAGACCCTTGAGGCACGCCCAATTTGACTAATGAGCTCGATATTACAAAATAACAAATATAATTCGATCAAAATATATCCTTATGAAATAAGATGGGCCGCCATCACCAAATGTAATTGTAATCTCATCCTAATTTGTCCAGATTCGTAATTTTTTTTCTTTGTTTTTTATTAAATCGTACCTTCACATTTTTCTTCATTCAAGGTCTTGTTCTTTATGTTAATTTAAATAATGATATGTATATTGTCTTCTGTCCGGTTGTATGTTTTTTTGTTGTTCTATCGTGCGTTTACCCGCTTATGTCTTTTTCTTTATGTTAAATTAAATATTATGTCTTTTGTCTTCTGTCCGGTTGTGCGTGATGTCACTAATGATACTGAAAACCAGTGCTGTTACCCGGTTTCGGGATAACAGTGTAATACTGAGTCGCTGACCAATTTTGATATCACACAACACTACTCTTTGCTTTTTTTGTCAATGTGCTATTTGTTTCATTTGTATTTATAATATTTTTGTAGTGTATATATTTCATTTCATTTCATTTCATTTAAATGGGCATGCCTTTGGCCACTGACCCGTCCAGTCCATAAGGGACGATGACGAAGCCTAAGATCAAACACGCTTACCCAGAAGAAACCTATTCACTCTGGCCTTGAAAGTTCCTAGATTGTAAGCGTCAGGAAATACAGACGCCGGAAGCAAGTTCCACTCCCTTGCTGTCCGCATTATAAATGAGGATGCAAAACGCTGAGTCCGTATTTTCGGTATGTCAACAACGTACGGATGAAAATGTTCCCGGCGTCTTGTGGTTCGGTGTAAAAATGGGGATGGTAGAATAAGGTTGAAGAATTCCTGCGCACACTCTCCAAAATATATCCTGTCAAATGTCGATAAGAAAGCAACTTTAGGGCTATGTGAGTTTCGCCTTAATTAATAGACTCATCTCCGATAAGCTTCCTGGCTCGGCGGTCTATTGAGTCGAGGGCGTCAAGCTGGTGGTAAGAGATGACAGCAGTGGTCCATGCATGACCAGACTTGTGCTTTATAAAGTTGAAGCAACTGTCCAGGCGTGAAGTACCGCTTGACCTTAGAGAGGATACCCAGCTTTCTAGCAGCTGTTTCTGCCTTCGACTCAATAGAACAGCCAAAGTTTATTCGCCGGAACACGGAAGGTAACTTCACGCCGGAACAAGGCAGCCGCTTGGCTGCGTGGCTTAGTTCGGGGGGTGGTGACAAGCCACGGCCGAAGCCTACCACCATAAATTGTTGCTCGTTTAGCACCACCCAGGGATCACATGTAGGGTGGGACCTACGGACGCGAGCAACCCGATCCCCAACATTCCTTATCTCCAAAGTTCCTGTATCCACCAGTATCAAAGTCCACATCCCATAATGACACGAAGATTTCGGATAAAAGAATACAAAGGCGAACGTTAAGTCTACTTATATAATTAACAGAACGATAGATAAATAACATCTATTATACTCGGGCGAACCATCCAGTTGTAAACTATTTCTTTAAATGGAAAGTTGTTTTTCAGCGCCAAGATTGGATCGCGAGTTCGTATTTTTTTTTGATCTATGTTATGGTGTTTTTGTTTGGTCTTTAGATACGATCAACAGTGAATGTAGCGATATTTAAATTAAATTTAGAAATCACCTGTAGGTACACTATGAATTAATATAATCATAGAGAAAATAATATACTACGTACAAATATTATGTTAATGTCTGTCTACATAAACGTAGGTACGGATGTTTTTGTGTAAATTCGTATATTTATTTAGTTTTACGAAGACTATCGATTTAAAACAAAACATAGAACATAGAATAAACAATAAAAAGCCATTAAAATATGTTCAGCTGTTTATATCTTTATGTTTAGGTTTATTATTATGTAGGTAATTATATTTTATCATGACGTGTATTTTCTAAATTCTTAAACTGTGTGAGAGTCAATTAAAACAAATCGGAAAAGTTCACAACCATTCTGCGTAATTGACTTTATCCAGTTTTTATCCCAGGAAAACTAAATACGAGGATAAAACTTCGGGGATTTCATATTTCCAGACATAGCTTTTATAGTTGTAGGGGAGCACGTACTCTCGTACTACGAATGCTTTCCTAAGTGAGCAATAACAGCTTTCAAGAAAATATTTGTCCCATGAGTTTACAATGAATTTTCGATCCTTCAAAATTTCCAAGCAATCAAATCTAATCTATATATTGATAATAATACTTTTCCTGACTGACTGACCTATCAACGGACAGCTCACAACCTTTGGTTGGAAATTAAAAGTTACTTGTTTCAGGGTTATTGGGATTTCAACCCTAAGGCGGTAAAATAGGGTTGCTTTGTAGCGGAAAGCTAGCTATCCTATAGATTCACAAGTATTCTAGAAAAATGGTCGATTACTGTCGCGTTTTCAGCTCAAAGAGCATCCTTACACGTTCTCATCGCGTCAGCCAAAACATGGTCGAGGGTAAGTCATTTTGATTTAGTCAAGCAATCCAGCAAGTCCGATCTATTTTGAACCTTATTAACACAGGGCTCAGTCGGTCTCAAATAAACGCTCCACTATTGAATTAGGGTTCACGCCTACTGTAATTTTAGTGAAGGTTCTGAGTTATTTCCATCGAGCGAAAATCTTTTTTCACTGGGTTAGCGTCTTTATTACTTTATCAGCACATCAGGACTTACGTTGCCACTCTTTATTACTTTATCAGCACATCTGGACTTACTGTTGACACTCGTTATTTTTTTTTGTCAATAGGGACATAGCCACACACAGCCTAGTCTCTCATTCAGGCTATAAATTATTTTTATACTCAGCGCCTTTGCACATTATAAGAAAAATTGTATGGGCGTGTCTGATCAGCCCCGCTAGACAAGATGGTTGCCGCTGGTATGAAGGGTTTGCTATCGGTACGCGATCAGATTATATGAACACTGTAGACACAGCATCAAATTAAATTAGTTAGCCCCTTTGCACGTTATAAGAAAAATGTCTTGTGTCTTATCAGACATGTCTTATAAGACATTCAGTGGCTCTGGTGGTTATATGAGACCGTGCATATAACAAGAAATGTCTGGGCCAGTCGACAAGATGGTTGTCGACAATCGTTATCGTTAGTAAACGATCAACCTTTGTATTGGATTGACATTTCAAATCGAAATATCACGTGATTTTTAACAATCTCTTATGTCAATCCCATACATAGGTTGATCGTTTACTAACGATAACGATTGCCGACAACCATCTTGTCTACTGGCCCAGATATTTCTTGTAATATGCACGGTCTCATATAACCACCAGAGCGACTGAATGTCTTATAAGACATGTCTGATAAGACAAGACATTTTTCTTATAACGTGCAAAGGGGCTAACTAATTTAATTTGATGCCGTGTCTACAGTGTTCATATAATCTGATCGTGTACCGATACCCTTAGCAAACCCTTCATACAAGCTGACTAATTCAATAATTAGGCTCGCGATTAAAAAAATAACAATGACATCAATTCTTACTATTGGACGCGTGTCCCTCGCGAGAACCATCGCTTTGAATAACAAGCATCCAGTGTTGACATCGAGCTATTATTACTACGTGTAGTAGGATGGCCTCACTTGAATGGAACATAGTTATAATGTGTGGCATCATCTCTATACGTTGTAATAATAGCTCAATGAGTGGTGGTCTTATTGTTCGATGGGCCGGGTAATACCGGACCTACCTATTTATCAGTGTCCCTTCTTTATGAATAGCTTTTTTTTTTAAATAATTTAATATGGAAAGATAAAGTAAAAAGGTGTTTCATAAATCATCTACATTTTTTTTGTAATATTTCGAAGTCGTCAAATAAGCATACGGCCCACCTCGTGGTAAGCGGTGCTTAATGTGACACGGTACTAGTGATCAGCTACTTTTAACGCTGACTGTACAGGTGTTTTGTAAATTAGCATATGTTCAGGTGCTTACGTTGCTGACCGTACGTTTGAAGTCATGTTCGCATCAACGGTTATTCGCCACGTTTGAGCCATTCAATTTGCGTCAAATGCAGCTATAGACATTTGATCGAATGTGCCTCTATTCACACTACCGATTGGAATTCCAAAATTAGTTGCATGGCGTTAAATGATTATTCAACTATATCAATAATATTAATGCATGCAAATGTCGGTTAGATTAGCTCAACTGTTACCCTTTTAGAAATTGTTAACTACAGTGATGGCTCAAACCAATAAAATATAAGTCCTACCTAGAAATGTTGGCTTTATTTCGGCGATAGTGAGAAAAACGTAGCGAGTCACGACGTGCGAGTGTCAAAAGTGTTTGTGCTGCCGATTTGGACGTTTGGCAACGTTCGATTTTTAAATTCCCATACGATTAATGCTATTGGCTATTATTTTTTCAAATGTTTATAAACCGGACCGCATAACTAAGGCTACGTTCGCACGGATTCTTATCAACGCGCGTTATTTTTAACGTTATGAATAGAACGTATGACCTATACGTGTTTGAACGCTGACGCGTTTATACGTCGCGAGTAAAAGCTTTTTTATGGCTGGCCCCAATGATATTATAATAAAAAGAGGTAGATATCGCATTAACGCACGAAAATTGTTGCAGACAAATTCAGACAATTGTCGTAATGTTGCTTAGCGGCTACATATAGCTATCTCTTTCTGTACCATACGTTCCGTATTATCTATCGCATTCACCTAATTCAACAATAACTGAACGCCGCTTAGTATGAGGGTAGCATATCTCTAGTATAATATCATTGGCTGGCCCCCAGATTGTGTACAGCAGTTGGACAGTCTGCTTGTGAGCAATGTTTTATACTAGAGAACAAAACATTTTCGTACAGTATATTTTTATTCACAACATTTGTTTAATAATTTTGTAAACTGAAAATCGTTCAGGCGATTTATTTCGAATGTATTTATTTAAATAAATAACGGACCAACTCGCATGGTTATCAGCTTGCAAAAACGTGCATATTTGTAGCTTTTAGATATATATTATTTGCTATATTTTGAAACGTTTTTTTTTAGTTTGGAATATTGATTTCTATTGTTTTACTCGCCCGCGCGGATCGCCAAACGGTCAAAGGATTAAATATAATTTTATCCAATTAATTTATATATATTTTTTTAAATATTAATACGTGAAGAGAACACTTTGTACCCCTTTTTAGGCATGCGCACATGAGGAGTCTTAGATTTCGCATAGTTAAGAGGAAAGGATGGCTGCAAGAAATTTGAAAAATAGGTTTTTAACATATCTGTCGCGCTGTGCCCGAGCTATCCCGCCCGAGGGCGATAGAGACAACTACAGCTTGGACCGATTATACTTATTTAATTTAGACGAAATCGCTAATTCGTAATCCCCGGTATCCTCCCCCAAAACTGGATAGATTAAAAAAAAAACAAGAATCATAATAAGAAGGGCTTTGGCTATGACTGTCGGTTTTCCTTTGTTTTATTATATTCGTCAAATTTGTTCGCTGAACATAATAATAATAATAATATAATATTTTATTGTGATATAATACAATTGATATATTCTAGGTTTAGATAGCCAATAATGTCTTGCATACTGAGCCTTAAAATAATCTGTGTTATCGCACTAATTTTTTATGTTGAACTGTGCTGCATAATTAGTGATTTGTTTACCAAATAATAATACTTATTTGTATCAATGAGGGGGTAATTTATAGCAATTGTATTTATTATTTATGTAGATAAATAAATAAACTTAGGAAATAAATATTTTTACATTACAAAGTGTTTTATTTGCACCCCAAAATAAAGGTCCATATAATTTCATTAACATTTAATTCTTCATTTAATTTACATTTTATTTATAGAAAATTAGGATTTATTAACTGAAGATTGCATACAATGTAGAAATTTAAATAATACACCACATAATGACATGTCAAACCAGTACACGCTATTACAGTTACAATTACGTTACAATAAAGATGAAAATTGATTGCACGAATTTGACAAAGGACATTATGTCCATACCCTCATATTTTCCCTTTATTCATAGAGTGTGTGTGTTTATTGAACGTCTGATAGGGCGTTAAAAATGGTAAGTTTCTGTGATTTTAGAAGGCTCCTAATTCTTATAATAATAAATTAATGGAGCAAAAAACAACCGAGGGACACACAGTGGTACCTACAGATTGCATGGTAAAATAATCATTGCTCTAGTGTCATTATCCAGAGAGGAAACTGAGGATTACATTTGTATGGAACAAACGCCACCAGCATTTCCTCTTAAAGTTTATATGGAAAAGAAAGGTACAATTTATTTATTATTTCAAACTTTAAATGTTGATGAATTACGCCGACAGTTAATTTTGTGGAAAAAAAAAAACCTCCCATACTGGTAATGGCACTTAACTATAAATTCACAAAATGTTACAGGATCTGAGTAAAGCCTCCCTTAAGAGATTCCTAAGCCCCCACAGTTTTTATACACGTTAGTGTACAATAAATCATCTGACCTGATCTCAAGATATCCAGGGTCCTAGTCTAGCCATATTTCATCGTGTCCGTACTTTGAGCAATAAATAGGTAAGCTAAGATTTTAATAACTTTATTAAAAATATTGGACGCATAGTCGTTTAAAAATGAAATATATTATTTTCCTACTAACTATTATAAACGCGAAAGTTTGTATCAATGGATGTTTGTTATTCTCTCACGCAAAAACAACTAAACGGATTTTTTTCATTTTCATTATAAATTCATCATCATCATTATAAACGGATTTGGATGAAATTTGGCACACAGATAGAATATGATCTGGATTAACACATAGGATACTTTGTATCCCGGGAAAATTCAAAATTCAAAAATTCAAAATTCAAAATTCAAAATCATTTATTCAAATAGACCTTCGCAGGCACTTATGAAAAGTCTGACTCTAATACTCTAATACCGGTTCGGAAGGTTGCATTTGCTGAGAAGAGCCGGCAATAAACTCAGCAATTACTCTTTTCAAAACAAGCTTAGATTAATTACATAATATTTACATTCTAATCGCACTGACAACAATTGCGTGCCCCGGCGCGGCGGCAAAACTACAAAGTAGACTGAATCTATATTTAATAAGTAAATAAATAAATGGCAAACTTAAGCAGACCAACCCCCACAAGCAGCACCTGTTCACAAGTATGACGCGTGTGGCAGCCATCACCCTCCTCGCCATATTGGAGGGAAGTGAGCGACCCGTCACACGACGCCGCCTACCGGGAAAACATACGACCCCTCGGGAATGCGGGTGAATCCGCGCGGGACAGCTAGTACTATATACGCGAAAGTTTGTGAGGATGTATGGATGCTTGTTACATACCGTTTTAAAAAATAACCAAAAGAAAATTAAAATTTGTGTGGGTTAAATACTTTAAATAGGGAATCGCGGGAGAACCAATGAGACGGATACTAGATAATATAATCTTATGTGTTAACTTAGGTGTAAGTCAAGTATAGTTAAACCTAGGATTAAAATATATCCGTCACTTTCTAATGTCATATAAACAAAAAGGGATGAGGCTATCTTAATACCTGGTTTATTACAAGACTGACTTACATCGAAGGGGTAATGTTTATATGTCCCTAAAATAAACTTGTGCGACCTATTATTGTAACCGAATATACAAAAATAAAAGCATGTAATAATATATACTTTTTTATATTTTTATCATTGAATCATACGATGTTTTGCCGAAAGCTTAATCATTGTGTGATTCAAACTCACGCCATGGACGACGTCACAATAAAATTACCCTCAAGGAAATCCCTTTTAAGCTCTGCGTAGGTAAATATTGCCTTCGGTTGCATTAAACAAGCCTATTCAAAGAACATAACCTATATTATATTGTTATAGACGTGGAATAATGCTCGTAAAGCTCCAGTATCTATCGTCAGAGCTATTGTCCGATGTATTGTGTGGGTATCGAGAATTAATTGGATATGTTCAGCTGAGTAACTATGTTGCAATCAGTTATGATATGATTGAAACCGGATCAATAAAGCGGGTTTTCAGTTAATTATTTGACGTTCAGGAAATTGCTTAATTGCAAATGGAAGCATTTACGATATCGTATTATTTCTATTGATTTAGAGGTTATTTCAATTTAAATCTGATTGCAGCAAAGTTACGTAAACCAGGTACAGAGTGGGAGTGACGAAGTTGGTCTGTAATACAAAAGCCTTATTTATAGGCACCACAGATAAGTAATGGGTAGATAAGGGGGCCAATCCAACATATCTCAAAACATATATTTTATTTTATTTTTTTTTATTAGGGACAGCAACAGCCTCAAACAACATGAGTTACATTATTGAACTTAAAAATGTAAGGCCAATTACAGCTATCCACATACTAAAAATTACAGCTATCCACATACTAAAAATAACTTTACTTCTGTCCTATTTAGGGTTGAGGAGTCAACAAGAGCCCTTATTTTGGCATAGCCGTCTATCAGTCTATTTGCGGCTTAGATTGGTGACTATTAGTACCAGAAAGCTGTTATTCAGCATAGGTATTATACTTCCCTAGATATTAATCCGATCACGCGGACAAAGAAGCATAAAATATCGCAAATAAAATCTTGAAACAAATAAGAAACTACTGGTACAGTAGTACATTAGTAGTACCCAACTGATATGGCTTACCGATGTACCTGCGCAGAAGATACTTTTTGTACATTTTCAAAGCGCTGGAAACCGCGATTGGTCTGCAGCTGCCGCCATGTTAGCTCGCGCCGTGCGGAGGGGCGTGACTTGCGAGTGAGACAAAACTAACAGCTGCAGTGTATGAACCTTTGGAGGTGCAAGGTGGATGACACCTCCATTTAAAAGGGAAGATCTTCCGCCAGGCTGGGTCATCGTGCCTGGGGACCGCGGTCCAACTGTACATGTCGGACAGTTGTATATATGCAGATTCTCGAGAAAACTTCTTAAGCGCGATGCAGGATGTAGGATAATGTGGCGTCGCGCCATCTATCTTTCAGTGTGTGAACTATCTTAGTGTTACTGATAGATGGCTCATAGATGTCGCTACATCACTCCCTTCCTAGACCGGAGGTCGATCTATAGTTGCGTCGTTGCGTTAAGCTTGCAAGTGCCAGTGCTGCTCGAAGTCTACGGTGAGTCGAGACGGAGCGCAGATGCTGCGACAGGTTGAGCCGGCTAGTCCACGTAGTGCAGAAACCGCCACGCCGGAGAGATGATCCGGGCGTGTGCTGCGGTGGACTGTGCGGGCGGGGAGCTTAGTCGCAGTGTTGCCTTGCAGGACCAGGAAGCACGGTGAATCGGCTGCGATGGATCTGATTGAGGCGAAGTTGGCTTGCTGTGTGACTGCTTGCCGGTGGGGAGTGATGAGCTTGGAGAATCTGCTCAGAAGTACTGCATGTTCCGTGATTTTTGGAGGGTTGGAAATATTCCCATCCATCACGTCGGGGTCACCACTTTGGAGGTGCAAGGTGGATGACACCTCCATTTAAAAGGGAAGATCTTCCGCCAGGCTGGGTCATCGTGCCTGGGGACCGCGGTCCAACTGTACATGTCGGACAGTTGTATATATGCAGATTCTCGAGAAAACTTCTTAAGCGCGATGCAGGATGTAGGATAATGTGGCGTCGCGCCATCTATCTTTCAGTGTGTGAACTATCTTAGTGTTACTGATAGATGGCTCATAGATGTCGCTACAAACCTTATAGTAATGATCTAAGGTTGATTGTAAGTTTTAAGCATTCTTTCGTTAATCTTCGGGGCCATACTTTCTTTAATGTGCGAACGAAGATTCACGACGCGCCTTATCAGTTGGGTAATATTGTACCTACCTGTCCTACACGTAAAGCGGGGATGTTTTTTTTCATCTATTCCATAGTGTGGGGTGTTGGATAGGTTGTTAAAAATTATTGCGGGTGTGTTAAAACCAATAGCAGAATATTACTAAATTATTAAGCTTTAAGCCCTGCCAGCTAAACGAATATTTTTGGATATGCGAAAATTCACGGCAGTACAGAAGTGAATACCAACTTGGCTGGCTACCACCCTCAAATTGGAAATCCATCGTAGCTTCACTTGGAAGCCAGCCTTTACTACCAACTCTTATTGTGATTCAACTTAGATTCAACTAAATCCGAACCATAAGATTCAACCTGAATCAAGGGCCCTTGAATTATATAAGGCCCCGCGTTGCCTTAATCCGGCACTGGTTTAAACACAAAGAATCATGGCGAGCTTCATACATTGATTTGTACAAAAAAATTAAACATTTTAGAGGGTTTTGAATCACTTCCAATGTTGAGATTACATTACCAGCAATATTAAAACATGAAATATTTTAATAACCCCGCAAAACATAACAACAACATAACGGTTTTGGTCGCGAATAGTCGCGATTCGCCGGCATGCCATAGAAATTCGCATGTTTATCCCGGGGTTCTAAAAATATTTTAAATAGCTCAAGTTGTTTCTTAGGCACCAAGGCTCAAATATAAAGTCATTCCAACGTCTCTAAAAAATCTTTATTTTTTGTACAAATCTCGCCATGATCCTTTCAGAGTAAAAAAAAAGTTGAATACATCTGTAACTAGCTGGATCTATATGAAGAAATTTATGTTTAGTAATGGATATTCTATGGCTAAATATCATGATGATATGAGGTTGCAAAGTAAAGAACAATGGGTCAGGTTATATGGAACGCGTCCCCAGAATGTAGCACTATAAGCTATGGTGGAGATTGTTGGGCACATCGAGGGCATCATTTCATTGTACGACACCAAGTCTGGATTCCATGGGAAAAAAAAGATATTCACGGTTAAAGCAAACAAAATACTGTGTAACTTCGTTACCATTCCGCAGTATTATGAAAACTTTTCTGGGTTTAAATCATTAGATATGCTAATCCAGAGTGTAATCTATCTATGTGCTAAGTTTCACACACATCTGATTAGCCATTTTGGCGTAATTTTAAAATAAATATCGACAGAAACTTAAGCATTTATTACTTACATTACTAGGGTCAAGATCAAATATTATTATTATTCTTTCTTTTTTAATTGGCACAACAAACAAGTAAACTTACATATTACCTACTTACTATATGACATTTTGTTACATTGCTGTTCTATAAGAGTAATCAGTCCCGTTGTCCACGTATTGAATTAACTAACGGGTAACGTACTTTAATGTTTATTAATTAAAAAGTTAGGCTGAATTATATTACATTTTCTAAGCTAATTTACTGGACTGATATCAATAAAAATAGGCACACGCGGTAGCATAGAGCCTAGAGATGGACATGCAATACATTTTTCTCAGGAACACAGGTGAAGCCACAAGGCAAGGCACAGCAGCAAGGTACTCTAATATTATAAACATGAAAGTTGGTTTCTCTGTTTGTTATATTTTCACAGCTAAGATACTGGATGGATATCGATAAAAATTAGCAGAAAGGTAGCATGGAAATTGGAGATGGAACTGCAATACTTTGGTCAATGCGAAAGTAGATCTGTCTGTTCGTAATGTTTTCACAGCTATGTTACTGGACCGATATCGATAAAATATCAGCAGAAAGATAGCATGGACCTTGGAGATAGCCATACATTTATTTTTCACCTGAAAACGCGATTGGGATCGCTGGTATTGAGTATTCTGTGTCGCAGGGCAAAGCTAATAATAACAAAAAACAATCATTACCAAAGGAACATTTTTGTAACTTCAAATGTGAATATCTTTTTTCTCCCATGGAATTCAGACTTGCTGTCATAGAATAAAACAATGTGCTCGACGAGACCTACAATTACCACTACAGCTCATCGTGCTACAGTCTGGGGACGTTTTTACCCATTATCCTTTAAAACTGCGGTGAAATAGTAGATTATTAACCAAGGGGATAAAGCAGTGTCTTCTGTCGCGGGTGACGATTTAAATCGCGAGCGTAACGAAGGACTCGAGGTTTATTCCCGAGCGTAGCGTAGAGGGTGTTAAAAACTTAAATCACGAGCGAAGCGAGGGATTTATGACGAGTCCTGAGTGTAGCGAGGGATTTAAGTTCATCTAAGACTAAGACAGCTTTATCATCGAGGAAAATACTTTACTTTTCGTACCATTTGCGAAAAAATTAACACAATAATAATATGAGATAAGCATTTATTAAAAATAATGACAATTAAAAGTAAAAGTAGGTAGAACTTTATTTACAACAAATATGTACAAAATACAATCTATAACCCAGAAGTTCCCAGAAGGCTGGCAGCGTTTCCTCTTTAAGGAAAATAGGAATTTACCTACATTGTCCGATAACGCCTCATTATATTTGTAAGTATTTTGCTTTGAATTAATCCAGCTAACTGACTAACATACCGGCAAAGGCTGGCAAGAGACAGGGAGAGGTGGAAGGCAATGTAGGAGGCCTTTGTGTCGGGAGGACGCGCTGATCAGGGGACTGATACAGATCAATTTGTGTTACTTATTTGAAATTAATGTTATATTAGTACTCTGCTTGGTTAATAAAAGGCTTGAAATTGAAATTGAATAATCCAGCTAACTACTTTTAGTGCATGAAACTATATGGGTATAATTTATCATGAACGCATCGCTGAGTGCGTACAATGTAGTTTCCAACTGACTGATAACTCGATATGATGTTTAAATTAAATAATGGATGAATATTATTCATTAATTTAAATTGTTTTATAATGTAATATACTCTATTTTAAATGAAAATATCTTTATCAGATGAAGAGTATTCTAGAGCTCAAATATCACATATGTATAGAATTGATAACTATAGTGCCTGCCAGGGTTGTTAGGAATATGCAATTTCGGATCTGGATATGGATAAATGGATATATGAATAATATCATGGTGCGTCTACGTTATGTGAACCGAGTACGAGCCGGGCCGCTCTTCGTTCGTCCACAGTTCGTCGCTCGCGATGTCAAGTGTGGATGTACAAGAATGCTAATCCCTGTGTTCGTCAAAAAACTGACGATCGACGGAGCGCAGTCGAGATGTGAACGCTCGTTCGAGGCTCGTAAGTCCGTCTACGCTACGCGAATACGTGCTCCACGTGTGCTGGGCTCGTGCTCGGTTTGCGTAGACCTACCTTAAGATTTATTTTCTATTCTAAATCTAGTCTAAATGCACGGTAATATTGGTGCCGATTCTGTTGTAAATCTCACTAAACTAATTTTAGTCACATCTCATCTCTTTCTTACGAACATTATTGAAAAAGGATAGAACATATTTTAAGTTATAAAATTAATCTTTGCCGTCTTATTTTGCGTGTATTTAGGCGTAACCACGATAGATGGCGACTAAATTTATATTGAAAACAAGCATTGGACTAATTTGACAGGACTAAATTTCTTACATCCTTTTCTTATGTTCTTTGTTAGAAAGAGATATAGTGAGATTAAAATTAGTTTAGTTGTGAACAACAGAATCAGGGCCATTACCGTGCTAAATGTGTTGGTAACTAAACACGCAATACAATAATTAAGAAGGTAGTTGTATTTTTTCAAAGAAATACCTTCACGATATAGGTATATACCTAAATGATATTTAGTATAAACTTGTCAATAGTCACAGTGATAACAAATTGCGTGTTTAGTAGTTTCCCTTTAGTTTATTTTTTATTTCTAAGGCAGACTTAAGTAAGTCATGCTGACTTTAAGGCCTTTGCTTGCGGCGGCGTCGTGTGACGGGTCGCTCACTTCCCTCCAATATGGCGAGGAGGGCGATGGCTGCCACACGCATCATACTTGTGAACAGGTGCTGCTTGTGGGGGTTGGTCTGCTTAAGTTTGCCATTTATTTATTTACTTATTAAATATAGATTCAGTCTACTTTGTAGTTTTGCCGCTGCGCCGGGGCACGCAATTGTTGTCAGTGCGGTTAGAATGTAAATATTATGTAATTAATCTAAGCTTGTTTTGAAAAGAGTAATTGCTGAGTTTATTGCCGGCTCTTCTCAGCAAATGCAACCTTCCGAACCGGTATTAGAGTATTAGAGTCAGACTTTTCATAAGTGCCTGCGAAGGTCTATTTGAATAAATGATTTTGAATTGAATTTTTGATAAAATTTAACAAGTAAATTATGATATAAACTACCTTTTGCCATTGGTTTTGCTTGCATCATATCTTACTATCTTATTAGTACCTACTACCTACAAGTCCAGGGTCAGGTTGAAGGCAAACGATCTCGTGGCCGATCACCCACTCGATGGACTGATCTTATCAAGGCGTTAAGCCAATCTACCATGGTACAGTGTACTCGCAGCGCTACGAACCACCAAAAATGGAGAAGCATTGCAAAAGCAGTAACCCAAGTAAAGGAGAACATTGGCGTTGAAGAATGAAGACTCTCCATGTACTCTTTTGCAACCACGACCACTCTGACAAGAGTGCCCGACTGAGAAGACCTACAAGTGTATGTACCTACATTTTTTCTTTCTGTATAAAATTTATTACTAAAACTTGTACGTAGTATTTATATACTCTGAGCTAAAACGTAGATACAATAAACCAGCAAGTTTTAAACCCTGTTGTACCAGTAGCTCATAGTACTCATATGTCATAGCTCTTTGTACCAGGATTATTTATACATGCAGGTATAATATATAAATAATAAATGTCTGTCTTTTGCGTTTATTTTTACTTAAAAAAGGAGTACTAAAATGGAAGATTTGGAGGCTTTGCTCCGACATACGTTAGCTTGTAGCCTCGACTTGACTAGAAATTAAACTTAAGTAAGTCATGCTCATTTTAAGGTCTTTGCTTGCGGCGGCGTCGTGTGACGGGTCGCTCACTTCCCTCCAATATGGCGAGGAGGGCGATGGCTGCCACACGCGTCATACTTGTGAACAGGTGCTGCTTGTGGGGGCTGGTCTACTTAAGTTTGTCATTTATTTATTAACTTATTAAATATAGATTCAGTCTACTTTGTAGTCTTTGCCGCCTCGCCGGGGTACGCAATTGTTGTCAGTGCGATTAGAATGTAAATATTATGTAATGAATCTAAGCTTGTTTTGAAAAGAGTAATTGCTGAGTTTATTGCCGGCTCTTCTCAGCAAATGCAACCTTCCGAACCGGTATTAGAGTATTAGAGTCAGACTTTTCATAAGTGCCTGCGAAGGTCTATTTGAATAAATAATTTCGAATTTTGAATTTTGAAAATTTTAACGCTTTTTTTTTAAATAGCCCCTACTGTTTGTGTAGTGCGTGCATCTGTTGATCAGTCAGTATCTCCTATTCAGAAAATAGATCATCATCATCATCATTAGCCTGTAGACGTTCACTGCTGAATATTGTCCTGTCTAATAGTCGCCACTGGTCCGAGTTTCGCGGGTCATCGGTCCACCTAGCGTGGGGGCGCCCCACATTTCGCTTGCCTGTGCGTCTAGACCTGAACTCGGTTACCAGTTTACGCTTTTAGAAGAATTTTTTTTTATCGGGCTTGCGTTTGGCCCCTGAGCCGTCCATTAAGGACGATGACGAAGTCAAAAATGGAGCACGCTTGCCCAGAATCTTATCTCTTCGGCGATAATGAGTACCAATCTATATTATGTCCAAAACTTCCTCGAACCTGATATATTTATAGAGTTATATAGTTTCGAGTGAACCTGTGAGGTGAAGCTAGTTTATTTAACTACAGAAGCATCTGCAGTAGTTTTGAGCGAAGCTTTGCATCTGAAGCATATAATATAAAATTTTATTGCTTTCCACCTTCCTCGCTCCCCATCTTCGTTCCAAGCTTACGAGCCATGCAGCTGTCATCTGTTGAGAAGTCATTAAAGAGAACCATATAATTTATATTTTATTATTCAGAGAACGAATTATAGCATAGATTTGTTTCATGATCCCTGATATTGATGTATTGTTTACAACTGGATTTTGTTTTGCGCTTCCGAGATATACTTACAGCCTAAGATTTTAGGCTTATTGACGAATTTTATCACGATTGTTCATGCCGGTTTGGTATCAAGGGGTACAAATAAACATAACTAGTTTTCGCCCCACGGTTCCACCCGCGTCCCCAATAATGACCAAATTTTTTCTCGGGATAAAAACATTGACCTATTATAGAGAAGACGCCACACATCACAACTATGCTCCGTACAAGTGAAGCTATCCGGCGACACTTGTTGTTGTAGAACGATGAACGAAACGCGTAAGCGCCGTGGAAATCACGGTGTTTGCGAGAAAAATACTCTTAAAAGCGTTCTGATAGCGCTACGTGTTTCTACTGTCTGCTTAGACGACTAATTTTATTGTTTCAACGCTAAAGAGAACTTTAGTTGACTCTAAACAAATGGGACATAACCTTTGCTTATGATAGCTTCTCTATACGTAAAAAAGCGTCAGCGTGCGAACACATACAGGAGAAGTCATATGTTCTATTCATAACGTTAAAATAACGCGTGTACAAAGCGTTCGTGTGAACGTTCGCTGACTGTTTAATCGGAAATTCTGTTATTATATTTATTAATTAAATTAAAAATGCCTGAAAGTTTAAATAATATATATATTTTGTCGACACAACGTGTGAATATGTAAATAAAAGAAGGCCTCATGCATATAAAAGTGCCCAAAACGTCGAGGCCGGTACAAAAAACGAGTATGTAAATTAAAAGCCGGATGTACACTTCAATAAACTTAATTTGAAAAATGTTTTTCATCCATATTTCACGTTGACGTATCGACGAGAGTTTTCACGCTAGTTAGATTGATTGTTTGGAGTGCCGTCATTATTAAATTCATATCTTCATGCCTATTAGGAAAACAGAGCTACAGATACCCGCATTTCACTGAACACAATGTATGTGCATCATGAGCAAATCACAAAATGCTACCGTAGACGGTCAGGTTGTGGAATGAGTTCCCCGCCGTGGATTTCCCCAAGCGAGTACAGCATGGGGCTATTCATGGAAGGTGTTAAGAGATTTTGGCAAGGTCGGCAACGGACGAGTGATACCCCTGGTGTTGCAAGTGTCTACAGGCTACGATGACCGCTTATCATCAGATAGGTCGTATGCTTGTATTATTGGTACAACAGGGATGATTCTTGGGTAAAAAAATAATAGTTCTAATTAGTCCGTCAGTTAGATATCAAAAAATATTGGACAAGTATTTTTACTTTAGCAAATTATAAAAAAATTACGAAGATTAAGCCGAGTCAAAGTTCGAGTGTACGCTCGTGACGTCACTTTAGAGTAATAAGTGTACTCTAACGTGACGTCACGCGGAACTTCAAACCACGATATCTTTGTATTTTTTTGTTTAATTGACAAAAGAAAAAATACAATGTCTAATATTTTTTGATAATGTAAAAGACGGAGGTAGTTTTTTTTTGTCATCTAGCCCATTGTCTTTTTGCGCAATGCTTACCTACTCGTATGCTCTAGGTAACGTTGCTATCATACATAACAAAAAAAAACTGTCTGTAATGACGTGGTTAAGGGCTTATTATTATTTTATTTATTTATTAATTAAAAACTTAAAACTATAATGTTACATTATTACGGCATAACAAACTCATTCGAGTTTTACCGTACACCGTAGCAGTCATCCTTTTGAATAGGTAGGTAATCACCGCCACTAAATGCCATATGAGTATTTAATGACGGTGAACCTTTATTAAAAATTATATAATGTTCACTGGTACAGTAACAAAAGTTAGTAAAAAATATCACAAATTAAGTAGGTAGAAATAGAAAAAACCCTCTGTTGAACGGCTCGTCACACCTCCCGCAGCTCGCGCTCGTCTCGATACAAAATGTTGTATTTACTGTACTGTTGTGCTTAAAATGAGTAACTACTGGGTTATGGTAGACATGGGCTTACAAAACAATGCTAGTTAGGAATATCTTTCTATTTTATACTGTCATTATTTTGTGACTTTGCGAACCTCGGCGGTAATAATTTTATCCAATTGTAATTAAAAAACTACGCAACATAAAATATAATAAAAACCTGTTTAGGTATGTACAAATGAAGCCCTTTCATATGATTCCCCACTTAAACTTGTAGCCCCACTTTTAAATTTCTCTCGGAAAAGGTTATAACTTTTATATATTATATAAACTATTCAGCGGTTGCTGAAATATACCGCTGTGACAGACAGACAGACATACGGAGTGGCACCATTAGGGTTCCCTTTTACCTTGGTTCGTAACTCTAAAAGCAATATTGCTGTAATAATAATAATAAACCAAAGCAGCTTAATTAATTGAAACAAGCGCCCAAAAATAATTGGCAAAGACTTTGAAATCACTTAAACAAACCACGAAATAAAAGGTCCACGTTCAGGAAACCCTTTGTTCTATGGATAGATACTTTATTGTGTTAGGCGGGCGAGAAATCCATTTACTTGATTGAGTTACGTTCGGCTAACGAAATGTCCAGGGACAATTTGTTCAGCCATTTGAAGAATTTGAAGTTTCTTGTTAGATCTTTGTTGCTTGGGTTCTACCAGGCTACGAAGCTACGAGATGCTACGGGTCTACGAAGCAACAAATGTCTATGACGCGTATTTAGAGTTCCGGGCGTCGTAATGATTAAACGGAACTCTCATAGGTTCAGTCCTGTGTCTGTTTGTCCGTCCGTCACAGGCAATTTGCTCCGAATCTACTTAACCGATTATGTTGAAATTTTGAACATACGAATTTTTCTAACTCAAATACGTGTATATCCAAATTTTGACTGTAACTTGTGACGACATATTAAACAAAGGGTTCGTTATGAGGGTATATTTTTTTAAAATAATGTTTAAATATAAACTTAATTAAGAAAATAAATGAAAATCTACCTCAAAACAATACAGAAATCGGGGGGCACGGCAGTGCCCCCGCCGAGTCGAGCGCGAAGCAAACACTGCCGTACACGGCCAAGTCACACAACATTAACTATAATAATAAAGAAATCGCAGTAAGGAACCTTAGACTTGGCACGACTTTGTCTAGATTTCATTACTTTTTAGAGATAAACAAGCAGCTCCATCGAGACTTGGCTAGTTTTTTACAGAATGTTTTTGATGGGATAGTACTTTACTTATAGATACAAGAAAACCTGTAAATCTTATGTTGGTCAAAATTCAAAATGAAAGAAAGAAAGAAACAACATTTCTTTCGACATACATACAACATTACAGAATTATATATTACATTACAAAATAAACAGATAAATAAATAAAAAAAATGATAACAATATACACGTTCAATAATAATGTGCGATGTCGAAAAAGAATTACGACTCAGTTATACTTAGTGTTGCCAGGTCCCGTGTGTCAAATTTCGGAACGTAAGGATAAAATAATCGGGATGTTGGGTTTCAAATCGGGCCAGCTGCAAATTTTTTTTTTCATAATCATTAATTTTATTTTTTTTCATGAAGGTCTGATTTTGGTGAGAAAATTTGAAAACAAAAATATTTTTATGAAGTAACAGCTTAGTTATTTTCATTTTTCCTGTCAAAATTATCGAATACAGTAAAGACTCATGAGGTTGGTGAAAAATCGGGACATTTGGCGTCCCGGTCAAGGGTTAATCGGGACGTGTCACCAGACCCCTGAAAATCGGGACGTCCCGCGCAAATCGGGACACCTGGCAACACTAGTTATACTCCAAGGTATGTAGTACATACCTTCTATTAAATCTGTTGCCAAACACCTACGCTATGTTCCATAATGAGAGTCACAACCCAAAGTAAACTTGTGAGACTACGATAACTAAAAAAAACCTGATTATAACGATAAAGAGTTAAATTCATCCAAAAATAACCTACCATCATACGTGATGCCAGTTTTAAAAATGTACATTCTCGCTCATGCACAGTTTAAAAGGATCCGAAACAGGCTTACGGCCCCTCGCTGATAATGTAATGTAAAGCCGCTAAGGGCAATGGGGTTAACCGTTGGAAAATACCACCATTAATATATGCCAAGATTTTTTAATATGCATTTATAATTTTGGTTGCAGTATTGGTTATTTTTGTGTACTTCTTGAGTTAGTTTTCGGTGAAAAGGATTTAGGAAGAAGGCCACTGATTAAAATGCCCATTTTTTATCACTAACATAAGCATTCTTCTATACTACTCTATACTCAATATTATAAAGCTGGTCTCAAAGGAGCTTCCTTCCGCGGACGCTCAGATTGTGGAATGAACTCCCCGCCGTCGTTTTCCCAATGGAGTACAGCATGGGGTTCTTCAAAAAGGGTGTGAAGAGATTTCTGCAGGGTCGGCAACGCGCAAGTAACACCCCTTGTGTTGCAAGCGTCCATAGGCTGCGGTAACCGCTAACCATCAGGCGAGCCGTATGCTTGTTTGCTACCTAAGTAGTATATGAAGAGTTTGCAGGGCCGGCTTTACCTATAGTGCAGGGTGTGCGGCGCACCCGGCGCAGGATCTTAGCGCCAATCTGTTTCATCAAATAATGCTTTTAATTATGATTCGACTTAAATGTAACAAAGTAAATGTCAACTGTTAATGTAACTCTTATGGGTCAACAATCCTTATAATCGAAGGATAAAATCGTACCCCGAAGTAACTTAATAAAACTAATTGTAGGTTTTTTAAAATAAAAAGTTTTTTATTATATGAAATCGAATTGTTACCCCCTGAATGTGTCCTGCCTGTACATGATTGGTCCATGCCTGTACTAACGCGTTTTTTCGCGCTCTCCTATAATAAAATGGAAGTCCCATCTTCGTGGAGGACTGCACCCAAAGAGTGGCCAAAAAGATTGACAGACAGACCCAGCAAATAACAGGCCGATCGCCATCACCATCTCTCCAAAGTGATGGAGCAGAAGATCACGATTTGTTGAGTAACCGACAATATGGATTCCACCGCCACAGTCTCTCGGCTGGTGACCTTCTAGTGTATCTCACACACCGTTGGTCACAAGCCATCGAGAGTCAAGGTATGGCATGGCAGTGAGCCTAGATGTGGCGAAGATTTTTATGCACCCCTATTTCCAAATTTCCGGTAAAATATAACTGAAAGTTTCGATTTCAATCACGCGCCTACTGGGCGCAAGGATACTGATTGCACCCGAGTGCTATATGGGCTAAAGCCGGCCCTGAGAGTTTATTCGAATATATCTACGAGTATAGCCCGTCTAATGAGTTTCTGGCTGAGTTTCTTGCTGGAGTCTTCTCAGTTTAAGTATATTCCGAACCGGTGGCAAAATCAATTTAATTACTAGGGCCGAAACTGAATAGATAAATTTTAGATTTTTAACCGACGAAAAAACGAAGGAGGTTTACAAGTCGAGGCGTATATTTTATGTATGGAGTTACGATAGGCGGTCAGGGACTTTAGTTAAAAAAAATATAATTTTATTATTACAAAATGGTATATAATATGTTCACACAATGGCTAGCACAAGACTAATTTAAAATACAATTTATGATACGAAAAGTAGGTAATGCAACTATGCATTCTTGGTGTCGGCGACGTTGGCTTCTGCGGCGTCGGCGTTGACTACGTCGGCAATCTCAATAGGTTACGACGTGGTAACTCCTCCCTCCTTAAGATGGAAGCGCAAACTGCAGCTTCCAGTAGCGTCCTCGCTACTATTGGTGACCACCTTATTCGGCTTCTTTAACAGCTTCCATGCGATTGCGACTACTAGTATGATGTATAAAACCAATGTGGTCCAGCTCGGAGTTGCCATGGCGTTGACCCAGGTCCAGTTTAGGTCGTCTCTGCTTCGTAGATCTTCTGCTTTGTTGATTAGTTGGTGGATGCTGTCCAGTGATACATCTTCTAATTGGAGTTGATATTTTATGGATTCTTCTGGTATTTCCTGTCGTTTGGGTAAAGGGATTATTTCGTTTATATGGATTGTGTCTAAATGTGTTTGCAATGTTCTATTCAGTATATTAATCTGACAGTCGTTGGTTATTGTGGTAAGGTATATTCCAGCTGTTTTTCGGTATTCGGTTTTGGTTCCACATTGACTTCTGATGATTTCCTCTTCTTGTAATATCAGCAACCAGTTGTTATCGTAGATCTTCTGAATTTTGCCTCTCTTTAAATCCATTCTAGCGTGAGTGCAGTTTGCTGACTCATGTTTAATCAGAGATATGATGCAGTCCTTGGAGTCTTCGATCTTCCCGGTGTCCAACATCTTGCAGAGCTGGATATCTTCCGTGATATGTCGGCAGTTTTCTTCCAGGTAAGTGTACTCATCGTTGCCAAGAACAAGGTATTTGGATTTGGGTATAATGGTTATGTTATTATTGTCAGGAATGGAATAAAGGTGTATTAGGTCATATATTTTAGGGTCTATAGATGGTATGTCTAATATAAAAGTAAGCGTGTGTTCCGTACTATAAGCTTTGACGTCTATTGACCTTTCAATTTTGTGAATATTTGCCATATTAGCCTCTGCGACCGGAGTGAACGAATACATTTTTCGTAAATTCAAGATTTCTAAAACTAAATTTTGTGGGCTGATTATACTAGGATGCATTGCTCCTAATTGAGCGAAGGTCATAGCATTTTCTAGTAACATCAATTTATCTAAAATTATTTGTAAACTAAAATCTATCTGAATATAAATGTCTAAGAAATGTAAATGATTAATAACTAAATTAGAACTACGAGTTACGTTTTGCAGAATTGCAACTAGATGTTTCTGATTTTCATTTATTTTATTAAATTGATTACTAAACTCACTAATAGTGTTTTCTGCTAAAACTAATGATTTACTTTGGGTATTTTGTATACTATTTATCTTATTATATGCGTTAGCAATTTCTTGTTCGAATTTTACTGCATCTTCATGGTCTAAATTCCCGGTTATAGCTTTCACTACTGATCCTAACCCATTTATAATACCACGCCTAACTCTAACTCGGGGTGTAATAAACGTTATCTTTCTATCTATTAAAGTTATAGTATGTTCTATTTGCTCTTTGTATGATTTATGTAATTCATCAGATGCCGTGTTCTTCTCAGCATTTCTAGTACTTGCATATAACGAAGTAAGTTTAATCGAACATAAATGTATATAAGAAATATTATAAACGCAAGCTAGGCGAAAGGAATCGACCTGTTTAAGGATTTCTCCTTGTTTGAGCAAAAGGATTCCGTTCTCATTGTTAACTGGGTTGAATGTTACGTTTCCTGCTGCGTAGAGCGTGATGGCTCCGGCGATGAGGGTCCTGGAACAAGGTGTGGTCGTCGTAATAATTTGAAGTGAACCCTTATTGACTTGGAGTTAGGGTGATTACCTATTATCTCTGCGACGTTGTTAGGATGGAGATGAATGATCTTATATGGTCCTTTAAATACTGGTTTAGTCTTATCGTTACGTGCCGTTTTCGCGACCTGTTTAAATACCGTTTCACCTACCTTGAATGTAATTTCTTCCGCATCTCTGTTACGCTTTGCAATTACCTGTTCCTTGTTTTTTGACGTATAAGCTGCAACACACTCCTGTACTGCCTCAGCGTTTGCTCTATGCTTAATAACGTAGTCCTGATAGAATTCTTTGGGATAATAAAGTTCTAGCGGGTTCCTAGATGCTGTATGACCAAACAATAATTCATGTGGTGTATAACCTGTTGTTGAATGTATAGCATTATTATATGCAATAACAGAATATTTCATAATCAATTGTATAGGGTCATCTTTATTAGTCATTCTTTGTATTCTGACTATTTCTGCTAATGTTGAATGAAAGCGCTCGACTGGGGAATTTGAGTTCGGGTTATAGGGGGTGGTAAAATGTATATTAATATTATGCAAAGCGCATATTTCCTGAATAACATCGTTGTCGAATTTGCTATCTGAGTCGGTGGTTATTTTTAATGGTAGCCCTAGGACTGAAAACACATGTAATAGTGCCTCTGCTATGTGAACGCTGCTAGATGCGCTTAATGGGACAGCTTGGGCGTACTTTGAGAAATTGTCTATAATTGTTAAGAATGTCGCTCCCCCTGAGGAATATAAGTCCATAAATAGGTGCTGCATAGGTTTAGTAGGTGTATCTGTTAATGCGAGGGGTGGCTTTAGGGGATTGCGTTCATACTTCGCTTTGAGACACGTCTCGCACTGATTTATGAATCTTTGAATAGTGAGAAGCATGTTAGGCCAGTGATAGTTCCTATGAACCTGCTTATAGGTTTCTTGAATACCACGGTGAACTGTTTTACCCTCATGGTATTTCTTTACTAACTCCTGTTGTTCTGTTTTATTTTCTACCAAAGTAACACGTGAGGTACATTTGAATAATTTGGGACCCCTATCGTTAAATATAGTTGTATACACTCTCGAGAAAGCCGTATACAGTTCTTCAGAATGGAAATAGCAATGGAAAACGCGATCTGCTACAGTATGCTCTTTTAGGAATCTTATTATTTCCTGTTCTGTATTATTAACCGGTATAAATACGTCTTTAATTAACGTTCTCGAGTTTGTTGACCTATCATCTACTCTATATACTGAGCCTGGGGTTGATCTGATATGAAACTGTTTAAGCTATCTATCAATGGCATCTGTTAAAATAGGAATTCCGTTATTATCATTATCGGGCTGAGTATGATTTGTAGAAATCAATTGATTGGCATCTACTGTTACCGTACTCATACTATCAGATTCTACATCTGCATGAGATTGGGGAATGTTTTCGCTATCGGGTACGGTATTACTTTCTATATCATGATTGTTAACTCTAGCGTTATCTAACTCGGCTTCCACTTCGACCTCACCTTGGTTTTCGGTTACAGCGAGATTGCGAGCATTTTCAAAAATTCTATTAATTAATTCATCATCTTCATTATCATCTAAATTTACTGCCAAGGAGTCTATACTATGATGAAATATTTTTGCTCTTGATAATGCGTCCGCGTTTGTATTTTGACGGCCCTTTTTATAAACTACTTTATAATCGTACTCCGCAAGTTTTAGCCGCCAACGAGTTAATTTTGAGTTGGGATCTTTAAGGGACATCAGCCATGTCAAAGGTCTATGATCGGTATATATCGTGAACTTACGACCATATAAGTAGGGTCTGAAATATTTGATTGCCCATACTATGGCTAGAAGCTCTTTTTCTATAGTTGAATATCTAGATTCAGTGTCAGATATTGTACGAGATGCGTACGCTATTGGTTTATCTGATCCCACATTGCCTTGGGATAAAACCGCGCCTAGGGCAACATCGGATGCGTCTGTCGTTAAGATAAAAGGTTCGTCAAAATTGGGGTACTGCAAAATCGGGGCGTTTGTTAAAATTTGCTTACATTTATTAAATGAATCTAAGAATTCCGGAGAATGAATAACTTTACTATATTTCTTCAAACACAGTGTCATTGGCTTAGTCAGTTTGGCAAAATCTTTTATGAACTTGCGGTAATACCCTACAAGTCCTAAGAACGATTTTATTTCCTTCTGATTCTGTGGTAACGGGAAGTTAAGCACGGCTTTTATCTTATCCTTATTAGGCTTAAGGCCTTGGTCAGTCAGTTCGTGTCCTAGGAAAGTAACCTGTTTCTGTAAAAACTGAGATTTATCTAACTGTATCTTAAGATTGTGAATTTTAAACCTATCAAAAACTTGTTTTAGTTTTTGCAGGTGCTCTTGTAATGACGTAGATATAACGATGACGTCATCAAGGTACGTATACACATTATCTATACCTCTTAAGATATGATCCATCATTCTCTGGAAAGTACTGGGTGCATTTTTAAGACCAAATGGCATGCGTAGAAATTCATAGTGGCCTCTTTCCGTGGAAAATGCCGTTTTCTCAATATCGTTAGGATGCATTTCTAGCTGATGGTAGCCACTAGCAAGGTCAATTGTAGTAAAGTACTGTGCGCGTCCTAATCTATCCAGGATATCATGTATATTCGGCAAAGGATATTTATCTTCTACTATCCTATCATTGAGACGTCTATAGTCGATTACTAACCGCCATTTAACCTTTCCTGATGCATCTGGTTTTTTTGGTACAATATGAACGGGGCATGACCAGGGAGAAATGCTTTCTCTAATTATTCCCTGCTTTAGTAAATTATCTATTTGTTGACGAATCTCTTTACGTTGTTGCGGGGCTTGTCGATAACTTCGAACAAAAATTGGGGTATCATCTTTCAACCTAAGTTCATGTTTCACTGTATGTGTAAAAGTTAATGGAATATTTTCTGAGTAAAATAAGTCCCTATATTGATAACAAATTCTAGTTATTTCGCGCTTTTCCTCTTCGTTCAAATGATCGGTCCTAATTTTCTTTAAGTTTTCGCAAAGTTCCTTGTCAATATCTGTCTCTACTTGTAACGAATTAAGCTTATATTCCTTATTTTTAATTATGACTTCTGAATACGACTCTAATTCCATAGGTGACTTATTAGATATAACTTTCTTTTCATCACTATAATTTATAACCGATGTTCTAAAACTGCCATTTTCTACGTTAACAATTGCGGCTGGAGATTTTAAGCCGTTTGACCAACAATAATTATCGTGTATATATTGTCCGTCTGTATAGTGAGTTTTAACCTTTACTAACTTCTCGCAATTAGGTTCTATACTAATCTTTACAGGGCAGTCAAAATGAATAGGAATATCCGCCGTGATTGTACGTAAAACTTTATTTTTTATGTCTATGTTACTTTTCATTTTCTTCAGTAGGTCTAAGCCGATAAGCCCTTTATATTTCTTGTCAAAATCAAATAATAAAAATCTATGAGTTATCTCACTATTAAATGCTGGTGGTAGGGGAAGATATACTACGTGTTTGTGGCTCGATACCGCGTGAGCTGTAGTTATTTCAAATGGTTCATATTCTACGCAATTTTCAAAAAGGGTTCCTCGTATTACGCTGGGTGATATAGCTGAGCATGTGGCTCCCGTGTCTATTAAAAATTTACCTTGAAATTCCGGCAGCTCTATGTACGGGAGATGGTCTTTATCTTGTATGTTGAGTTTTACTAGCTCTGGTCGGACTGCTGCTCGCCGGGAGGAAAATCCTGAAAATAGCTAACCTCAGGGTCCTCGTTATCTGGGAATTCGAATTCATTCTGCGTTCCTTGTGGTTGTTGTAAAGCGTACTCGTACTCACCTTGATTGGGTAGTTGCGGTGAAATATTGCTAGAATGTGGCGAATAAAATAGCTCCTCGGCGTCGAACTGCTTTTCAGGCTTATTCAAGGATCTCATGGTGACGTCTGAAACCTTTTGTGGGGGGTTTACTTGCTGGGGAATATTTTGTTGGGCCCTAAAATTGCCTGACTGCCTGAAGTTTCCGGAGTTTGACCTAAAATTACCCGAAGCCCTGTTTTTCCAAGGCGACATGGACTGGACCCACTGCTGTCGCTGTTCTGGGGTAAAATTATTTTGTTGGGGGTTATATCCTGGTTGCGGCTGCTGCGTTCCAAAATTACGAAACTGTTGATTATTGTGGATGTTAGGTCTATGATCCGCTTTGGCCTTCGCTTGGGATGTACTTGGGAGGTTAAGATTAGAGTTTCGGTTGTATGCAAGTCTAGCCTCCTCCTGCCTTGCGGTAACTATAGCCGATTCTAAAGTTTCGGGTTTAGCTATTTTAACCCCGACAGAAACAGTGAAGTCTAATTGATTTACATATTGTTCAATGACCATATTCTCGTAATATCTCTTATCAGTATGCTTTCCTACTGCATATAATACGTCGAGCATTTCTCGAAGTCGCTTGCCATACGTCTCTGCGTCCTCGTTTCTGAGCTTGCGAGTTCGAGTAAGCTCCTGCATGACTTGTATTTCATTCCTCGGTTCGCCTAGTCTCCTAATTAGCGCGTCCCTAATTGACTCCCAGGTAGAAAGACTTTCCTGGTAGGCTATGGCATCTATTGCGGTGCCACTAAGTTTACTCTTTATTAGACATATTAAAAACGGGTGTGCTCTAGATGCCTCATCCAAAAGCGCTAATAAATTTTCTACCTCTCTAATATAATAATTTAAAAGTTTCGAATTGCCGTCGAACCTCGGCATTAAATCCTTAACCAGTTTGAAAGTTGAGTCATAATCTTTGAGCGACATTTCCGCGGTTTTATAATTCGTAATATTACAACAATGAATGAAATTTAATACCTCAATGAATGAATGCCTACCGCGATTTTAGCTTATAGACAAACACATGTACGTAATTAAATAAAGTAATTATATATAATACGGCGGGAAATATAGCAAAGGGATCTTGGACAAACGAGAGTACTCACCAGAACAATCTCTGCATCTCCCAGCCGGGTCTTGTGTAGTTCAGGACCTCCAATTTTCCGGAACTCCCGAAATGTTTTAGTGACCGCCCGAAGGTTCTTATTAACGGATCACGGGACAACGATTTAAGAACCGTACACTCTTTTATCGAAGATTTTGATTCGAAAGTATGAGTGCCGCGATCCTACCGACTGCGCCAGTTACGATAGGCGGTCAGGGACTTTAGTTAAAAAAAATATAATTTTATTATTACAAAATGGTATATAATATGTTCACACAATGGCTAGCACAAGACTAATTTAAAATACAATTTATGATACGAAAAGTAGGTAATGCAACTATGCATTCTTGGTGTCGGCGACGTTGGCTTCTGCGGCGTCGGCGTTGACTACGTCGGCAATCTCAATAGGTTACGACGTGGTAACTATGGTCACGCATAACTTTTTACAGAGTAGTCCGATTTTGATAATTCTTTTTTTATAGGGTATACCTCGAAATTGGTCCCATATAAATTTGGATACAAAAAACCTATCCTAAGGGTCGGAAAATAGGGGTGATTTAAAGTTCACTCCCAGACGTTAATGTTGAGTTGTGTATTGCATCAAAAGAAATTTAAGCAATGAAAATTAAGCATGTAGTAATTAGTAGATTATAGTAGTATTTATATACTCTGAGTTATAGTTGTACCTCAGAGTATATAAATACTACGTACAAGTTGTACGTAGTATTTATATACTCTGAGATTATAGCTACAAAAAATTAAAAAAGTAAATCTTTTTAACAAAAAATTAAGCCGGGGATAAACCAATAACCTACGTACGTATTTATTTTTTTGTAATATTTGTTTATTTATCCTCGACTGCAAAACCTTATAAAATTCAAGTTATATTCAAAATTATTTTTTGCTTTTCTGTTTTTTCGGTGGTTTAATTTTTTGTTAAAAAGTTTTTGATAACGCGAGTGAAACCATAGGCTACAAGTAGTCAAGTAAAGCTCACAGTTTGTCACATCATTGATCACGTTTCGACTGGATAGCTAAAAAACTTGCTGACTTAGTTGCTCCATTGGCTAGCTTAACAAATCCAGCCGAAGGGTCCGGTATTATTAGTATTCTGTAGACGTAGATCCTTGTAAACGAAGGCTCGTGATTTTAGGGTCCGACCTGAACGTTTTTCAACTGATATGGCTAATTAATAAGTTCTGTCCAACGATATATATTTTGTTCTATTTTAATTTTGTTATACAACTTAATATAAAATAAAATACTAATAATTAAAACTAAATCTTAAGAATTTGTAAGCGCCTGATCGAGGCGTCGCGTGACCAGAGGGCTGGCGAATACCTCGCTCAGCGTATAAGCATAGCTATACAGAGAGGTAATGCCGCCAGCATTCTGGGCACGCTACCACTTGGCAGCGACCTTGATAGGCTAGCCTATTTATAAGTTAGTTATATTTTTTTTTTTTAGTTTTCTTAAGATTTAGTTTTAATTATTAGTATTTTATTTTTTAGTTTAAGTTATTTAGTATAGTTTTGTTTAAATTATTTATAGATTGTTTTTATTCCAACCAACAATAAACTTAATATAGCAATATCCTGTATATTTGGTCGTTGTTTTGGTCGGCGACAAGCGACCCAGGAGCGGTAGTACAAAATATATAGTCCCCAAAAATGGACTTAATTCCATTAAATACTGTAAATATGTTGAGAAATACCTTATTCAATTTGAAATAAAATTACCGCAAAGTATGGTTACTAGGCACGTGCACAGACTAGAGCTAAGCGCAAGCCACCATCGCCCCACCCCTTTACTCCCTCGTACTCCCGTTGAGTATTATGTCTACACTTTAGCTTATTACATGATTTTCAAAATTTAATTTTATTATATTTATTATTATTAAAAAAAAGTATTTTTTTAGCACCAGTATCATTTGTATTATCGACCCTGAGTCGCTCGTCGCTGACCAAAACAACGACCTATATGGTACTCGATTTTTCTGTCTATTTAGATGGCTCGTTTGAAAAGTCATGTAACTCAATCGGGAACTGAGTTTTTATGGTACGAATCGATCGAGCAATTCTCTCAAAAAGGCAGACTTGCGTGTTTTAACTATAACATACTAGCTGCCAAGCGCGACTTCGTTCGCGTGGTGCTACCCTACCCTGTGGTGCTACCCTACCCTACCCTACCCTTTTATTTTTTTATTTTTTTTTTCGTGGTGAAATCCTTATAGGATACTCGACCGCCCCGGGGGTAGCGGCAAGGTTATGCCGGACTTTTACCGGCTAAAACTCCACGGTGGTCGCCATCTGCGCTAAAGAGAGGGGGGCGGGCTCTCGTGTTGAACGCGTACCTGCTCACCCCTCCAAGCGCGGCGCTTAGATAGCTCGTCCCGGGGGAAGTGTGATACCTCCCCCCAGCACCCTCGCTGTGCTATCGCACGATGAGTCGTGACCACATCGACTCATCGTCCTCCTACCCTACCCTACCCTACTCTATCTAAACCATCCAGGGAGTTAATTCTACTGAACAAAATGATCCGCCATTTATTGAATTCATATGTTACAAAAAATGTGATAAATAAATAACCGTCGACCGATTTTGTGCAAACTTCACATTAACCATCTACTAAATAGTCCGAACAAACCCTAAACATTTGGTTTGGATAGGTGATTGAGTTATAAAATTACAACGAAAATTGGCATTGATTTTTTTCCGCGCACGCTCAGATTGTGGAATGAGCTCCCTGCCGTGGTTTTCCCAATGGAGTACAGCATGGGGTTCTTCAAAAAGGGTGTGAAGAGATTTCTGCAGGGTCGGCAACGCGCGAGTAACACCCCTGGTGATGCAAGCGTCCATAGGCTGCGGTAACCGCTTACCATCAGGTGGCCGTATGCTTGTTTGCCACCTTAGCGGTATAAAAAAAAAAACTACAGCAATTCCCGTACTAATGTGAAGCCACCGCAGGCTTGTGTCTACTCCACAGTCCACCACAACTGTGAATAAACCTGTGCGAATAAGTTTGAACTGAAAATGTAATGTTCTGGTCAAATAGCTTTGAAGAGGTTAGCGTTTCACTGAATTGAAACTACTGATGCGTTAAATTGTGCAACTGCATCCTAACTTTTCCTAACTATTATAATGCGAAAGTGAGTTTGTTTGTTACGCCTTTACGCCTCAACTACTCAACGGATCATCATGAAATTTGGCATGCAGATAGCCTATGGTATGGAGAAGGATATTTTATCCCGGGAACGCGGGTGAAACCGCAACGGCCAAGCCACATATTTTGACTAAGGTGTAGAGTTTGTGAAGTTAGGGCTTGTAGTTATAAGCTTGGCTCTATATGAGATCTGATAACTTTTTGAGAGGGCGAGCCTATGGTCTCGTATTGGCAACATTTTACATGAAAATGTTTTTGGTGGGATTTCTATATTTATGTATGTGTGTATATCTATCTATTGTCTTGTTTATCTATACAGAGGAGTAGCTTTGACCCCGGAGATGGCCATAGATACTTTTCTGACTCTTCTTTTTCTCATTTTTACATTAAACCTTTGATAAAACTCACAGATTCTTAAAAGGATGGAGGCCCTCAACACGCCGGTAGATACTCGACGACTAAACCCAATAGGTACGTTTTTCATCAAACGGGATAGCTACTTCTTTATCAGAAAATCTTTTGATACACTTTTGAAGTGAAGATTAATAAATCTTTATAAAAATATGAAAGCAAAATATAACCAAGACCAATGAGAAGTCAAGAAACCAATTAGACAAATGTCAATTACTTCTTTTTATAGATTTTGCTGATGTAAGCTTTTTAATATCACAGGCTTCATTATTACTTTTCCAATTAGAACCTTAAAAGTAGAACGTTTATGCTAAAGCTCCAATAACTGATGATTGATTAAATTATCCAAATTAATTTCTATACATTGATATTTTTTTCAAGAGGCCACGATGTTATAGATAATGAATTTAGATATGTTTTTAAAACTGAATTGCTGGTAATATGACTAACTTATGTCATGACATTTTCGGTGGAATGAACTCCATGCAGTGGTTTTTCCAAGGGAGTACGGAATAGGTTTCTTTAAGAAGAGATTTCTGCAGGGTCGGCAAAGCACGAGTAAATAAATACCTCTAGTATTGCAAGTGTCTATAGGTTAAGGTCAGGCCGTAGGCTTTTTTGTACCTTACTGTTGTAAAATAAACTGTAGTTAGCATGTGTTTTTTTTTAAACTTGTAAATTTAATGCTCTCATTCCTTTCTGACAATGGTTATTCCAAATTGATAGGCGGCTCAAGTAATTTCTTAACGCCAATTTGAGTAATAGGTGTAGGGTATTTATAATGCACAATACAGCGGGCTGATGGTAAGTGGTTACCGTAACCAAATGGACGATCGACCCTTCCCTCCTCCCCAATGAGCTCTGGCGACCTGACTCACATGCAGAGACACAAAATATAGTTATTTGGCTGCGGTATTCTGTAAGGTGGAGGTACTTCCTCAGGCGAGCTGCTCTTTGAGCAAAACAACGCCTCTCTTTAATGTCTGTCAAAAATCAAGGTAGATCAGTACATCAACGTAAAACTGACCTTCTATTGCAGCAGTCGGGACGCTCAACGTGAGTGGCTTCGAGACGGATACTCAAGGGTAGTAATGGTAGTAGCTAGCCAAGTGGGTATATGTAATGTTCAAAAAGGGTGTGAAGCGGTTTCTTCAGGGTCGGCAACGCGCGAGTGATACCCCTGGTGTTGCAAGCGTCCATAGGCTACGGTAACTGCTTACCATCAGGCGGGCCGTATGCTTGTTTGCCACCTAAGTGGCATAAAAAAAAAAAAAAAAATTACAAAGTATCCCTTTTTAGTTAATTTTGGCAACCCAATCCAAATTAGGACTTCTGCCAGTGTCGATTATTTCCAATCATAATAAACATAGTCCTCAGTCAGTCACCTCCATATTAGTCATGTTTTACTACAATTTTTTTTTTTATTATTAAAATTTATTGGAATTATGACAAATCGAGTTAATAGTTAAAGTGCATGTATAAAATGGTAGAAAATACCAACCCAAAGCACGAGTCCAGAGTCGAGTCTGCGCTCGTAACAAGGTGTTTATAACTACGTCATGCGTCATAATGAAAAATAGCGGACTGACTACGATTTTGACAGCACTCGTTCTTCACTGGAATATACAGAATATACACATTAAATTGAATAAGTGTCCGGTTAACATTCTAATATAACTCTGTATCTTATATATTCTTAAAAATAAAATTGTTGTCATCGCTGAAAATACGGAGAATTTCGACGCGAAAGATTTTTTTAGACGTAACTTACGAATTTTTTATTGGGAATATCAAAGCACTTTTTAATATTCTATTCGGTTAACATTTTTCTCAAAACCCTCTTCTGTCCACATTATTGTGTTAGGTATTTTCATTGCGTTACGTCATACTCGACTCTCAAAGAAACCCATTTTTGTGCATTTGAGCTTAGACCCCCCCTTAAACAAATGTTCAAAAAAAATGTTTAATGATTAGTACCTATTCATTGGATACATTATGTAGGCTGCGTTTCTAAGACGAATAAAAAGTCACGGTATATATTCCATGATAAAATATTCTCATTGAAAAGTTGAGGCTACTTTCCAGATTTACTTGAGACTTTACTAACTCTGTGAAGGGGAAACTTTCAGTGCACGTTCAACTTAATAGAAAAAATAAAGTCGCTGGAATCCTACAGTGGTTGTTGAGAAACCTTGCAGACAGTTTTTTTTTATATCTGAAGGTTTTAAAATATTCTAAATTATTTATTCAAATAGACCTTCGCAGGCACGTATGAATCATCATCATCATCTGCCTATAATGTCCCACTGCTGAGCACAGGTCTCCTTTCACAAATGAGGGTGAAAGGGAATGCGCAATACTCCACCACGCGTGCCCACTGCGGATCGGTGGAGGTAGTCTAGTGGTCAACCTACTGTTGGAATTTTTCAAGCCGCCTAGGAGGCATCCAACTAGCTTAACGACTATCACAATTAAGTGATAACCGGGACCAACAGCTTTACGTGCCTTTCGAAGACGGAAACGCTCGATTTGAAATACCACTAGGCGGTCACCCATCCAGGTACCGATTACAACGGTGGCAGCTTAACTTTGCCGATCGATTAAGAACGGCTAATCATGCTATACCACGAGCATTCCAAGTTAGGTACCTACATCAAAAAAACATACTAAAAGAGCAAAGAATCCATTCATCATCCAATCATCCATCTCATTCACTCATGATAGACACTTTTTATCCCAGACAAAGTATCTCCTTCTACCATCGCAACTCTCGCCATCGACAGGGAGTCCATCCTCACATATTGAAACCAGAATTGTTTCGAACTGTGCGGTCTCAAAGGAGCTTCCTTCCGCGGACGCTCAGATTGTGGAATGAGCTCCCTGCCGTGGTTTTCCCAATGGAGTACAGCATGGGGTTCTTCAAAAAGGGTCTGAAGAGATTTCTGCAGGGTCGGCAACGCGTGAGTGACACCCTTGGTGTTGCAAGCGTCCATAGGCTGCGGTAGCCGCTTACCATCAGGCGGGCCGTATGCTTGTTTGCTACCTAAGTAGTATAAAAAAAAAAAAAACAAAACCGCGAGGCACATAATAGTTAATTGATAACGCTCTCGAAGCGTGTACAGAAATTTAAACAGCTTGTTATAATCTTATGAATAATTATATGTGTTAATTGTGAGGCTTCCCTACTGTTTCTGGATGTTTGTTCATAATTAACTCCAGCGACAATGTTTGCATGACCAAGTGAAATGCTTATTAATGAGTACAATTTATTTAGTTTGTTATAAAGTAATTGTTATTTCAGAATGTTTTGAAATTAGGTTGCGGCGGTTCCAACCTCTTTGGAAGGACACTGACTGGCTGACAAGACTGGATGACAAAGACGCTAGATGAATATAGGACTTTTTGGCGGAAACTTGCAGAGTGACGTTCTGTTTTCGTTTTTATTGTTATAAATTCGTGTATTTTGAGTTTTATCGTATATTATCGGTGGTATTTTATCAAATAAAGATCAATCCATGTGCACCAGTGAAGTGAAATGAAATGAATTATGTGTATCGTAACTTTTCAAGTTGTCTCAAAAAGTCCGTGAGGAGTTTCAGTATAATGACTACCATTGTAGTAAAACATGACTTTTATGGAGGTGACCGACTGAGGACTATATGTTTATTATGACTGGAAATAATATTATAACCTAGACACTGGCAACTGGAAGTATTTGATAATTATGATATATTGTTGATGGTTTTTAAACAATAAAACCTTTTTGCTCCAACAAAACAAAAACCAAACTTCGATTGAATTCCAATAACGAACGAAAAGGTTAACAATTACAAAAGTTTCTGCCAACAAAAGCAAACAAATCAAGCCTAGGTCTTCAAAGGTCCATTTACGTATTGATTAAACTCTTCTTATGTAACGAAACAATTTAGAACTACTTCGAAACTGTGTAGTTCAGAAACTGGCTGGCTGGCTTCCATGCTCGTATTTTCTTACTCAATAAATATAACAGTTAATAAGTCTAGTAGGTGGACTTTTTGGCGGGAACTTGCAGAGTGACGTTGCCAAAGTTTCTTTGATCTAGGCAAAATTTGATTTGAGAATGAGTTCCTGTTTTAGAAAAAAAAACTTTGACTTGCATAGAGACTCTCCATACAAGTCAAAGAAGTTTTTTTCCCTCGGATTATTTTTCTAATATTATTTTTTGATTACTAATGATGACCTATACATTCATCCCTCAAGAGGAAGTTCACTAATTTATTAGGACCTTATATACTCCTATAGGTACTTACTAATATAATAAAGCGGAAGAGTTTTTTGTCATTTAATGTTGTTTTGATATTTAATGTTGGTTTTCTACTGTTATGTCGTTAGTAGCACCGATTTTTATAAATAAATAATTTTATTTCTGCAGTTTATTTTGCTACATCCTTTTTTTTTATTCTTTATTTAGACGGGCTTTGTCGCTTAGCGATAATGTCGCCCCGTTTTGATAGCAATTTACAAATCACCTTCGGCTTCCCACTGGGGAATACCCCTTAAATGAGAGCAACCTCTTAACACGTCTGCTCATAGTCTCAAGACTGACCGCAGATTAGCACAAAAAAAAGAAATTAACCACTATAGTGTCACTGTAGAATAGCTCTCAATATTTTCTCATGGAACAGGGCGACACAATCTAGGACGATACTCGAGGAACTACTGCCACGGTAATATTATCTACTGCTGACCGTATTGTAGATAATTCAATTACAAACCATGTTTTAAGAGAACTTCACAGATATAGTCAAATAAGTATCACAACCAAGCGTACCATTTTTTGACTACCTACTAACACGTCACAAACACTAACTACTAACAAACTATTTAGTGATGGAAAAAACCAAATCAATTCAAGTACACCGATGCAATGTGAGTGCGATAGTGTCCACGATAAGCATTTTATGCTTCGGGCACTAAGTCTGGCACGCAAAGTAGGTGCTCTTGCGTTATCTAGCTATATCTATATCTGTGGATAACTTAGTATCATCGCAAACAGGCGATTAAATATTATAATTGATTATCTCATTCTAAAGCTATACAATAAACAGAGATGGATATAATTTGGGAGCTCTAGTTAGAGTCAGTGCATCAAAAAGTAATAAACGAAATCAATGCACAAAAGTGGCATATTTACTCATATATGACCTTTTAGAATTAGAGACACATAACTTGGCCGCCTGCCAAGCTCTGCCAAGTCATTAGGTCAAGTCGTATTTGCTCTTAACGTTACAATTCATGGCCTCTCATGAATATCTGACAATGGTCAGAAAAAGTGTAGCTTTCGTTGATAAATATGGTAAAATAAGACAAGATCTGTTAGGGTTTTCTTTTACTATTTATACTGAAATATCGACATAATTTTGGCAAAAAAGCATACGGCCCCCGCCTGTGGATGCTTGTGATGCCACGGGTGTTGCTATCCTAATCCTATCCTTATCCTAACTATTATAAATGCGAATGTGAGTTTGTTTGTTACGCCTTCACGCCTCAAATACTCAACGGATCATCATGAAATTTGGCATGCAGATAGCCTAAGGTATGGAGAAGGACATAGGACATAGGACTTTTTATCCCAGGAACGAGGAATATACCGCGGGGGACAGCTAGTAGATAAATAAAACAGATCAACTTTTCACGTATTTCACGAACCTTATAACGTAAAAAAAGGACTTTCTTACGGAGGGTTCCGCATTTATATTCAAGCCTTTATTGTTAATAAGTTGTCCCCCGCGATTTCACGCTAGTTCCCGGGTTAAACAGTAGCCTATGTTCATACCATATAATTCTATAACAATAATATAGATAATATGGATGAAATCGGTAATATCGATCTCAAGTTATGGCGTGACCAAGGGAAATAGGGATTAATTTTTACCCGACTGACCCGGAAGGAGGGTTATGTTTTTCGAGTGTATGTATGTATGTATGTCTATTTCTTTGTGCCGCTCTGCAGCCTAAACGGCTTGATGGATTTAAGCATATGAGGTGTCGTTAGATTCGTCTTGACTGGGGGAGTGTCATAGGGTATATTATTTTTATATGGCGCCTAAGAATAAAAAAATAGGGGGTATTAAAAATAAAAGTTTCGTTATTATAACAATATGGGTATCAAATGAAAGCTTGTAAATAGACCATTCCATATATGTATATATTGTAATATTTTTATGCTACCATTTTGCCGTAAACTGCAAAAAACCACGTTTAATGCAAGGACAGTAGGTACTGACTGAGCCGTTACCGTCGTACGTAACTCACAGAGTTGCGATGGTTGTTAGCGTTCCTTTACCTTACCGCTCATTTACTTACTAACAACATACAACTCTTTCTGTATAAAACTAAAAAGTCTGAAATAAATTAAATTATTAAAAGAAACAAAAAACCCGACTGCGTACATACTTAGGTTATTGGTTGTCCCCGATTGCAATACCTTATAATATTCAAGTTATATTCAAAATTCTATAGATTTAAGAGCTTGTTTTTCTCTTTTCAGTTAAGTTATGTTTTACGCAGTCGGGTTTTTTGTTTCTTTTAATAATTTTTATATAAAGTTTCTTATAGAGCCAAATCAAACATTTTCGTATTTCTTGTATGTCGACCTTTGGGGTTTGACTCGTTGACTTTTACTGCTCACCATCAGGCGGGCCGTATGCTTGTTTGCTACCTAAGTAACTAGTATAAAAAAAAAAACAAAAAAAAAGTTATGTGACAGATGGCTGGCTTACTAATGTTAGATATTTATTCAGATTGGTTAGATCATATTATTATGGTAGAAGGATTGAGTGATGTGGCAATACTGACCATAACGAAAATAGCAAAACATATAAAAGTGAGAGCTAGACACAGCTCAGTACGGTCATAGTTTTACCCGGTTCTGTAACTTATTATAAGTTAAGACTAAGATTGTGAAGTGAAGTGATTACCTAATTAATTGTAATATTATAACAGTAAACCTATCGGGGCCCATGAAGAGTTTGTTGCGTCGCTTCTTCTCCTCATATGGGACTTTTCCGAAGCGATAGTATTACGTTGTTTCATTGCCTACACTACGCCCGCCGAATCCTGATACCACAGAACCTTAATCATTGTGTTCGTATCGCTTGGCAGTCGCTGACGCTATTACTAATAGGTCCCGTTGGCACCCTTCCGGTACAGAACCCTTACAGATCGTGATATAATTTAGGCAGTTTAACTATTTTCACTACGTTTACCTTTAGTAAAGTGAAAATGTTGCCAACCTTTTAAATAATTCACATCTGTGCGGGTAAGCATAGAATTAGGTACATTAATTATGATCGGTTCTCGTTCATTTTCAGATTAAATTGAAAATGTGGCCACACCGCTCCGGGCCAAATCCCCGAATACGCATTTATATTAAAGCTTAATATTTGTATGCTTAGGATAATATTTTGTTGTTTATTTTTCAAACGGTTTTGGTTAAGCTGTAGTTGTGATGATGTGGCAGGTGATTAACACACTGCCACGCATCATGCTGCATGTTGCGTGTCAACGCACCTATGCGCGTACTTGCGGAAGTGCAGATCTGCATCATCGTGCGAGTTTTTTACGCACTCACGCTCGTATTTGCGTTTTGTGGATTCACGGCGGCTCTGACTCATTCCATACAAAATCACGCACGCCACTACGAGACTCAGTGTGTCATACCTTAAAAACGTTAAAACACGCATTCACGCGCTACGCTGCGTGGTGCGTGGCAGTGTGTTAACCGCCTAAAGGTGGTAGCATCAACCACTACCAGTGGTGGCCAAGAGGTCGACCGCGAAGGCAATTAAGGTAGTCAGCGAGAAATTAGAAAAAAAATGCCGCATGATAAACTTGTGGAGCATAGGCAAGTCAAACTTCCACCCAAAGACGCAATGCTGATTGAAATTCATTGAATAATATAATAACTTCGCAAAAAAAATAGTTTCGCCTTTTTGCAGTCCACATAACATATTATTGAACACAAATAGATCTCATGGTTCAAAAGTTTGGCCACCCCTGCACTATACCATACTAAGTCTTACCATACTATACTATGCTATGATTTCTTTACGATATTTTCTTTACATAGAAAGCTCATGCTTACTATGGGATTCGAATCCAGCATCCATCGTCACTTTAGCTGTTTGGCTTTTATAGCTAATCAATAAGATTAAACAGATAAACATATTTATTAGTAATATTCAAGATTACAAGTAATAATTTTTACATTTCGTTACATAATTTCAAATTTAAATAATAATCAAATTAAATAGTAATAATTTTCAAGAACAATATAAAAAAATAATTCATACAAAAATAAATAAAAATTCTTCTACGGTATAAAACGCCTTCTTAGCGAGCCAACGTTTCAGGGAAGATTTGAAAGCCAATAACGTTTTTGTACGGAGAACTGAGTCAGGTAAGTGGTTGTATACCGCTGGACCCATGATGTGGGCCAGTCTGTGCCTGAAAGCGGCGAGTTTCTGAGCATGAAAATTTTTTAGTTTTTTTTTTTGTACGCAGCTCCTGTCCATCGTGCATCGGTACCATTTTCTTCACAGTATTATATAGTAGTATATAGATGAACGCCATCGAGAAAACATCCCTTTAGATAAGTAATACAGAGCCATCTAAATCAGCAACTAGTAACTTGTAAAAAAAAATCTGCGTTGTGCACTTTTTGAACAAACTCTTTTGTCATGGGCAAAAAAAATTTAAACTCGCGTCATGTCACGTGACCCTGATCGAAAATTCGTAAGACGGAGGGAGAGTAGGAGAGGAAGTATCCCCCGCTCTTTCTACCGTGCGGCGAAAATGTATGCCTACGCCTGCAATTAGTTTTTTTCAATGATTTGTACCTATTCATTGGGTACATTATGTGGGCTGTGTTTCTAAGACGAATAAAAAGTCACGGATATTCTTTAGACATACAAATTTATCTACTTAATTTAATTAAACCTGAAGTTTTATTACAATGTTTCCGGTACCGGCTACTCCATTGTTACTAGTGTGTGCCCGACAAACTTCGTATAAACAAGACCCAAGTTTTGAATCGACGTTGTTATAATATGTATCTTGGCCCCATGATTTAGAGTTTATTTCCGTTTAACACATCTTGGGTATTGACTAGAGATCCAATTGTCGTTTCTGTAAACTGGCAACCAACATGAGAAACTTTTCATCTCACTTCATGAAATTAGGTTATTCAAGATTTTTCCATTGTGTTCTTAGTTGGAATGCTCTTTTGTAGGAAACAAGACTTTGAGAACAGTAAGTTTACCAGTGCGTCCTGTCTGTTATGACCTATGGAATCGAGACGTGGACACTGACGCATAGACTAGTCCATAAATTTTAAGTCACTCAGGTAGTGGAAAGAGCTATGCTCGGGGTATCTATGAAGGATAATATCAGCTACGAGGTCATCCGACTAAGAACTTAAGAGTGCGTATAAAGCAAAATAACAATCTTAGAAATGAAATTTACCCAAGTAAATAGTATTTAAATGAAAAAATATTTTTATATAAGTATTTTCATTATATACGCGAGGTTTCTATCTGAGCAAAAACATAATGGAATGAAATTACCTCGATAGAAAAAAATAATGAATTTTCGGTTTTATTCGATCATGGTGTATCTAATTAAGATAAAAAATCGATAAATAATATCACTATCATATGACCTAGGGCTGCTACTAACGATTTTTAAAAATATTCATAATATTCATATTTATATTTAAAAATATTTTAATAATATACTTTACGAGTTATTTAGATAAAAAGCGCTTAGTTCATTTTTGTTCCGCGAAACACGCTATCTCCATCTCATTTCCACACGAAGATTGGAAATAAGTTTGTTTCATCTGACATTGCCATATTTTTCTGGCTTGGTACGCACCAACGAATTAGCAAGCTGAAGCGAACCGACACGGTCGATGGAGCCAGTGTTTCCAATCTTCACCAAGACGGAAACAGGCTCTCAAGTGCAACACAGCTGGTAGTTGGCGGTTGACTTTCAATTAGCCAGCCAGAGAATAGTGCCGATTCTAGGACTACATTTCTTACATCTTTTTTTTTCTTATGTTCTTTGTTAGAAAGAGACATAGTGGCCGTGATTCTGTTGTTCATAACTAAACTAATTTTAATCTCACTATGTCTCTTTCTAATAAAGAACATAAGAAAAGGATGTAAGAAATTTAGTCCTGTCAAATTAGTCCAATGCTTGTTTTCAATATAGATAAAGATGACAGGAATAATATGGATAATTATAGACCTATTGCACTCATATCAATTTTCTCAAAGATATTTGAAATGGTCATCCACAATAACCTTAATAATTATTTTGAAAACAATAACTTATTTACAAGTGAACAAAAAGGGTTTAGAACGGGTAAATCAGTAAACATGGCCATTTATGAATTCCTTCATAAAATCATGCTTCGTATGGACAAGAAATTACCCGTAGTAGCTTTATATATGGATATGTCAAAGGCATTTGACTTTGTGGACCACACTATACTACTAAAAAAGCTATATATGTATGGGGTAAGAGGGAAAGTACTACAATTGCTCGAATCTTACTTGAGTAATAGACAGCAAAAGACTATCATCAAAAGAATCTGCGTGAAAACTAAAACCGAAACCGATTACACATCTGACTCTAAAACGGTTCGATATGGGGTTCCACAAGGGAGCGTCTTGGGACCCTTATTATTTATCATTTATATAAATGATTTGCCTAAGGCTATTGATCATCCTATGGTATTATTTGCGGATGATAGCACTGTCCTATTCTGTAAAGAAAACATTTGTAGCTATGAAAATGAAATTAATGCTAATCTTGAATCTGTTATTAATTGGATGCAATCAAATAATTTACTTATAAACTTAGACAAAACCAATATTATGAACTTTAAACAAAGGCAAAACCAATTATTAGGACTAAACATCAGTTACAACGGTAAAAATGTTTCTGAAACAAGTGTTACAAAATTCTTAGGGTTGTATATTGATAACAACATGAAATGGTCAACACAAATTCAATCGTTGTGTGACAAACTAAGCCAAATTGCATATGCCCTTGTATAGGGCTTGTTAAATAAAGTAGTCAATCAAGCTGCACTACTCACAGCCTACCATGGCCTAGCAGCTTCAGTACTAAGGTACGGTATAATATTTTGGGGAAATGCTTCAGGCAAGGAAATGGTTTTTAAAGCACAAAAGAGGTGCATAAGATCTATGTGTAATCTGAAACGTACAGACAGCTGCAAAAACTACTTCAAAGATCTTAAAATATTAACTGTTCCCTCATTGTTTATTTATGAAACCGCAATATTTGTTCGAAATAATTTAGATAAATTTACTCAAGTCAGTAGTAAACGACGACAAGACAATCCGTGCCTTGTACCCTCAAAATCAGCTCTTTATCAGAAAAGTGTTTTTGTTTTTTCGATAAGTTTGTACAACCATCTTCCTCAAAATATAAAGCAATGTGCAAACATAAATTTATTTAAGAAACTTTTATTACAGTTATTGACATTCAAAGCTTACTACACTATTGATGAATTTATGACTGATAAAATTTGAAATTATATTTATTATTATTGCTATTAGATATGACATATAACTAGCCTGACATGTTTTGTTTTTATGTCCACATTAATTAATTAGGTAATGCTCTAACTTATGTTGTATTATTATTTTCGTTTAATTCTTTTATTTGTATTGTAATAAGACATTAATTATTAATATTGAATTTAACTTTTATTGCCATTTTAATTTGATTGTATTAAGAATTTGTACGCCTAACGGCAGAACATAGAAAGTACCAACTCTGACATTTTGTAACATCTTTGTTTTATAATAACCTGTGTTCAACAAATAAATATTCTATTCTATTCTATTCTATAAATTCAGTCGCCATCTATCGCGGTTACGCCTAAATACACGTAAAATAAGACGGCAAAGATTAATTTGACAACTTAAAATATGTTCTATACTTTTTCAATAATGTTCGTAAGAAAGAGATGAGATGTGACTAAAATTAGTTTAGTGCGATTTACAACAGAATCGGCACCAGTGAGACTAAAATTAGTACACTAATATTAGTTAATAACTATAAAGATGGGAGAGTGAGAAGACCATGAGAACGTGGGGGTCCGAAGCTTGCCGTTTTGCTCGCACTTTATCATCAAAATTAATCGAGGCCTCCGGAGACCAGCGGGCGAGGAGCCAACGCCTCAACCACAGAGGATTATATTATACAGAGCAACAGCTCCCTACAAACGTCTATTATATTAGCCTATTCTTGTAGGGCTGTCAAACTAGGAAATAAATTTAATTAGAAAGCTGGGTAATTTTTTTAATAATTATAAATTATAAGTATAATTTATTGAGGTGCGTCTACGCTAGGCAAGCCGAGCCTAACCGCTTTGCACGTTATCATCGCGGCGTCAAGTATAGACTTACAACGAGCTTAGTCTTACGACACGCTCGCCCAAACTCGTGGAATTTGCTAGTTCCCAATTTCCCATTGAAGAATTCCACTACCCAAACTCCAAAACTACTACAATTAGGCGTTATAATACCAAGATGACACAAATAATGGCGTTTTGATCACACTAATATGAACTCTTACTCGAAAGTAATGAGGGCACATTTGTATTAGATTTTTTTTAACATTAGATAAATTATTGAATTAGAATGAAATTCCTTTATTGCACATATGAATGTTATTATTAACGTTTTATATAATGTCCAACTGTACCTAATCACTATTACAACCATTGTGAACAATGAAAATAATGTCATTATCACACACTTGAAAACCTAAAATAACAGTGTCTTCATCTATACTCTATACATATATAATGCTTTGTCCTGAATGACTGACTGACAATCAACGCACAGCCTAAACCGCTGATCGTAGAGACCTGAAACTTTGAAGGTGTGTTCTTTGTATGACGTAGGCATCCGATAAGAAGGGATTTTCCGAAATTCTACCCCTAAGGGGGTGAAAAACGGGGGCAAAGTTTGTATGGGACAACGTGATTCCTTAGTCCGATCTACTTCAAATTTTGCATAAACATTCTTTAACAGAATTGGTGGAAGACGTGTTTCATATTTTATTGAAACTCATCGCCTAACGGGTTTAAAAAGGGATAAAAAGTTATTTTAGGGGTGATTTGCATCGAAGTTGAAATCAATACTCCTTAGTGCTTTTGATTTAAATATTCTTTTATATTTGATATTCCAATTTTAAAATTTGTATTGCATTGCACCGTAGACGGAGAATTACAGGTAGACGGAGGTCAAGATACGTATATGTCAAAACATATATGTGTGAGCAGGACTAAGCGTATTTTTGTCTCTATCTCGCGTATAGGTTTTTATTGTTTGACCTCAGTGTCGTTGAGGTCAAAAAAGTTTGTGTAGGTATATATATGATATTTATTGATGAGAGCAGTGAAACTGTGTTTAGCCCAAAATTGAATATCTCGCGCGTGACAGGTTCAGTCCCGCTTTTCGAGGATTACTCGACGGTGAAATCATCGTTGGACGTAGAAGTGGAAAATTATAAAGACACCACTGCACAAAAATGGCACCAGCTTTCTCGTGACGCGTCTGAAACACCACTGTCCCGCGCCAATGGGCGCTAAATGTCACTGTGATATACAAAAAACAAACTTCTAAGTCAACGCATTCAAAAGATACGGCCGTATATGCCGCATATTTGACTATAGGGTACTTCCCGTTGACCTAGAATCATACAATTTGGCAAGAAGCAATTGAATGTAGCACAAGTAAAGGAAGAAATCCGAAAAGCGTTTTGCAGTTACGTCGCAAAAAGAAGAAAAAAATTGCCATTACATTACAACATAATCGAAAAAAGGGGAAAATCTCCGAGAATCGATTCCCGTGATTATTGAACTATTAATATAGGTACCTAAAACTTTCTACGGAACTCGCGGTGCGTAAGTCCGACTCGCCAAGTGGCCGGGATTTTTTTAGTATCTCCCGCTTTCGGCGATAGAATCCAGCTTATTTTTTTTACTCAAGCAATTATAAAATACCGCTTAGACCGAAAAAAAACTGGCAACGCTGCTTTGTATATATTCTCAAAGATATTGCTTGGTGTGTAGTGATAGTGAATTTTTGTGTAATTGGCTGTAAAAGCCGTAGTAAACGAAATGAACCAAACATAACCTTTCATCGGTCAGTCGTTTTTTGTAACTGATACAGTAAGTAAATCAAAAGATTACTATACTCAAGTGTATTTTCTGTCAATATCATGCAAGTTTTATAATTTCTTCTAAATACGATAAAATTCCAAATATATATGTAATTATGTCGAACTATCGCTATCTTCTTCGTTATACGCTGACAGTCTATCTACCTACAATTCTCTATATCTCTACGCATTGCACCAAGCTTTTATGTGAGTTCAACCCTTTTTAATAAAATCGGATTGAGTTTTTAAGGGGCGGTCTAAGCTCATATGCACAAAAATGGTTAGTAGAGTCGAGTATGACGTAACGCAATGAAAATACCAAAGATTTTCATACGGCATCGTGCCTCTACCCAGATGGATAGTCGGCCTTACTAAAGCATGACATTTAATATCACTCCGCTTGAGGGGCTCCTGAACAAATCGCTCTCAGTTCGTGCTGCGCACGGCTGTCATCGCGTCATACTCGCTGTACTGATTAAATAAAAAATGTCAACTTGCGTATCAAAATACTGTCACAACACTTATAAAAACCAAGGAAAAACTAAAAAACTAACCTTCAATGTGTAAGTATTGTGATTTCGTCACTTTTAATTACCTAAACTTATTACTTTTAAATACTGTCAATTATGGCTTGTTTATTTCGTGTTCCCATAGAGGCGACTATCCTTCTGGACGTTTTAAATTCTTTGGAAAATACCTAACACAAAAAAACTGTGGACAGAAGAGGGTTTTATGAAAAATATTAAAAATTGCTTTGATATTCCCAATAAAAAATTCGTAAGTTACGTCTAAAATAAATCTTTCGCGTTGAAATTCTCCGTATTTTCAGCGATGACAACAATATTATTTTTAAGAATATATAAGATACAGAATTATATAAGAATGTTAACCAGACACTTATCCAATTTAATGTGTATATTCTGTATAATCTAAAGAAACCCTGTAAATAACAGTCCATTTCATAGAGTCGACACATTTATAATTTACCATTTTCAACCATATTCCAGTGAAGAACGAGTGCCCTCAAAATCGTAGTTAGTCCGCGCCTTAAACATATTTGTCTGTCTGTTCCGGTACATAGTTAATGTTATAAGGAGTAACTAAGCTACTTTTATTTTTGAAAAATAATTAGTGTTCCGCGTAAAAAAATTCAAAACGTTCGCGGGTGAAACCGCGGGGGTCTGCTAGTTATTATATAATGTACCTAAATTATAACAGTTTAAATACATATAAGTATTGTAATATATGCATTAAGTAAAAGATATCTTGAACTTGGCTTGACCATGGATGTAATATACAAACAGGATTGAGCTCTTGGGCCAAAAACGCGAGCAGAGAGAGATAGCGCATACCGAGGCTGTTTATCCCATTCTAATAGGGTGACCAAACATTTTTATAACAAACAGGAAAGTTGGATTTGAGAGATAATTTGTGTCCGGTTGACACTTCTTCTTCCTAGTCGTGCATTCTTGGCAGAGTGGTCGTGGTCATGGTTAGTCCCTTTCGCGCACAACCGCTGCATTGCAAACTTCCTCCAATTTTGTCTGTTTGTGGCGTTTTGACACTAGGTGATTTCAAATTATTGTTTGTATTACAAAAATATTAACATTATGTTACTTAAAATAGTGAAATAATAATTTATGGAAAAAAGAAGAGATAAAACCATGATGAAAAACTATAGATATCGAGATACTTTTTCACGAAAACCCATTATTTGAAACTGAACATTGTTATGTTCTATGTGGGTGTTGAATCGTGTACGCACGGTTAATCAAGATATAAATTTCTAATATTAGCTGACCTCTCATTGTACGGAAATCCTATACAATGCGAGATCAGTTTATACTGGAAATGTATAGCTTGATGTGTAGCCGTGTATACCCATGTTTTTGAGAAAAGTTATGATTAATTTTTGAGTTACGTTCTGTGTCGAATCATCAAATATTACGTATGAATAGGCAATGGTGCATGCAGAATTTCGTTCCGGGACCATGGCTTTTCCCCTTGCTCTTTTTTCAGTTTGCTCTACAGAGCTGTTATTTGGGAATTAAAATAAAGCAAAGGGAAATAAAACTCAATGTGCTTGACAAAGTAGGTATTTATTAAAATTAAACACGGCTAAACAAAATCGTTTTATTTAGTTTCTGCTTTAGGCCAATCTCACTGCCTAAGTTTCTGAATGCATTACATTTCGCGTGGTGAATAGGTACGAATTATTAGTCAATGCTTTTACTAGTTGCAGTTCGTGCGGTTCTTCATCTGTTATGCATTGGAAAGGATGCGGTGGATTAATCAGATGTTTCAATCTTGTGGAAAACATTCGTTTTAATCGCATCAAAATTGCATTTTTGCTTCATTTCTTCTTTCGATGGAAAGCTGTAACAAACATAAAAATAATGCTATTTCAATCATGCGACACATAGGTACAAATAATTTGTACAATAGGTACACATTACAACACACAATAAACATTATACGAATAATATTTAGTTTTAAACAGAATTACACTAACTTTAGTGTCTTCCGTCTACAATTGTTTTTAATAAACCATGGTCAAACTACTTATGACTCACCATTGTTAGTAAATAAAATCATCGTTATTCCTTACTTGTGAAATGAAATCCCACAACCAGCATATGATTCACTTTTACACATGATACAACAAAACCGTAGGTAAAACTTAAAATGCGTTATGCGTTTCCACAAAACAAAAGAAAAAGTCGCCATGTCGCCATGACACCATTGATGTCAGATTCAGTGCTACCAGAATAATTTTCTGATAGCTACCAAACAATCATATTATTTTGATTATTTTATTAAATACAATTATTTATTATTATGTACAGATGTAAACCTACAAAATAAAATGATTTAAAAGTAGTTTAATAGCAAAAAAATATTTATACGTAATATATTTTACTTGTTGTGGTGAAATATTTTCTACCATCTTTAACATTTTTATCTTTTGGCAATTGAGGAAAAGGGACAAACGGCCTCGGTTCCGGCTATCTCTCTCGGCTCGTTTTGCCTCGGCTAAGATAACTAACAAAAGTAAACCCTAATGTGCATGACTTATGGTTTATTTTTGTATGATAAAATTTTTGGAGAGTTCAATCCTGTTTGTATATTACGTCCATGGGCTTGACACGCTACCACGTGTCTAGATGACATGAGTTTCGCCCGCCACTAAAAATATTACTCGTACCTACATACCTACCTAGTAAGAAAATTACTTCATTTGGATAAATTATTGGATATATTTATATTCCTCCTGGAATTATTTATAAACGCACTGCAATAAATAATCATTTTGTTTGTTAGTTGTTCTTAAAATTATTAAAAACAAAGTATCGCGGTAACGAGCAGCGAGCGACGACGTACTGCAAGCGATGTAGGTATCGAGGCGTGCCGCTCGGTCGCGAGTCGCCCCCGACTCTCGGACCCTCGGGTTCGCCGGAAACACCCGAAGCGACTTCTCGGCTCTCGTACGTGAACCCGTCGGTGAGCGCTCACGCACACATCGCTGCGCATGTAGTGAAGTACCTACCATTTCGCGTTCTTAGGAGCTGTTTATCTGTATAGTAATCTGTGCCTCAACACTTGAGGAGATTTTTTATATTTAGATTATTTGTATGTTTCAAAAATTTAAAAATAACATTTATAGAAAACCATAAAGATTATCTCTTTTTTCCAGTTAGCTATATTCTAAGTTCAATTTATTTAATGGTTTACGGTTCACGGCATCGACAAAGCACTCAATAATTGCCAGCTGCAAGCGCTTACAGCGCTCGAAGCCAATTGAGAACTAATCAGCGCAGCGCTGAACGCATTAATTTTATTAGACGCTGTAATTGCTACAGTTGCGATAACGAAGTGCTTTATCTGCTATGAGATATTTAAATCATATATTTTTAGTGATGTTAACTAACCCTTTTATTCATAATCGCTTTTTAACTAAATCAGTGTAATAGTGTGCCCCGTCTCACTCTTTCGATCACCAAATGTCACGTGTCAGATAAAGACTTCGGAATTTTAGCTAATCAACGTTTGATAACTTTATTATGAATAAGGGGGTAAGTCTTCACGCTTGAATTATACCCTACGAATTTTTATGAAAATTGGCAGAAGGATAGCTTGAAATCCGGATTTTTTTCCATATAGATAAAACTTTGACTATTGCGTAGTTTATAGAGTTTACATTTTACTTTGATTATTCTTTATTACCTACTATTATAAAGTTTTTTTTTTTTATACAACTAACGGCCTTACTCATAAACGCTATTTAACTAAATCTACTGAATAAATGGTCAAATAAATAACGTCACCTTGCTGTCATTGTCAAACAATTTGACGTTATTTAGGTGACCACTTAATCAGCTTATTAGTTAAATAACATTTTATGAGTAAGGGGGATAGTCGGTAAACAAGCTTACGGTCCGCCTGATTGATTGTAAGGATGTGAATCGTGAAGATGTTTGTTACTCATTCACGCACAAACTACTGAACGGATTTGGATGAATTTTGGCATATAGATAGATTATACTCTAGAAAAAGATATAGGATACTTTTTATCGCGGAAAAACATTTTGATCCCCCGGGAACGCGAGTGAAACCGCTAGTTATCAATATAGGTAAACTTGATAGTGATTTAGTGATGTTCAAAGCAGGTTGATTCTGTGCAGCATTTAAAGATTAGAATATTTATATTCTGTAAAGCAACGATATGGAGTGACGTTGAAAGTCATGACAAAGGTTCCAGGTTCATATCCAATAAATAGATAAGAGAGGTTCATCACGGGTTGTCCCGTTCAAAATTCGGGGCAACCCGACTGGGAAAGCAACTTCACTTTACTTTAGCTCACAGCCAAATAGCATTACTTTGATGTAGTGTTGTGTTACTGGAAGTAGACATTCCACAGGTATATTTGTTATTGGAAAAAAGGAATGGTTATTTAAAACTAGCTGTCTCGCGCGGTTTCACCCGCGTTATCGTGATAAAAAGTAGCCTATAATACTCGGGGATAATGTAGCTTCCTATTAGTGAAAGAATTTTTAAAATCCGACTGGTAGTTCCAGAGATTAGCCCATTTAAACAAACAAACAAAAAAACTCTTCCGCTTTATTATAGTATATAGTATAGATTAGTATAGATGTCTAACCTTTTACACTGTGCATTGATAGATCAGTCAGTCAAGAATAAACTTTTTATCATAGCCATCGGCAAAAAATCCCTTTAGAGTAATTACGACCAATCCAAGACCGCAACAACTTTTTTTTGCTTTTGCACTGATTAAAAGCAGTACCGATCATCACTGCATCTAAATGTTAAGTGTCCTTCACTTAGCCAATCAGAGGGCATGTGTCCTTAGCTTAGCCAATAAAACCGCTCGGTGGTGGGAAATTAGCGGAATAGATTTCAAGCAAAAAGAGCTATCACTTAACAGTTGACAGAGTGTATAACTCCAAAATAGATACGTTTAGTAAATCCCAACCAAAAAGAGCTATCACTTAACAGTTGAAAGAAAGAAAGAAGAAAGAAAGAAAGAAAAGATATTTATTGCCCCACAGGGTGAAAGTATACACTAATGTTAACAATTTTTTATAAAGAAAAAGAAAAAATACAGGAACATAATCTATGTGTACACACTTAAGTACCTGATTATAATTATTAATAGTATGCAGAGTGTATAACTCCAAAATAGATACGTTTAGTAAATCCCAACCAAAAAGAGCTATCACTTAACAGTTGACAGAGTGTATAACTCCAAAATAGATACGTTTAGTAAATCCCAACCCTATTTACCTTCAAACATTTTGAAGTAAGTTATAAGTAACCTTATTATAACTATTCGAAGTATTAAAGTAATATGTTTCTAACGGCACAAGTTACAATGTTGATTACAGTTGAACGAGTTTGGGTGTTGTTATGTTTTGTTTTTGTTAAAAAAATACAAGGTAAAGTTTTACTTCGATAAACGACTCGGTTGTCGATTATTGAAGCTTTTTAAAATCTTTTATATCGCAGATGTAGGTAGTAAAACCATATTTAGTTTTAAACATAACAATGTGGGCAATGGTATAACCCTTCGACAACGGAGGTTAGAGTTTTATTCCTTGGTAAGGAATACGTTTTTTCTATGACAAATGTTTTTTTTATTCGACCGATTCGGTAAACAGTCATGCGGCTCGCCTGATGGTAAGCGGTTACCATAGCCATATCGACGCTTGCAACACACGAGGTATCACGCGACCCTTCAACACTGAGCTCTGGCGAGCTTACTCACGCGCAGGAACGCCAGGAACACAACATAAAGTTATTTGGCTGCGGTATTCTGTAAGGTGGCGGTACTTCCCCAGTCGATCTGCTCTTTGAGCGAATAAACGCTATGCTCTACCTCTCTTTATTATCTGTAGACTGTAACTACCAAATGTCAATTTCAGACTTTTAATATCATAAATATGGTCTCATATCGGAGACCTCTGCTTACTCCTTCAGCTACATCATTTAAAAAATACTAACTTTTGAAAGTCATTCAATTTAATAACCGATCTTAAATTCCTTTGAAAAAATCCTCCTCTCCATTCAACGATTGCCGGGTAGAGATCACTTTTAGAAGATCAAGCTCATTTTAGAATTCGAATCGTCCTTCACTTCAGCGTACGAGGTATCATGACCTCTATCATTACTATAAACTTATTTAAAACATCGGAATGGATAATCTGTGTAATTAATCGTTGTCTAAAACTACTTTCAGTTTCAGTACTATTGTTTCATTTGTGATAATCAGGATAATCGCAATATCAAATTTGTTACAATTTCGTATCAATTCATAATCCACCATAACATTGATTAAACATTTAAGCTGCACTTACTAATATTGTTTAATTTTTAGTTTTTGTAATAAAATTTATTAAAGTTATGTTGGTGGCAAAAACATGGTGGTATGTTTTTCTATGGCGATGATAGAAAGAAAGAAAGAAGAAAGAAACATATTTATTTGACGAACACATTAAAACTTAATATAGTTAACAATATTTGATTTAAAAACAACCAGTAGGTCTGTGCCGTCAAAAAGGCGCAGCTCAGCATGGTGCTACTGACTACTGTCAGCAGCGCTGATTTTCAGCCGACGCCTTTAGTGAGTCACGGTCGTAAGTACACGTATAAAAAATTTGAAATGATAAAACAATAAAATAGAATAAATATATAATAGTGTGTGCGTGTAATTTAAAATGAATACTCTAAGCTCACAAACATTCAGCACACTCGGGAAACATTTCACTCTCTACTCACGCGCGACATACAAGCCTGCACCACCATAAAAAATCAACAATAATAATTCAAATACCATGAAAATAACAATAATACGTGATTAAATGATGATGTATATTAAATTAGAACAATTTAAAAATAAAAATAAAAATAATAGCGACGTCGAATGCCGTGATGAAGGTCCTGGGTTCGAATCCTACTATGAGCTTGAGTTTTCGGTAAAGGAAAACATAGTGAGGAAACCATGAACAGTAGTAGGGTACTTTGTAGCACCCACCTGGCTGGCTACCACCCTCAAGTTGAGAATCTATCGCCAAGCATCTATTGCTGTATTACGACAGCTGCACTTGAGAGCCAGTTCCTTCTAGGCTTTGTGAGCTTACCACCTTCGGCCACATCATCACTTACTATGGTGAGATTGTAGCCAAACACAGGATTAATAATAGCAAAAGATTTGTAGCGAACCACTACATAACGAAGTTCACACGCCGATAGATAGATGGCGTGCCGCCACATTATCCTGCATCGTGCATACATCGCGCATACAAGCCCACTACATCCTGCATCGCGCTTGCAAAGATTTCTCGGCGATCTGCATATACAGGGTGTTGTTTTGGTCGGCGACAAGCGACTCAGGGGCGTTAGTACAAAATATATATTCCCCAAAAATGGACTTAACTCCATTAAATACTGTAAATATGTTGAGAAATATCTTATTCAATTTGAAATAAAATTACCGCAAAGTATGGTTACTAGGCACGTGCACAGACTAGAGGTAGGCGCAAGCCGCCATCGCCCCACCCCTTTACTCCCTCGTACTCCCGTTGAGTATTATGTCTACACTTTAGCTTATTACATGATTTTCAAAGTTTTAATTTTTTTATTTTTATTAAAACAGGCTAAAATAGACAACTATTGGCTAAATGCTCCTATACCCACTTCAAATAGCTTTACACTCCTCTCTGATGATGAATCTGAACACCCAAGACCCCAATCAGAACCCAAAGACAACAAACCGCCACCAATATTTGTTGATAGAGTCAAAAACATAGAACCCTTACGGACGCTCTTAACTGAAATTGCTGTTGGCAAATACGAAATAAAAGTGCTAAAAGATGATCAAGTCAAAATACAACCCAAAACACCTGAATCGTATAGAACGATAATAAAAGAGCTTAAAGCAAAAAACACAGAGTTCCATACATACAAATTAAAACACGACCGAGGATTCCGAGTAGTCATTAAAAAAATGCACCATTCCACCAATATAGATGAAATTAAAGAGGCGCTCATGGAAAGAGGCCACACCGTAACAAACATATGGAATGCGAAACAGAAATTTACAAAGGAACCGTTATCAATGTTCTTTGTAGAACTAAAGACGGAAACAAACAATAAAGAAGTTTACAACATCAAGGCACTACTACAATGCCGAGTCATAATAGAACCTCCACGCTCCAAAAGAGAGATACCACAGTGTGCGAGGTGCCAAAGATACGGTCACACTAAAGGGTTCTGCTACCGCAAATCACGATGTGTGAAGTGCGCAGGAAATCACGACACCCATAACTGCAGTAGAAAAGAAAGATCTAACGCCGTCAAATGTGTCCTATGCGACGGAAATCACCCGGCTAACTACAAGGGATGCACAATTTACAAAGAACTACAAAAAAACAAATATCCTCCTATGAGGCAAAGGAACCCACAGCAAACAACACACATAAAGAACCCTGAAGAAACCAACAATGTCAGATACAACACAAGAGAGCCGTCATACTCATACGCCGATGCATCCAAAGCACGCCACAAAACCGATTGGAATATACCAAGACAATCGACGAACTCAAACGACCAAATTCTACACTACAAAGAAATAAAAGACCTATTACAGGAAGCCATAAAACAAATGACGACTATGACGACACTCCTAGTTGATCTCATGACGAAACTGACTCAAAATTCACCTTAAAACTTGCTATTTGGAACGCCGATGGGCTGTCAAATCACGTACATGAATTAACTGTATTTCTCAATACTAAAAACATCGATATTATGTTGGTATCCGAAACTCACTTCACAACCAAAAGCTCCATTACGATACCAAATTACGAATTGTACCATACAATGCACCCAAGTGGGAATGCAAGAGGGGGAGCAGCAATTATCATCAGGTCCTGCATAAAACACTACCAATGTAACAGTTATGCAGAAAAATACCTTCAGGCTGCAACCGTAGTTATTGAGGACCTGTCTGGGCCTATTACCATCTCGGCTATTTATAGTCCACCACGACACAAAATCAAGTGTGAGGACTATATCAAGTTCTTCACAACGTTAGGCAACAAATTTCTGGCTGGCGGCGATTATAACGCAAAAAACCGGTTCTGGGGCTCTAGAATAACCCTGACAAAAGGTAAAGAGCTATTTAAATGTATCGAAAACCTTAACCTTAAAGCAGTTACAACTGGCGAACCCACACATTGGCCCTCAGACACAAAGAAACTACCTGATCTGATTGACTTCTGCGTAACAAAAAATATCATGAGCACAATGATCACTGCAGAATCCTGCTTTGAATTATCAGGCAATCACTCACCAGTCATATACACAATTAATAAAAAAATAACGATGAAGAGTAAGTGTACATTGCACAGTAGACGTACTGATTGGGAAAGTTTCAGAGATGAAGTGAGCGGCCATCTTAACCCTACGGTCAACCTAAAAACGGAGCCTGATATAATAAAAGCAGTTGAAGAATTCACTACAATTATACAAAGTGCTGCCTGGAATAATACGCCTTTACCAGATACGAAAAATCCTATCCTAAACTTCTCCAATGACGTTCTTAGTTTGGTAGCCGAAAAAAGACAAACCAGAAAAGCCTGGCAGAATACAAGATACCCACTGTACAAAAAGAAACTGAACTACATCTCAAAAAAACTAAAAAATCTACTGGACAAAGAGAAGAATAATGATGTACAGGATTACCTGAGTAAGTTGGATCACACTGCTGCCACGGACTACTCTCTGTGGAAAGCGACCAGAAAGTTAAAGAAGCCAATTACTCAGCAACCTCCCCTACGCCAGGACAACGGTACATGGGCGAGAACCGATAAAGAGAAGGCAGAAACTTTCGCTACACATCTAGAAAGAGTCTTTACACCTTATGACCCTGAAGGCAATCCCAATGAAGAAAAACACGTCTATCAAACAATTAACGAGCCAGCAGGAACAGATGTAGGTGAAGACCTCAAACTGTGTACTTATGATGAAGTAAAAGCAGCCATCAAACGAATAGATCCCAAGAAAGCACCTGGTTATGACCTAATTACTTCCCGTGTTTTGAGAGAACTGCCTAAAGAAGCCATCATCTACCTAAAATTGATCTACAACGCCATCCTGAGAACCCAAATATTCCCGCCACAATGGAAGGTCTCAAAAACAATTATGATTCTGAAACCAGGAAAACAAGAACATGACACAAAATCCTATCGCCCAATCAGTCTCCTGCCAATACCTTCGAAAGTGTTTGAGATCCTACTTTTAAGACGCATCCTACCTATCATCGAAAGTAAGAACCTTATACCCACGCACCAATTTGGCTTTAGACAAAAACATAGTACCATAGACCAAGTGCATAGATTAATCAACCACATATATAATACTTTTCATGAGAAAAAGTACTGCTCCGCAGTATTCTTGGACGTCTCACAAGCATTTGATAAGGTGTGGCACGCTGGTCTTTTATATAAAATCAAGGTCAACCTTACTTACCAGATCTTTAAAATAATTGAGAGCTATCTTGACAACAGGCATTTCATGGTGCAATATGCAGACGCCACAACAAAACTGCATAATATTAGAGCAGGAGTCCCACAGGGCAGTGTGCTTGGGCCTATCCTGTACCTGATTCACACATATGACCTCCCAGTTAAACCCACAACAATGACAGGAACATTTGCGGACGATACTGCAATTCTAGCGTCACATACTGACCCACAGATAGCTACCAATATGCTCCAAGACCACCTCAATAGCGTATCTGATTGGCTAAAAAAGTGGAGAATCAAAGTAAATGAGACCAAATCAGTTCATGTTACATTCACACTAAGACGCAAGACCTGCCCGCCAATCCAAATAAACGAAGTCCAAATTCTGCAGGAAAATGACGTTAAATATCTAGGACTACACCTGGACAGACGCCTGACGTGGCTCAAGCATATCCAAACGAAAAGAAAGCAACTTGGAATTGTTCTCCAAAAATATCACTGGATGCTACACAGAAAATCTCACTTATCCCTCAATTCAAAACTGCTAATCTACAAATGTATAATCACACCAATATGGACCTATGGAATACAGTTGTGGGGAACCAGCTCTAAATCAAACATCAACATCATACAGAGATTCCAGTCCAAAGTCCTACGTATGATTGCTAATGCACCTTGGTATGTAGCCAACGAAACTCTCCATAAAGACCTGGAAATGCTCACAGTTGAGGAAGTGACCAAAAAGATAACTCTTAGCTACAAAGAAAGAATGGACTGCCACCCAAATGAAGAAGCTCAGAAATTAATGTCACAGACCAATGTGATCAGTAGATTAAAAAGGAAAAAGCCCCAAGACCTTCTTTAACCACATTGGAAGGATTTCAATAAAGGGATGCTTTGATGGTTGCATACCCTACATGACCTACCTACGATAATTTCACACATATTACTGAATGTCCTTTGTGAGACAGATTGTAAAGAAAATGGAGTTAAAAAAAAAAAAAAAAAAAATTATTTAAAAAAAACAAAGTATTTCTTTTATATTTTTTTTAGCACCAGTATCATTTGTATTATCGACCCTGAGTCGCTCGTCGCTGACCAAAACAACGACCTGTATACAACTGTCCGACAAGTACAGTTGGACCGCGGTCCCCAGGCACGATGACCCAGCCTGGCGGAAGATCTTCCCTTTTAAATGGAGGTGTCATCCACCTTGCACCTCTATATTGGTGACCCCGACGTGATGGAATGGGAATAATTTCCAACCCTTCCAATCACTGAACATGCAGTAGCATCCTTCTGAGCAGCTTCCAAGCTCATCACTCCCCACCGGCAAGCAGTCACACAGCAAGCCAGCTTCGCCTTAACCAGTTCCAACGCAGCCGATTCACCGTGCTTCCTGGTCCTGCAAGGCTCATCACAGCGACAGCACTCATCGCCCGCACAGTCCACTGCAGCACACGTCCGGATCTCTTCGGCTGGCTCACCCTCTCCGGCGTGGCAGTCTCTGCACCACGTGGACTCCCATGGCTCAACCCGTCGCAGCAACCCCGCTCAGTCTCGACTCACCGCAGACTTCCGAGCAGCACTGGCACTTGCAAGCTTAACGCAATGACGCAACTATAGATCGACCTCTGGTCTAGGAAGGGAGTGATGTAGCGAACCACTACATAACGAAGTTCACACGCCGATAGATAGATGGCGTGCCGCCACATTATCCTGCATCGTGCATACATCGCGCATACAAGCCCACTACATCCTGCATCGCGCTTGCAAAGATTTCTCGGCGATCTGCATATATACAACTGTCCGACAAGTACAGTTGGACCGCGGTCCCCAGGCACGATGACCCAGCCTGGCGGAAGATCTTCCCTTTTAAATGGAGGTGTCATCCACCTTGCACCTCTATAGATTTGATGATGATGATTATTAGACTAGACTAGCTGTTTTAGTCTCTGGTGCCTTGTAGGAGGTGCCAAGAAATGTGTGCCGTTTTTTCAGAGCGAAGTTGGTAAAAATTGTTGCTTAAATTAATCCCAGTAAACAGTTTATATTGTTTCACACACAGCTCGTTGAACAATCTTTCATGGACTAGGCTCTCTGGATCAGATTTTTACTCATCTTTGAAGGATTGGGATATTAAAACGGAATACAGGAACGGCTTCCAGATATTCGTTACAGCACATTCCACTCCATATATTAACCAAGATCACAAAGTCACGTTCCTAGCTACTTAACGCCTTAAAGGCACGTAGAGCTAAGTTTGCCTCCCAGCACCATTTCCAAATCGAATTACTCCCAAAGTAAATAAAGCGCTTCGCCTTGACTTCAGGCAAATATATTCCATTTGGTAATATTTTGATTGCAACATATTCCAGAATCCCCCGCAGTTATTTAAAATACGAACGAAACTCCGGAGTTAAATTCAGCTAATTGAATACGTAACCTACGGGGATAAAAAGTTTACGGAAACATGTCGTTTTGCCCGTTTGGACCGTTCTGTATTAATTGATTGCGCTTCCAGTTTTGTTTTTACTTTCAAATCACGTTCAATGAAGAATATACGTTAAGTTCTCTACAATTATCGAACGCAATATTTTTCAATGCTAGGTTGATTTGTATTTTTTTTAGGAGCGCTGTGGTTTCTGCAGATTTTTATCTTATTTTTAATCTTATTGGATTCGGAATCCTAAAAATTTGATTAATCGAATTAATATTATTTTCTTAACTACATAATTATATCTATGGTTTTAGTCTATGCGCTATAAACGTTTGTTTTATCTATGCTCGCTCTCTTCCTTTTCCAATATCTTGCCAATCGAGTGTTAATTTCGTGAGCCTATTTTGCAACTTGTATTCATCATCATCAGCCTATAATGTCCCACTGCTGAGCACCTTTCCTTTCACAAATGAAGGTGAAAGGGAATGGGCAATACTCCACCACGCGTGCCCACTGCGGATCGGTGGAGGTAGGCTAGTGGTCAACCTACTGTTGAAATTTTTCAAGCCGCCTAGGAGGCATCCAACTAGCTAATAACCGGGACCAAGGGCTTTACGTGCCTTCCGAAGCATGGAAACGCTCGATTTGAAATACCACCGCGGTCACCTTGTGTCAACTTGTATTAATTGTAATTGTAATCATGAGATTATAAAAGAGTTTTTACCGCACACTCGTTGTTTTATTTCACCAATAAACACTTTTTAAAGAGCAATAATGTGAATATGCGGGAATCAGGCAATCTTGCTTCCCGTGACGTGTGAAGTCTGACGAATGAATATTCAATGAGGTTATGTACAATTTCATAAGCACTTCCTCCCTTCCGCTTACATAATGCCCTGATTAAATTTTACGGACAGGAGCCTTCGTGAATTTATGAGGTGGGCCGTAAAATACGGATACAGCGCAAGTATATTAGCGGTTATAAATATAAAATACCATGTAATCGCTCTTATATTATGTATTAGCTTTCAAAGTCAAAGCCATTTATTGCGACCTCAAATATTGCCATAAACATATCAAGAAGAAATTAAAAAAGTTGTTTTAAAAAGTTATAGCGGCAATAGAAATACATACTCTGTAAAAATTTCAAGTGTCTACCTATTACGGTTCATGAGATACAGCCCACTGACAGACGGACGGACGGACAGCGCAGGCTTATGAATAGGGTTCCGTTTGGCACCCTGTGGGAACGGAGCCCTAAAAAAACCATTACTTTCCATCAAAGTAAGTATGTCCATGACATAAATCGTTAAAGTGATTGAAGTGATTTGTAAATATCATTTTCCATTTCTTATGAAATCAGATCGCACAGGTATTCATGACAGATATTATATTATGTAGATAGCTAGAATAACTACACAGGTAAAGTATATAGATACTTTTTTTAGGGTTCCATACCAAAAAGGTAGAAAAAGGAACCTTTTGGTGCGATTCCGTTTGCCTGTCCGATGGTCTGTGCGCCTGTCTATTTACTGAGCAAAAGAGGTCGCACGGTCTTTTACATTATATTCTATACTATTTAATTTTTGAGAGAGGTAGAGCGTAGCGTTTATTCGCTCAAAGAGCAGCTCGACTGCGGAAGTACCTCCACCTTACAGAATACCGCAGACAAATAACTTTATGTTGTGTAAAGTTGTGTTCCTGCGCGTGAGTAAGGTCGCCAGAGCTCATAGGGGAGGGGGGAAAGGTCGGTAACGCGTGAGCGATGCTTCGTGTGTTGCAAGCGTCCATATGGCTGCGGTAACCGCTTACTATCTAGCGGGCCGTATGCTTGTTTACCGACTTAGTCGTATAAAAAAGGAGGAATTGGGCTACAGCGACATTTGTACGATCTAACACAATTTTTAATTATTCAAAGCTTTTTAATTAATCAAAAGAAGTATCAAAAATATATCTTTGTATTAACATAATACTACAAAAATCTATACATTAATCTGAAGATGTTATAATTAGGTTCATAATTAAAGTTATACGAGGAAAAGCAATTTCTTAGACGTCTTTCAGAAAGTAGCAATTGTTTGCGGCCCCGTCCGCGTGAACTGTCACTGTTCAGCTCTCTTTAGGTGCAGCACATACGACAGACTGCACCGCGGTGGACTGTTTTAGTCTGTGTAAATAGAACCTATACAATTCTAAGCTCTAACGCACACGACGCGCAAAAAGTCCGGTGCACAACCTGTTTTCACACAGACTTTTTGTGTGCCGCAGACTAAAGTCCGTCTGCACCTTAGTCAGTTTACAGCGCAATGAGAAATACCCCAAAGACTTCCTGAATGAATTCCGAAGGTTACTGTGAAAACTGAATAAAAATCTGCAGTTTCTCAAGTAATGATAGAGCATAATGACTGGTTTTTTTTTTTTTTACTATTTATAGGCCTGTGTTTGACCGCAATCTCACCATGGTAAGTGATCATGTGGCCGAAGGTGGTAAGCACACAAAGCCTAGAAGGAACTGGCTCTCAAGTGCAGCTATCGGAACACACCGAATGGTGCTTGGCGACAGATTTTCAACATGAGAGTGGTAGCCAGCCAGGCGGGTACTACAAAGTACCCTACCACCGTGCGATGGTTTCCTTACGATGTTTTCCTTCACCGAAAGCTCAAGCTCATTGTAGGATTCGAACCCGGGACCTTCGTCTCGGTATCCGACGTCACTGCCACTGAGCTATCATCGCCTTAACAAACAAAAAAAAAAAAAAATATACAGAATACAGCAACCAAAAAAGTAATTTGATGTTGTGTTCCTGCGCGTGGTGGTGATGAGGTAAGGGTCGGTAAAGGATGTGTGATGCCCTGTGTGTTGCTAGGGAACCGCTTACCATCAAGTGGGCCGTATGCTTGTTTGCCCAATTAGTTGTAAAAAGACAGGGAGATGTTTTAAACCTATATCATAAATGCGAAAGTAAGTTTGTTTGTTTTTTACGCCTTCACGCCTCAACTACTCAACGGATCATCATGAAATTTGGCATGCAGATAGCCTATGGTATGGAGAAGGAAGATAATTTACATCTCGGGAACGCAAGTGAAACCGCGGGGGACAGCTAGTTCTTACTAAATGCGAATGTGAGTTTGTTTGCTTGTAACACTTTCACGCCTTAACTACTCAACCGATCGCGATGAAATTTTGCATGCAGATAGCCTCTGGTATGGAGAAGGACATAGGCTACTTTTTATTCCAGGAACGCGGGTGAAGCCGCGGCGGATAGCTAGTAAAGTATAAAGAAGAAACCACGTTATTACAGTTTCTTATACCGTTTACCATTTTATACCAAACTTGAACTTTTTATATACACGAGGGTCATGGAAACAATAATGTTGTTCTGTGGACAGCCAAGTAATTTATAGTATCATATATAAAAGAAAGATTCATTTGGACAGCCAACCTTCTGTTGTTTGGTCGAGGTCGCTTCGTTGTTCATTTTGTGTAACCCTGCTAGGGTTGGTACTTGTTAGAATGATTGGGAATTTGGAAAATTATAATATAAACAAGTTTATTAATAAAAGCTTTTTATGGTGACTGTACTTTTTGTTGTCTGTACTTGCATTGTCATCCAATGTACTAATGTATACCAAATTTCAGCTCAATCGCACACTGGGAAGTGGGTCAAATTTAACTTGCAAGATTCGATTACATAAACTGGACAGGCGAAACTATATAAAAGCATGTAAACATGTTTATTTTTAAGGCGATTTGGATAAACTTTCCTTTTTATGAACGGCTGGTTTCCTATTTTTTTGTTGTTTGTGTTCCCCTTTTTCTTCTTCAATAATTATCCCATTTGTTAAATATTTTCATTGTATTTATAACTAAAGATTACATTTATTTTCACGGCTAAATATCATCCAACAAAAGATTCCAAAAATTCATTAAAATATAACGACGGGTAGTAGCCGTAATAATTGCCACCAATTATTTACAAGACGCTGTATATTTTCTCAGCAAATTGTTGGTATTTACAAAACGATACGAATTCCTAAACGAACAATCATCTTTATTATCCAGACATTGCCCCCAATGGGGGGTCTTCGCTCGAGAGGGCCCAACATAATGTTATTTGCTTAATTCATACGATACGCTTCATTATTTACAATTAATTTCAGAGCTTCTGTTGTGCAGTTTGAAATTTACTTTTAAATGAATAAATTAAGAAGTATTCTTATATTATAAAACGGTACTATCTATATGTCTGTCTGTTAGAATACGTTCCTTTGACATTATCATTATCATCAGCCTATAATGTCCCACTGCGGAGCACAGGCCTTCTTTCACAAATGAGGGTTATACTCAACCACGCGTGTCTATTTTTTTTTTTTTTTTGTTTTTTTTTTTATTAGCGTGGGGAAATCCTCATAGGATACCCAACCGCCCTGGGGGGGAGCGGCCAGGTTATGCCGGAGTTTTACCGGCTAAAACCCCACGGTGGTCGCCACCTGCGCTATAGAGAGGGGGGCGGGCTCTCGTGTAGAACGCGTACCTGCTCACCCCTCCAAACGCGGCGCTTTGATAGCTCGTCCCAGGGGAAGTCTGACACTTCCCCCCAGCACCCTCGCTGTGCTATCGCACGATGAGTCGTGACCACATCGACTCATCGTCCTCCTTGGGGTCGCTTCTGGGCGCACAGACCCCCGCTCTGATTGCCCGCGACCCCAAAGGCCCCGTTTAGTCGCCTTTTACGACAGGCAGGGGAACACCGTAGCTGTTATTCTAAGCCCGAGCCCGCCTCCTTCTGGACCATTACGGTCTCACAGAAGGAGGCTACGGCCCTCCACGCCGTATCCCCGCTCAGCATCGCCGACACGACTGCTGGCAGGGAGAGATTCCGCCCGATCAGGCCGACCAGGATCCGTCGCTCGGGTTCCCACGCGGGGCACACCGCGAGCGTGTGCGATGCGGAGTCCTGGTCGCTCCCACCGCAGTGGAAGCAGGCCGCCGTCGCCTCACGTCCGATTCTATACAAATAATCACCGAAGCACCCATGTCCGGTGATTATCTGTGTAAGTCTGTAGGTGAGTCGTCCACCTTAACCACGCGTGTCTACGGCGGATCGGTGCCCAATGGAGGTAGGCTAGTGGTCAACCTACTGTTAGAGTTTTCAAGCCGCCTAGTAGGCCTCCAACTAGCTTAACAACTATCACAATTAAGTGATAACCGGGACCAACGGCTGTACGTGCCTTCCGAAGCATGGAAGCGCTCGATTTGAAATATCACTAGTAGGCGTTCACACCTCCAGGTACCGACCAGAACGGTGGTAGGTTAACTTTGCCGATCGACACCACGAGCTTTCGCTTTCGACACGCTTCAGTTGACATTACGTGATTACAATACACAGCTTATTTGTTGATGTCGCTACGACACTGTCGAAGTTTTCTTACGTGGATCCAGCTACAGGGAGTATCTCAGGGGTACTCTAATATTGCCAACGCTGCAAAAATCTGCATAAGAGGTCTGTATTAACATTACCATCACTTCTTCACCATGATTAATTACAATATTAACATTAACCAGTTCGTGTAAAAGTTTAAAAGAACCCAGCAATTACATTGGATGTCCAAGAAAACTAATTATAAACTTAAATGTAAAAATGCAAAAGGCTTCACCGGATACCGCAAGTCGCTGTAACTCGACTCGGAGCTAACTGCAAGTCTAGGAATTAGCCTCATTACTGCCTTTAGTCGTATAATGAATTCTACATTCAATGCTAACCTGCAGCGTTTCTGTTGCAGATTTTACTGTTTCAGCATTTAATTTGTATCTTAATTGACCATTCGTTTTTTTTTTCCTTAGTGGATATTGGGATGAATTTTGAATGTCAGGATTGTTTTAACTGTTTTATCACCAAAGATAATATGTCGTCTTATTTATTTATTTATTTATTTATATAATTAAGGGATACTAACAGCTTTGTGAAATACAATTATTCTTTTTATGAAATAAAAAATATGTTTTAAGCCACTAATAAGTTTCCGCAACTGGTAATTAGTTCTTATACAAATTTGGCGGACGGCCTGTTTAGTTGATTAACAATATTTACTATAATAGTTACAATTCGAGTAAAAGAGATAGAATTTCTTATAAACGGTTTTAACAAAGAAAAACAAAATGAATAGACAATAACATTAATAAAATTGTATGCCTAATAAGCGTATAAATGGGGTACAGATACCACATTCCCCTCTTGGGTAGAAAGAGAAAGTAGCATTCGCACCCCATCCATATTATACATATAATACTGTCCAAAGTATAGACATTATTCTTATTTTGAATAGCTGCATGTCTCTCTCGCGATCAGGGGCTCCCTTAGTATAACATAGGGATATTACCCCCTTAGGGGTTTTGTATTTTAAAAAGCTCTTCGGTTTGGGCTGTGCGTTGATAGGTTATTCAGAAAGTCAGTCTCGTCAAGTATTTTATTTGTATATATACATTATGATTACGATACAACAAATCATATTTAATTCGATAGTAATGAGAACTATGTATTTTTATGGCGATTGAAATTAAAGTCATCCACAAAAACGTATAAGCATGTTTAATATAAGCATATTCATTTTATATTTATTGATTGATAATTCAGCTTTACTAAATTTACTTCTTATTAAAAGTATATTTAAAATATTGAACAGAAACTATTACATTTTATATTAACAGCCTCCTTAGACAAGATGGTTGTGACAATCGTTATCGTTAGTAAACGATCAACCTTTGTATGGGAGCGAAATGAGATTGTTAAAAATCACGTCAAATCATCAAGATATTTCGATTTGAAATGTCAATCCCATACAAAGGTTGATTGTTTACTAACGATAATGATTGTCGACAAGCATCTTGTCTAGGGGCCCAGTCAAGAAATAAATTACAAAATTCACTAACCAATTCTTTAAAGCCTTGTTGACATGTGGAAACAAATATCCAAAACCTTATCTTAATGTATAGGGCGTCCCTTCCCAAGTCAGCATGTGGCCCGAGGTTGTGGCTCCAGGCTCTGCGGACGGTAAAATAAATGCTCTCCCAGATAGCATCACACGATTATAGTTAAGAGAAGTTCCGGAGGTGGCAGTTCGGAAACTTTGATAGCATCCAAACTATATTGACCTTAATGTTTCTTGTTCATTCGATAGTTTGTATCGATAGTGAAGTTAGGAAGTATCTAGAGATCATGCATGTGTTTAACATAAAAGCTAATACCTATACCACCGTAAAGCTATTATATTAGTGCTTTTTAGAACTCATACGACCATTTCACAAGCAAGTTTACACGGTATTGCTAACAGTATAAAAATCAAAATGGCTTCCATGCCAAAATATACTTACTTACTTTTACCAACTTTTACTACGTAAAGAAGCGACCAGATATGGATCAATAAGGATTATGTTTCCAAATGTTAAGTTATTTAAAGGTTTACGTAACTGAATCGTGTTTTATAAATGCTACTATGACGCTAACTTAAAATAAATTAACAAAAACATTAAATATAATCTGGTTCCAAGCAATTTCATCCGTAAAACAATATACGTGCGGAAGATTAGTCTGCAAAGGACACCGGGCAAAAAATTAAGTAATGGAACAAAAACTTTTTTCCCGACTCAGAGTTACGATGTGAAAATTTCTTCCATTAATTTTGTCCAGTGACTACGCTTGACAAACCACTGGGCATGAAATTTCACTGCACAACAATTTTATTAACGTCTCGCCCGGTGTGTTTTTTCGATATTATGGTACAATAGGTACAAGGGAAAAATAATACTCATAATTTTAGAAGAATTTTAGGTCACCACCGTGCTTTGGTTTCTGGTTCTTTGCCATGTGGTGTCAACGTCACTATGTTAGTCATCGGTAATAGCTATACCACCAAAAACATTTTCTTGTAAAATGTTGCCAATACGAGACCATATGGCTCGCACTGTCAAAAAGTTATCAGATCTCATGTAGAGCCAAGCTTATAACTCTACACGCCCTAACTCTACAAACTCTAACTTCACAAACTCTACACACCGTAGTCAAAATATGTAAGTTGACCGTTTCGCTACCTTTACATGGGCGTCAGGTGAAAAATGTATTCACTGTTAATTACTTTTCTGTAGTACAATAGTTCTTGTAGTAGCGAAACGGTCAAGCCACATATTTCGACTACGGTGTGTTTAGATTAAAATAAAAAGAGGAAAATACGATGCAACAAAACTGACTAAATTTTGTGCAATTATATTGGTCAATATTTCAAAACGATAATCCGACTTCGAATATCGTAATAGATCCTCAAATCCACATCACGTGGATAGCAAAACTACGTCTAGATGACACACTAAGGCGCTGATCCCATAGAGAGAGTTCTAGGGTTCTGCGTTCCGCATTCACTATTGTGAATGCAAGCAATCTAGAGTTCTGCAATATCCGGTACCGATCACACGTCTTACACTTTTTTAGGGTTCCGTTATTACTAAGCCTCCGCTGTCCTTTCGTCCGTCCGTCCGTCTGTCTGTCAGTGGGCTGTATCTATTGAACCGTAATAGGTGGACAGCTGAAATTTTCATAGAATATGTATTTCTATGGCTGCTATAACAAAAAATAATAAAAATGAAACAAAATTAAAGGGGGCGCCCATACAAGAAACGTCTTTTTTATGCGTTTTTTTTTCACAGCAAGGTAAGGGCCGTGTGCGAGTCTGACTCGCACTTGGCCGGTTGATTTTTTTAGTTTACTTTGAAAGGCGCCGTATTGATTACAGTGAACGCGAAACGCAGAAGAACTTTCTCTGTTGGATCGGTGCCTAATACTCAGTTGAGCGGATCTATCCTCTCAAGAGCAAGAAAAGTTAACCAGGTTATCAACGCATTTAACTGGTACCGATGCTTTGACCATCAAACTTTCGTTTTACAGTATTTGCTGTCCTACAGAAATCTGCACAAATACTAAAGAAAATATAATACTTGCTGCTATAAGACGTTGTCCTGTCCAAAAAAGTACTTTCGGTTTTTCCGAATTTTCCAATTTTTCAGTTGGTCTCGAGTGACGCCCTTACCAACGAACAGTATTTAATTTGTATTTATATATATATATAGTTATTACAATGTACCTAATCTTTATTCTATTATTTCGGTTCGCTTAAAAACGCTCGAGGCAGATAAATTATCCAAGCTCTTAATTAATCGTAACATTTTTCAGGCTAGTCAGCGTCTAAGGGTGCCTTAATTACTTGGGTCACTTTTTTGGATCATTAACAATGCTTACGCCTTTTATCTACAATTTTGTCGATTTTAGGTTTCACTCGAAGTATAATTTGGTCCTGCTCTATCAATTTTGATTTTTTTCACTATCGTCTTGTATTGATTTTTGTCAGTAGCCTTAGGAGGTCGCCAAGCCTTTATTATATAAACTAATTTGATAGTTAGATAGATAGATAAGATATAAAATAGGCAATTGTGAGACATGAGCCTAGATAAAAAAATCTTATTTAAAAATAAATCTTAAGGCGCGGACTGACTACGATTTTGACAGGACTCGTTCTTCACTGGAATAGGGTTGAAAATGGTAAATCATAAATGTGTCGACTCTATGAAATGGACTGTTATTTACGGGTTTTCTTTAGATTATACAGAATATACGCATTGAATTGAATAAGTGTCCGGTTAACATTCTAATATAATTCTGTATCGTATATATTCTTAAAAATAAAATTGTTGTCATCGCTGAAAATACGGAGAATTTCGACGCGAAAGATTTTTTTAGACGTAACTTAGATTTTTTTTATTGGGAATATCAAAGCACTTTTTAATATTCTATTCGGTTAACATTTTTCTCAAAACCCTCTTCTATCCACAGTATTTTTTGTGTTAGGTATTTCATTGCGTTACGTCATACTCGGCTCTCAAAGAAACCCATTTTTGAGATTTGAGCTTAGACCCGGCCTTAACTAATAAAAAAATATGATTATACTTTACCTAATAGTTTATTGCACGCTTAACCTTGAATTAGGCGCACAAGTTTGATAAGGGTGTTTTGAAATAGGGTAGACCCGAATAGAATTTATTTTATGAATCAAATAAAATACTCAGTTTTTATATGTTCAAGAGAGGTAGAGCGTAGCGTTTATTCACTCAAAGAACAGCTCGATTGAGGAAGTACCTCCACCTTACAGAATACCTCAGCCATATAACAATGTCGTGTTCCTTCGCGTGACTAATTGCTCATTGGGAAAGGGGAAGGGTCGGTAACGCGTGATCGATGCCCCATTTGTTGCAAGCGTCCATATGGCAACGGCAACCGCTTACCATCAGACGAAGCGGTTAACCGACTTCGTCGAATAAAAACACGAAACCAAGAAGATGACGATTAAAATGTAATTAGGTATAAGGCAAAACGATAGTACGTATCAATAAGCACCGTAGGAAAGCCCAGTTTTTCCTCATGGAATGAAACAAGCTTTGAATTAAATATCTCAACTGATTATGAATTGATTTAGCTTTCTTGAAGTCACGTCGATTGATTGTCCTGGGTCTCCAGGACAAACGTAACTTGTGTTAAAGAAATAAAAGTAATCATAATTATATCCTAAACTAGCTTTATAGCCCGCGACTTCGTCCGCGTAGATTATTTCTTTTTTCTAGATATGAATCATTGTAACAATATAGAGCTTTGTTTATGGCTATTGTCCGCCACTACGTGTGATATTGACAAAAGTTCAGGTAGATTAAGAGCTTATATGCGAGGATGCCACATAAAACTGAAACAGTCCTGCCGCAAATCAACTCTAGCTAATTTCAGAGTTTTTCCCTGTGACTATAAACCTTAATTAGGAACTGTTATCTTTTAAATTCAAACGGAAGGTGATTTGGGATCAATGGTATACGCGGCAAGAATACTGTTTCTCCTCTGGCAGAACCAGTAAATATTTTGGCCTCAATAAAATTGCGGCGGAGAGCTGTTACTTGTAGTCTAGTTCCACAGCACAATTTTGGAGGCCTTATCTCTCTTTCTCTCTATAGTCTTTCCCTCATGTCTGAGGATCGTGGTCAACATCGGGTTTGCTTCTAGAGCGAATGATCTGCCTCCATGCTTGGTTTCTGTCTTCTGGTTTCTGTAAAACTTGGAGGACGATGAGTCTTTTACTTGATCGGACCATCTTGTTGGTGAACGACCACGTAGTCGTTTTCCTTCCATGTTCCATTATGATCAGATTTCCAAACTTTCATCGCCTTTCAAAATCAAAATCAAAAAGTCATTTATTCAGTTTAGGGCCCTAGTAAGGCACTTATGAATCTTTGCGCACCATGTGGCCGAAATACGAAAAAATACGTTGGTGGCATATGGTGGTGTTTTAATTTGGAGCTGCGATAGGATTCATGAATTATTGCGTTTAGCGGTCCAAGGTATTTCCAACATCCGTCTCCAGCACCACATCTCGAATGCATCAATCCTTTTTCTTTCTCGGGCCAGTATAGTCCACGCTTCCACTCCATACATGAAAATGAGGAATACCAATGCTCGTATTAACCGGATCTTTGTTTTAATACCGATTCCTTTTTGATTCGTTGTTTAGGCGAGTCATTTCAATACGCCAATACCATAGGCCGAAATAATATATTTTGAAATGTTCACTCCGAAAATAAAGAACTTCATATACTAAATTTAATCCCCCTTTTCACTCCTTAAGGGTTCAAATTCCAACAACACCGATATTCGTTGCGTTAGTTTATAACCATAAGCTTAAATAATAAATTTAGTATACTTCCATACACAAATTCATCCCCCTTTTTACCCTTTCGGGATCGGAATTATCAAAAACGTTGAGGCACATATAAATTAATTTTCAATCGTCAACCTAAACACAAAATTTGAAGGTCCTAACTTCGAAACTGATGGACTTTCATATAAACTTGCATCCCCTATTTTACCCCCTTAAGGATGGAATATCCAAAAATCCTTAGTGGTTGCCTACACTGTGTAATAATATATTAAGTAACGTTTACTTTGAAACTGAATGACTTACATACATCCCATACCTTTTCACCCTGTCGGGGGTGGAATTGTCAAAAAAGCTGAAACATGTATATATTAATTTTAAATCGTTAGCCTAAATACAAAATTTGAAGATCCTAACTTCAAAACTGACGAACTTTCATACAAACTTTCATCCCCTATTTTACCCCCCTAGGAGTGGAATTTCCAAAAATCCTTCCTTACTGAATACCTAAACTGTATAATATTAAATTTATTGTAGTTTACTTTGAAATTGAAGGACTTGCATACACAACTTCATCCCCCTTTTCCTCCCTTCGGTGGTGGAATAATCACAAACGCTGAGATAATTATACATTAATTTTTATTCGTCAGCCTAAACACAAAATTTGAAGATCCTAACTTCAAAACTGACGGACTTGCATACAAACTTTCATCCCTTATTTTACCCTGTTAGGGGTAGAGTTTCCAAAAATCCTTCCTTAGTGGATGCCTACACCGTATAACAATACATTTAGTGAAGTTTACTTTGAAGTTGAAGGACTTGCATACACAACTTCATCCCCCTTTTCCTCCCTTCGGTGGTGGAATAATCACAAACGCTGAGATAACTATACATTAATTGTCAATCGTCAGCCTAAACACAAAATTTGAAGATCCTAACTTCAAAACTGACGGACTTGCATACAAACTTTCATCCCTTATTTTACCCTGTTAGGGGTAGAGTTTCCAAAAATCTTTCCTTAGTGGTTGCCTACACCGTATAACAATACATTTAGTGAAGTTTACTTTGAAGTTGAAGGACTTGCATACACAACTTCATCCCCCTTTTCCTCCCTTCGGTGGTGGAATAATCACAAACGCTGAGATAACTATACATTAATTGTCAATCGTCAGCCTAAACACAAAATTTGAAGATCCTAACTTCAAAACTGACGGACTTGCATACAAACTTTCATCCCTTATTTTACCCTGTTAGGGGTGGAATTTCCAAAAATCCTTCCTTAGTGGATGCCTACACCGTATAATAATACATTTAGTGAAGTTTACTTTGAAATTGAAGGACTTGCATACACAACTTCATCCCCCTTTTCCTCCCTTCGGTGGTGGATTTATTACAAACGCTGAGATAACTATATATTAATTTTCAATCATCAGCCTAAACACAGAATTTGAAGATCCTAACTTCAAAACTGACGGACTTGCATACAAACTGTCATCCCCTATTTTACCCTCTTAGGGGTGGAATTTCCAAAAATCCTTCCTTAGTGGATGTCTACACCGTATAATAATACATTTAGTGAAGTTTACTTTGAAATTGAAGGACTTGCATACCCAACTTCATCCCCCTTTTCCTCCCTTCGGTGGTGGAATTATCACAAACGCTGAAATAACTACACATTAATTTTCATTCGTCAGCCTAAACACAAAATTTGAAGATCCTAACTTCAAAACTGACGGACTTGCATACAAACTGTCATCCCCTATTTTACCCTCTTAGGGGTGGAATTTCCAAAAATCCTTCCTTAGTGGATGCCTCCACTGTATAAGGTATCTTTGTGCAAAATTTCAAATCTCTAGGTACAGCGGTTTGGGCTGTGGGCTGATATATCAACAATCAGTTTATCATTTTATATATTAAGATAAATCTTATACTTATTACTTATTTCTTATTAAAATTGATGAATACCTCAAATACAAATCAAGTTGGTAACGAAAGACTCGAGTAGGTACAAACTCTCCATCAAGTACATCACTAAAGTCTGTAAGTCAAACGCAGTTAATAAGCATTAAATTCAGAATGTCTGTCGCCTTGGCATTATGAACTCATTTACAATGGTAACTATATTATGTTCAATTAATTTATTTTAAATACTAGTCTAGACGTAGCGTTAGGCGTAGTGAGTTAAATTAGGTCCTAATAATATGAATCACGGTGCTCTTAAGCCCTCGCTAAATTGTATTATATTCGAGGAAGGTATTGTATTCCATTCCTAACTACTATTATAAATGCGAAAGCAAGTCTGTTTGTATGTTTCTTTGTTATACTTTCACGCCTTAGCTAGGTACTGAACGGATCACCATGAAATTTGGCATGCAGATAGCCTGCATTGTTAATTATTTGAAAAAAAAAAAGCCAAATATAGTCAGATTGTCCAAAAAATATATAAAAAATGTAACCTTGCTGAGTTTCTTGCCGGATTCTTCTCAGTTGAAGGCCGAGTTGCGAACCGGTGGTAACTTCAGTAAATATGACCTTCATATGTGCCCTTCTGGGGCCTAAATTGAATAAATGGCTTTGACTTTGACTTTGACCTGTTTGGTGGAGAATGACATAGGCTACTTTTGCGACGGTCTTACGTAATTAAAAATACAAAATCGTTATCATAATCTCATTTATCCAATTTCATTGAATTCTTATAAATGATTAATTCTTTGGATTTTCCTTTAATATCCGGATTAGCGATTGTTTAGAAGCATTTTGTTGGAATGGGTTTTAAATTAATTTTTGTCGTGCATTCGCTCGATTGACTATCAAGATTCTGTTAGGGAATTTTGAATTAATGGTGTAATCATTTTAATATTCTAAATTGAATATCTTTATTTGGTATCTCAAATGACTATTTTTTACCTCGTTATTTTAAATGTTTTATTAGACGGATGTCCGTTCTCGTGTGTAATCATTTTATTATTCTTAATTGTTTTTCTTCATTTAGTATATCAAATGACTATTTAACTTTGTTATTTTGAGTGTTTTGTAAAACGGATATCCGTTCTCGTGTCCGAGACATAAAGTGTCACTATTGACTTTGACTCTGAAAGGTAATTTAACATGGCTACGACACGAGACGGATCATTCTATTACGAGTAGTGTACTGAGTAACAGTGTGAAGTGAAATAATTGTGAAACTAATAAATATAAGTTATCTGTGAAGTGAGATTTAAATAAAGTATTTTGTTGTGAGAAATTCGTATTATTGCTTACAATGGAAATACTATACTTGATATAATGACCGTGAATCACAAACTTTCATTTCTGCAAATTAACCCCTAGGTACATGATAATTATTCGGAAGTGAGCTTTCAACCGAAAAAGTTGAGTTATAAGCTTGGCTCTACATGAGATCTGATAACTTTTTGACAGTGCGAGCCATATGGTCTCGTCTTGGCAACAAATTTACATGAACATGTTTTTGGTGTGTTACTCTCTAAAAAGTTCTTGCATAATGTATTTCAATTTGTTAAACATATTTATAACTAGGTTCTATTTCAATTTAAATTACAGCTTCACAACATTTTTCCAATATATTACATTTACGTCGTGTTTTAAAAAACGCGGATGCATGAAATGAGTTTATCCAGGCATGTTGAGAGCTCATTAAAAGTCTGAGCGCAACATGGATCCTTTGAGCCGGCCGTGGGAAACTGAGCCGGATTACATTTTTATTCCTACATTAGATTTAGATACCTTTTGATTAAGGCGGCCCTCTGTGGCCGGCGCAACTTCAACGCAAGCATAGTCTAAAAGCTTGTTGTTTCATCCAACGTAATGTTTGACTGCGAAAAAAGAGAGACAGCATCAGAGCCGTCGGTTATCAGTCGGTAAATTCCGCTGATCACTCGCGGCCGCTTCGGTAGGTCATTCATGATTTCGCATTCATAAAACTTGTTCCAGGAATTTTCCAGATTTTTTCACAAGAAGTATACACTTCTTGTGAAAAAATCTTACAAGTTTGTGAAAAAAGTTAGTTATTTAGAATCTCCAATACATTTACAAGCCTGGTATCTAAATTTTTTCTTTACTTTTACAATTTATAGGTACATTAGATATGGCCAAATTTCAGGTAAAATTTGTGCAAAAACGCTATTTTTCGGAGGCTTTGACTGAATTTGTATCACGCTTTTTTTTAATTACGCCTAGATATACGGCTAGATATAGTGCACAAGATACTAATTTGTTCAAAACATCTCACGAAAAATGTTTAACAACGCCATAATAAGTACAGAGGTTTTGTATGAAAAGTATGACGAATTGAGTGCTCTTAAGAGTCTGTGCATGGTGAACACACAACACATTTACTTTGCTACATCTGTGCACATTCAGCCATATTTAATGAGATATATTTTTGAATACATCTGAAAACCAGACTGCGGCGTCTAAATCTACAGCATAAGGCTAAAATAGATAGATAGATAACTCTTTATTATACACCAACAAGTATAAAACAAAAAGAACAATAAATTCTTAATATTAAAAATACTGTACAGTAGTACCCAACTAATATGGCTTACCGATGACGCAGAAGATACATTTTCAAAGCACGGGAAACGCTATTGGTCGGCAGCTGCCGCCATGTTAGCGTGCGCCGTGCGAAGGGGCGTGACTTGCGAGTGAGACGGAACTAACAGCTGCAGTGTATTATGAATCTTATAGTAGTGATCTAAGGTTGATTGTAAGTTTTAAGCATTCTTTCGTTAATCTTCGGGGCCATATTTTCTTTTCTGTGCGAACGAAGATTCACGACGCGCCATATAAGTTGGGTACCACTGTACAATGGGCGGTCTTATCGCTAAAAAGCGATTTCTTCCAGACAACCATTACATAGGATGGAGAGGAATTTACAATATAATAATACAATATAATTAATAGGTGCCTTTTTTACCTCCCACTAGTCATTGTTTTGTGTTTTTGTGCTGTGAATATCTGTGAGTCCAAAATAAATGTATTTTATACCAACAAATAAAAATGACCTTAATAAAAATAAAACCAATACAAAAAAGTATTTCATAACGATTTAGGAATCCAACTCTGCAATTAGGTTCTCTTGTGAAGTGAATGGGTAATTTTATTTTGAAATGTGCTATATACCGTTGAGGAAATTATCATAATCTTCATATTCATGGATCATTATTATTCATTTATATTAGTAACGCCTTTGAACCTAAACGTTTAGAAATTATGTTTTTCAGTCATTTTAAGTATGGTACTACCTCTTAACTCTCTCCAAAAATATTTTCATCTTCATTTTAATTGAGCAGGATACCTATATTTATACAGCGTGTAAGGGACATCGCCGCACAAACGGATACCATGGGTCCAGGACATGATTCTGGATCACCGCATGTTGGAATTTTTCGTCGGTTTTTCCCAAATTAAAAAAAAAAAAAGTTTTTTTTACTTTAGACTGTTCATAATCGTTATTCTTACCTAACCCAAAGAGATTTAAAATAAATAAGTTATTAATTCATTACTTTCACCAAAAGTAGCAATGTAAATAAAACTAGAAACGGTGTCTTATGGCGATATTCGCCTGCAGTCAGCGACATACTACGTAGGCACAACGTTATCGCGCATTTAAATCGCGGTGTTCACAATACATTGCGCGCTCGAAAATGACAATTTCTATAACCGATCATTAGCGAGGTGAATGACTTACACAATTTGATTAGTGGCATTAGGTGTAGCCTTTTCGCGAAGTTTGCGTTACCATGCGAAATACACCCTGTATAAATTTTTAAAGGTGACATCCGTACGGCTTGTATTGTCGAAGGACCTTGCGAAGTAATTTCGGATTCAATCAATATTATGTAAAGCAGAGTCATAATTCTTCTTTTCACGTCTCTGCAAAAAGGGTGCTCTCAGAAATGATATACTTATGTAGATACCTATCTAGGACACTCTCCTGTGACCTTATTAAGTTGTCTGAGGTGACATGTATTGCTTACATCTACATTTTCTTTTGTGGTATCTTTTCCCTCGTATTTTTTTATTAACACGGTAAAGTGAACATGGTGTGGCTAGATGTTATTAGTGGACTGTTTATAGGATTTTTAAGCCTCTCACGTCTTCGTTTCCTTCCATGTAAAAAATGCGGCGGCGAGATACAATACCCAAACAAAAGTAAATCAAAACCTTATGAAATTAACTAATTGCCACTCACCCAACTTCAGCTCCTCGGGAATCTCCAAATTCACAGGGGGGCTAATTATATGAAAAACAATTGAAAGCGGTGCGTATTTAATTAAAGGTGTTTACTGTTTGGTGGATTGTCAATAAGTGACGTAAATGACGTAGCCACTAGGGATGCGGCTGCATCGTTAAAGCGCGTAGCTAGGGTTGCGCTCGCGTCTTCAGATGCCGATTTGCTTCCATTGAAGACGAGGGTTTTCAGCTATTACATAAAACTCTGAAATACTTTTGTAGGCTCAAACATTCCCCCCGCCTAGAAGGACAAAGATCTCCTTGTTCTTCTAACGAACAAAGAGCATGAGATTGCATAGAAATAAAATATAATAAGTTACAAGATATGATACTTAATAGTTAATCTCCACAATGGAGATGGTAATATACCACACAAATTAGTGGTATACGTATGAAAATAAATTGAAAAAATTACTGAAGTGGTAAAGGAGAAACCTTTACCACTGGCCTTTGATAAGTGCCAGAATTCGTGCGTACAGAAACAATGCGGATTATACCATCTTTTCCCGGAAAAACATCTTCGATTACACCTAATGGCCATTTCAAAGGTGGGACATTATCATTATGTAGCAAGACTATTGTACCCTTTGTAATCGATGCGGTTGGAGTATTCCATTTTTGACGGTTTTGAAGTGTATGAAGATATTCCATTCTCCATCGTTTCCAAAACGATTGGATAATTTTATCTAACAGATATTTACGTTTGACTAAATTGAGCGGTAACGTAGAAACATCGGCATTGTGTAATGAATTCAAGGGACCAAGAGTCAGGAAATGTGAAGGTGTCAAAGCCGTTGGTTCAGATGGATCTGAATTAAGAAGCGTCAACGGACGCGAATTTAGTAAAGATTCTATTTGTGTAAGCACTGTGAGCATTTCCTCGTACGTTAATAATTGGTCGCCAATTACGCGTTTTAAATGAAGTTTAACACTACGAATGTTCGATTCCCAAGATCCACCAAAGTGTGGAGCGCTTGGCGGATTAAATTTCCAGTTAACACTTTGATTCCGAGTTTCATCAAAGAAAGCGGTTTTAAACTCATTTGAATTTATAAGTGCAGTCAATTCATCAAAATGAGTCTTAGCTCCTATAAAATTCGTGCCTTGATCAGAATATAAGGTTGAGCAAGTGCCTCTACGGGACACGAACCTTTTAAATGCGTTAATAAAAGCGGATGTACTTAAATCGACTGCAAGCTCGATGTGTGTGCAACGTGTTACAAGACAAATGAACAAACAGATATAAGATTTCTGCTGTCGAGCACCTCTATAGCGGCTGATTAGTATTGGTATAGGACCAGCGTAGTCGACCCCAGTATGTAAAAAAGGTTTAGTTTCGATTACGCGACACGTCGGCAAATCTGCCATCAAAGGAGATTCAGTTTTAGGATTGACCTTGAAACAACGATTACAAAGTCTGAAACGTTTACGAACGATTTTGCGGCATGAAATAATCCAATACTTTTGACGTAACAAAGACATCAATAAATTGGGTCCAGGATGTAAGTATTTATTATGATAGGCGTCAATGATTAAATTCACTACATGATCATGAGTAGGCAGCAAAATAGGATGCTTAGCGGAAAATTCAAGATTCGATTTATTTAAGCGACCACCAACAAGTAATAAGCCATTATTTAAAAATGGGCAGAGTGGACGAAGCGGTTTTGATGGTAATTTATTTTTGGAAATATCACAAATTTCAGTACCAAAATGAACAGATTGAACAGCGGTCAGAACAGCTTCTTCAGCAACCTGTAAATCTGCAATCGTAACACGATTGGCGCGCGGTAGTTTTCTCAAAAACCTAAATATATAAACAACAATGCGGAGGAGCTTACTCCAAGATGAGATACGAGATGCAAGCTCACATAAAAACGGTTTTTCGCGGTCAGTCACCAAAAAAGTCTGAGCTTTAGTTTTAACTTCAGGTAAAGTAGTTTCATCTTTAAAGACGAACTGATTGAGAGGCCACTCCGAAAGTGGTCGATGTGTCCACGAAGGGCCATGCAGCCACAACGGGTGGTCAAGCAATTGACTAGGCGTGAGCCCTCGCGACAAACAATCACACGGGTTTTCCTTATCAGAAACGTGGTAAAAATGCGAAGCGGGTAAATAATCATTTATTTGTGCAATACGATTGCTGACGCAAACATTGAAGCGGTGCGGTGATGAATGGATCCAATGTAAAGTAACGGTGGAATCCGTAAATGCAAATATTTTTGAAATTTTACATTTATCTGATATATTATCAGATACGTATCGCAGAAGTTTGGCAAGTAACAAAGATGCGCAGAGTTCTAAACGAGCCAAAGTAAGTACCTTAACTGGAGCTACCTTGGACTTTGCACAAACAATATTGACAATATTGTTTGGAAAGTTAGGATGTATCACACATAAATACACCACAGCTCCATAGGCAGACATACTTGCGTCGGCAAAACCTAACAGAATCAATTCGCAATCAGTGGAATTGATACCGAGGTGACGCGGAATTTTAAGTTTTTCCAAGAGTGGAAGTTCAGATTTAAAACGTAACCACCGCGTACAAACATCTGCGGGTGGCTGTTCGTCCCAATCGAGGTTCATTAACCAAAGGGCTTTAATTAATAATTTCGCGTATAAAATTATGGGTGCTGCAATACCTATCAAATCCCAAAGTTTTGCGATTGTCGAAAGGATAGTTCGTTTGGTAATAATGTTATGCGGGTCTAAATTAACTGTAATAGAAAACTGATCATCTACTGGGCACCAGCGTAAACCCAAAATTTTCAATTCGTCACTATCAGAAATGTCAACAGAAGCAGACAACCGATGTTGCTCTGGCAACTGCTCGAGTAGCTTTTGCGAGTTACTTGAGAATTTAACCAATTCTAAGTCCGCTTTGAGAAACAAGTTAATTAAATCGCGAGATATATTAATAGCGGTATTTTCATCCATAACGGAAGTTCCCAAATCGTCCATGTATAAGTTGCGCGATATAATAGCAGAAGCGTCAGGATAGGCAGCGCCTTCATCCTCGATAAGTTTTTTAATTGTTCGCATTGCGAGGAATGGACTACATTTTAATCCGAAACAAACGCGGTTGAATTCATAAATTTGCGGTTCATCTTCATTTGAAAAGCGGTATAAAATTCTAAGATAGCGGTGAAAGTCAGGTGACACTAATATGCGTAAATACATCTGACGGATATCTGCGGTAATTGCGATGGGAAATAAACGAAAATGAAAAATTATTGTAAGAAGATCGGATTGTAAATTAGCTCCTGAATATAAACAATCATTTAATGATAGATTTGTTGAAGTAGCGGCACTAGCGTCCAGTACGATCCGGACTTTAGTCGTGAGTTTGTCATCGCGGACAACAGGGTGATGCGGTATAAAATAAAAAGTTGAATTATTTTGCAATTCAGAAACTAAGGATATATATTCCTTCTCTAAATAGTCGCGAATGATGTCATCATATTGTTTATGAAGCGAATTAGTTTGTTTGAAACGTCTTTCCAATGCGTTATATCTACGCGTCGCTGTCGTAAGCGAGTCTCCTAAATCTTTTGGATCGCGACGAAATGGTAAAGGAACAATATAACGGCCACGGTTATCCCGTGTAGTGTTTTGTAAATATATTTCCTCACACATCTTATCATCAGCGGACAGATGCTTGCGTATGGGTACCTCTTCGATGTCCCAAAATTGTGTCAGAAGATTGTCAACATTTTCAGTGGTAACAAAGAAATTTTTTACCGACGGTAGTTTAGGGTTAGACGTAAACGCGGAACCAGTCACAATATATCCAAAAACGGTGTCAATTGCGTCAGGAAGACCAGAGGGTCCTATAATGCGGTCAACCTTTAAAATTCGTTTCACAAAATCTTCAGCGCCTAGCAATAAATCGATTCTACCAGGTAAATGCCAATGTTGGTCACTGAGGGGTATATTATGCAAATAATCCAGAGACGCGGTATCTATCTGACTTTCAGGAAGATTACCTGAAATTTTATCAATAACTAACGCTTGCAAATCGAAAAAGAAGTTTTTATCTGTGTTGGAAAATAAAGTTAAATTTGAAACACCTTTAATAGACTGTGTGTTTTCTCCAATACCGTGAACTAACGTATTTTTATTATCAGGAAATATTTTTATACCTAACGTACGTAAACAACGCGACGTAACGAAGTGCTTCTGTGACCCCATATCAATCAATATTCTAATATTGCGGCGATTACCGAAAGAATCTAAAATCGGTACAATAGCGGTTCCAAGCAATACAGTTTTATATGAATCCTGTTCACTCGTAGCAGCGCCCGTAAACAAAGGCGTAGCGGCGGTATTATAAATGCGATGATCACTAGCGCGCGGCGAAGGAAAAGCGGTGGCGGCAGGCTGCGAGGCCTGAGAAGCGGTGCCAATGGCGGCTGAATGCGGTGCGGGCGTGGAGTTGTGCGGCGGTGCGGACGGCGCCGGCGGCGGCGCGGCGGCGGTGTGCGTAGCGGTGGAGTGCGAACCCGCGCGCTGCGGCGCGGGCGCAGGCGGCGGTGTACACGCGAGCGAAGCGGACGCGGGCGAATGTACTTGACCATAACCATAGTTATGATTATTATTATTATATGAACCATGATTAGGTTGATCGTGTGTAGAAAAGCGACATAGTTGGCTATGGTGAGCCTTATTACAGAACCTACATTTTGACATAGATTTACATGTCACAAGAGTGTGGCGGACACTTAAACAATTAACACAACCATTAAACCTTTTAATAACATTATATTTTTCGTTAGGCGATAACCTTGAAAATGACTCGCATTGGTACAAATTTGTATGTTTGTTACTATTGCAGTAACTACAAGCGGAATTAGTATTGTTTACTAAGAAACTCTGAGGCGATCGATTCGAGTTGACCGTTTCACTCCTGTGCACTTGTCCCGAACGAGTAGCTGACGCGGGCATCGTTCGTTGCAAAATCTTTGTTTGTTCACGAATAAAGACAACAAAATCCTCATATTGCGGAAAGGAATTTTTCTTACTCATAGACATTTCAAATGCGCGGGATGTCTCTGAATCTAATTTTCGTAATCCAACATGCACAAAAATGAAATCGGATAAATCTTTTATTTTTAATTGACGTAGTGCGGAAATCGAAGTTGAAAACTGATCGATGAATTGTTCTAAACTGACAGCCGATGCCTTGTTTGGATACTAAACTTAAAACCTTTAGGTTTTAAGTTTAGTATAGTTTCTAAGTACGAAATAGCGATAGCACGCGTGTCTTCATATTTAGTTATCAACGTTTCATATAATACCTTATAATTATCGGGGGTAGGCGCGATTCCTATACAAATACTTTGTGCTTTACCCTTCAATTTTGAAATAAGATATTGAATGCGCTCTGCGTCGGTTATTGTGGTGTTATGGTGCACGATTGTTCGAAAGGTTTCGATAAATAATGGAAACTTTTGAATGTCCCCATGAAATTCGGGTATATCTATGCGGGGTAACTTTAAGTTAGTCGAAGTTTTATCAACACTATCGGTGCCACGATAATCTTTATTATTATTATAAGCTGTTTTTATAGCGTAATATAAATCGTCAAAGGCCCATAGGGTTTCGAAGTTGGGTACATAGGTCTCGTCAAGTTTCAAGCTCTTTGAATTTATCGCGTCAATTAATTGAACAAATTCTTTGCGTAATATTTCAATATTCTCTGCTTGCGATTCAAACACGGGATTCTTCTCGCGTTTATTTTTCGGAATTGATTTGTAAATAGTTTGTATACGAGAAAAATAAGAATCACGTTTACTAACTAACAGTGTTATTTCATTCGACATTTTTCAAATATGGAAAACTCGAGAACCCAACCAAATACAAAGTTACACAAATCGCGTAGAAAAAAATGTGTAAAGAAACAAAATATGCAATATGGCCGTTTCACACTGGTACATACACAGAATTCAAGCGAAATGGAAAGTTATTGTAGGTTATGATTTTGAATCCAATTGGATATATAATATATACGAACTTTATATGAAAATATTATTGTAAATAGGTAGTATAGCGGTAAAACCCAAGCCTCAATTTTTTTTTTTTTTTTTTTTTTTTTTTATACCACTTAGGTGGCAAACAAGCATACGGCCCGCCTGATGGTAAGCAGTTACCGTAGCCTATGGACGCTTGCAACACCAGGGGTATCACTCGCGCGTTGCCGACCCTGAAGAAACCGCTTCACTCCCTTTTTGAAGAACCCCATGCTGTACTCCATTGGGAAAACCACGGCAGGGAGCTCATTCCACAGTCCGAGCGTCCGCGGAAGAAAACTCCTTTTAGCCCGCACAGTTCGAAACAATTCTGGTTTCAATGTGTGTGGATGGACTCCCTGTCGATGGCGAGAGTTGCGATGGTGAAAGGTAGCCGTGGGCATCATGTCGAATAATTCCTTAGAACACTCCCCGTTGTACAAGCGGTAGAACACACATAACGAGGCAAAGTCTCTCCTCAGACTGAGTGGTTCTAAACCGCTTGTGAGCTCGGGATCGTCAACAATTCTGATGGCACGTCGCTGAACCGAGTCTAAAGGCTCAAGCTGATACCCAGGAGCTCCCGCCCATAGATGACAGCAGTACTCCATATGAGGACGGACCTGCGACTTATAAAGTTGCAGCCTTTGCCCCGATGTGAAGTACTGCCTCGCTCTGTTGAGCACTCCAAGCTTTTTGGATGCCAGCCTAACCTTGTCCTCCAAATGACTTCGGAACATAACGTCGCTAGAGATGTCGACGCCAAGGATCCCGATGCTTTGACTGATGTTCAAGGAAGTGTTCTGGAATTTTGGAGCCACAGACCATGGGGTTTTCTTAGCGGTGAACGCGCTGGCTTGAGTCTTGGTGGGGTTGAAATGGACTAGGTTTAGTCGACCCCAATCGGAGACACAAGTTAGTGTACTCTCGATTACAGACACCAGCCATTCGCGGCTTTCCTCCACCTCGAAACGAGGGATATTTGCACGGCCCGTGTAATGAGCGTCTCCTGTACTGTCGTCCGCATAGCAATGAATGCCGTCAATAGACAGCATATCATTGATATGCAGAAGGAACAGTGTTGGGGACAGCACAGAACCTTGCGGGACGCCGGCATTTATATCCATGCTATCGGAGCAACTACCGTCGACGACGGCTTTTATGCATCTGCTGGACAGAAAGCTGGCGACCCATTTGCATAATCCCTCGGGAAGCCCGTATGCTGGTAACTTCGTGAGAAGACCCCTGTGCCAGACCCGATCGAACGCCTTCGCCACATCTAGGCTCACTGCCAATGCCTCACCTTGACTCTCGATGGCGAGTGACCAACGGTGCGTGAGATACACAAGAAGGTCACCAGCTGAGCGACTATGGCGGAAGCCATATTGTCGGTCGCTCAACAACTCGTGATCCTCCAGGTATCTCAAAAGCTGCGTGTTGATCACACGCTCCATGACTTTGGAGAGAAGGGAGGTGATAGCGATAGGCCTGTAATTCGTCGGGTCTGATCTGTCGCCCTTTTTGGGCACTGGGTGCACGTGGGCAGTTTTCCACGAAGACGGGACTTCCTGTTTGGTGTAGGAAAGTGCGAAAAGACGCGTCAATACTGGACACAATTCAGGAGCACACCGCTTCAGTACCACTGCCGGTATGCCGTCTGGCCCACTCGACTTATGGATGTCCAGGGAAAGCAATTCCCGCCGGACCTCCCGTTGGGTTATGCTTATCTCCGGCATGGAGCTGGCACACTGCGGGATGGTAGGCGGTGTGGCGCCCCCATCATCCAAAGTCGAGTTCGAGGCAAAGAGAGAGCCTAAAACATCAGCTTTCTCCTTAGCACTATGGGCCAAGTTTCCGTCCGGCTTACGTAGTGGTGGCAAGGACGACTGGCAAAAGTTCCCCTCAGCAGCTTTTGCAAGAGACCAAAAAGCACGACTTCCAGAAGGAAGGCTAGTCAGCCTCTCACCAAACCTGCCGACGAAATCGAACTTAGCCCTGGCAATCATTCGCTTACTGGATCTCGAGGCAGCGTTAAATTTGCGTTTCGCATCAGAGATGTTAGTATCCTGATTAGTTCGGGCCGTGGTCCATGCCTCATACAAAGTCTGCTTATTTTGTCTAGCATCTTTGCAGGGCCGATTAAACCACGGTCGTTTCTTCATCCCTGCAGCTACTAGCGGGTTTGGGATATAACATTCCATTCCCGCCAGTATCGCCTCAGCGACGGCAGCTGCACAGGTGTCAGGATTATCTGATGCGAAGCAAAGCTGCCTCCACGGGTACGATGCGTAGAATTCACGCAATCCATCCCAGTCTGCTGACTTATAGTGCCACACGCGACGACGCCCGGGTGACCGGAGCGAAACGGGCCGCGCACAAGGCACCTGCGACCGGACGAGACAGTGGTCCGATGAGCCGAGTGGCGCATCCACTGTCACTACATAGCTGTCCGGTCGCGTAGTCAGCAGAAGGTCCAGTAAGGAGCTTGTATGGCTCTCAATATCTGGGATTCTCGTAGGAGAAAGAACCAGTTGCGAGAAGCCATAGGCCAGGGCAAAGTCGTGAGCAGTCTTCCCTGCGAAGTCGGTGATCCGAGAACCAAGCCACTCAACGTGGTGAGCGATGAGCTCAATGGCCTAAAGGTATGAATAGAAGCGTAATGCGGGAGAAAAATCAATTTATATATGGAAAAAATGGCGGGTGCACATTTCAACGAAATATTTATTGAGTACAAATATGCGGAAAAAAAGTTTTTAACAGGGAAAAAACTGCAAAACGTGCGGCTCGAAGGCCAAAATGGTGTGGCTAGATGTTATTAGTGGACTGTTTATAGGATTTTTAAGCCTCTCACGTCTTCGTTTCCTTCCATGTAAAAAATGCGGCGGCGAGATACAATACCCAAACAAAAGTAAATCAAAACCTTATGAAATTAACTAATTGCCACTCACCCAACTTCAGCTCCTCGGGAATCTCCAAATTCACTGCACAGGGGGGCTAATTATATGAAAAACAATTGAAAGCGGTGCGTATTTAATTAAAGGTGTTTACTGTTTGGTGGATTGTCAATAAGTGACGTAAATGACGTAGCCACTAGGGATGCGGCTGCATCGTTAAAGCGCGTAGCTAGGGTTGCGCTCGCGTCTTCAGATGCCGATTTGCTTCCATTGAAGACGAGGGTTTTCAGCTATTACATAAAACTCTGAAATACTTTTGTAGGCTCAAACAGAACATATATTATTTTTTCTAGACTTGCCCGTTGTTTCTCGCGCAGGACGCGCGTCCAAATTGATGTCATTGTTATTTTTTTAAGGGATATTATTATTGAACCTCTGTTTAAAAATTACGCAAATTTAAGACGCTCCTCTAATTTACTTATTGCATATCAGAAAAATGACTGTTGTACAATTAAACTACCTATTCATCAAAACATGTTCTATCACCCAGACCCGACTGGAGGCAATTCAAATACAGCTGGTTAGGTTAGGGTAGAACTGTGACAATAATGCCCGCGAGCCGAGCGAGCGAAGCGAGCGGTGCCACGACAGCGGCCGGCGAGCGCTAGATGATCATTCAGTTCAAACAGTTTTACATAAACCATAAAACTGTTACTCAGTTTGATTTATATAGTGTGCGTATTTAGTGTGCAATTTAGTATTTTTGGTTCTAGTTTTGAATTATTTTGTTCGAATAGAGGGAATTAATAGTTAGGGCATTAAATACATGCCTTTTTTTAATCATGAGGGCCAGACACATAAAAAGGAGGGTTTGGCTTTAAGTGTAGCTGTCGGAACACTCGGAACACACCAGTAGGTGCTTTCAACTTTGACTTTCAACTTCAGGTTGGTCTATCACCGTGCTTAACCTACATATAATAGTTTTCTCATTATGTTTTCCTTCACCATAAGCTCAAGCTCATTGGATTCGACCTTCGTCACTCTGAACTATCATCGTCTTAAAGTTCTTCCGACGTTTCTTTATTAGGTTCAAACTCATTATAGGATTCTTTCGCCACTTCATTTGACATCACTACCTCTGCACTATCATCAAATTGAGAATGTTCTGCTTAATTAGGTCATAAGTTTAGAACATCACTAAAGCAAGGGAGATTGTAGGTTTATGTAGTATACGTTTCTATGTGACCAATGATATTTAGTTTTTTATTTCAGCTGTTTAACTAGCAGGCAGGTGGTCTTGATGGTAGGTATGTATGTTGGCCACGTAGCAGGGGTCCAACTCTGCTATTATAAATCAAAAATGCCATTCTGACACGATGCCATTACAATTCCACTACCATTCAACCACTGTGCGTTATACAGGGTGATTTCGAATTACTTAGCTATTTTTAAGGAGTCTCTCATTAATAAAAAATAAAAAATTCATGTTTTATTTTTAGATATAATTTTTATAGAAAAAAATAAAGTTATGACGATCCAAAGTTTTCTCTAAATTACCGAAATCGTTGGTCGTACCGCGCGCCAATACGCTACGTCACATAGCTGTCAACAACCGAGAATGTTAGATACTGCCTATGTATACGAAAACACGAACACCATCCAAATTAAATATCCTATACATCACTCTCGGTATTCTTACCCGTTTAAAATTTATAAAATGAAGCCACAAAAATACAGTAACTCACTTTTTTTATTATCTCAATTACAAACATACTCATCGTATCACAATTCTAACATTATGCATCGTTGTAACACTTTAAAACTTTAGGGCCAACTTAAGGCTAATTTAAAATCACATTGAACTGAATATTGCAGTTTATTGACAACTTATTATTTGGTTTTAAATAACACACTTCCAGTGAGCTGCAACCACAGAGCGCACAGTTGTGTGGGGTGGCGGGCGCTGCGCGGCATCGTGTGTGAGGCAGAAGCTCTCCATTGATCAAACTGATAGTGTACTCCAGAGAGTTCCATAATTATTCAATTAAATTTAAAAATATTTTGTATCACCCAGAAACGACTGTTGGTCTTCTAAAACGTTGCCCTAGCAACCAGTAACCAGGGAATACCTGCGTGCGCAACTCAAATTTTTTTTTTTCATAATCAGATATTATTTCAAATAGGTTGACATGAAGTATTAAGCTGAACGCACACCTAAACACGGCGTAGCAATTTTTTTTGTATTCTTTGTATGAAATTAAAAGAAAAGGGAAGAGAGGTTTCGTATAAGGACGCTTCCACACGTCAAACAATCGGTAGTCCAATTGTCATTCCGATTTGAGGCCTTTAGAGCGGCTTTGTAAGACGAGTGCTTTGTCAGTAAGGAATTCAAATGAGAAGAACATTTGAATGTCTCTCAGTCCGACTTGAGGCCTTTAGAGCGGCTTTGTAAAACGAGTGCTTTGGTAGTAAGGAATTCAAATGACAAGAACATTTGAATCTCTCTCTGTTCGATTTGAGGCCTTTAGGGCGGTTTTTTAGGACATGTGCTTTGGTAGCAAGGAATTCAAATGCGAAGAACATTTGAATCTCTCAAATCGAAAGAATTTATTCTCTTATAAAATTGAATCCACCGACTGACATCAGACATTTTTAGCGAAATAGGCAATTTTAGAGTTTATTTCTAGGATAGGTTCGTTTAAGGGTTATTAACCAAGTCAAACGTTTTAAAAAGCTATCCTGTTTTCTGCTTACAAAGCTGACATTCAAGTTTTCTTCTCTTTCCAACATAAAGTCGGCCGGCGATTGTATGATGCGTGTGGGCTGCCTAATGTATTGTTAATAATTAAGGAAAGATAAGTTTCCTCCTTAGCGAAAATGAAAAATAGAATTTATTTTAGAAGATTTTAGTGAATGACAGATTCGATTCAATGACAGTTTTTATTAATCAAAATAGTCGAAATGTAAACAACATTATGAAGAGTTTATTCCTGATATTACTTAATTTTGTGAATGGAAAATGGAAAAATAATATGGTGAAATTTTAGTAGGTATTAAACACAATTTCCACCTAGTGCGCGTTACGAAAGAATTCACGTATTTCTGCAGCATATTTCAATGTTCCGGTGACGTCTACCAGCTGAAGTTCAAGGTCATCTACTTGTTAACGTTATCCAGCAACGTGGAGTATTTAGGATATTCTTACGACAAAATTCGACACCAATAAACTCTCCATTAGGAGTGAACATCGCATTGGTACTTGGAACGTCCGCGGGCTGTTGCAGCCTGGGAAATTAACAATTGTGGATAGAGAAGCCAAAGAACACCGAATATCGATACTTGGCCTCAGCGAAACCCATTTACGTGGCTCGGGTCACTTTACAACTATTAGTGGGAGCACTCTGTACTTTTCAGGATGTATAGATAAGAGTGCTAATGGAGTAGGTATTTTACTCCCGTCACACATGAATAAGTATGTTCTCGGTTATAATCCTGTATCTGACAGGCTCATAACAATTAGAATCAACACAAAACCGAATATACTAAATATCGTACAAATATACGCCCCCACAGAAAAAGCTGATGAAGAGGACATCGATTATTTCTATCAGTCGCTGGAATCTACCTTAAACAATATCCCGAACCGAGAAGTCACAGTTATCCTGGGGGACTGGAATGCAAAAGTTGGAAACACGACGAATGATGATCACATCAGACCTATCGTTGGCAAATTCGGGCTTGGCGTCAGGAGTGAACGTGGCCAAAGGCTAATCGAATTCTCAATTGAAAGAAACCTCTGCATTACTAACACCTGCTTCCAACACCATCCTAGGCGACTTTATACATGGACATCCCCCGGAGCTCGTTATCGTAATCAAATCGACTACATAATGATTAATACTCGTTGGAGGTCTTCTGTGAGAAATGTCAAAACATTCCCCGGCGCCGAGTGCGGCTCTGATCACAATCTGCTTGTCGCTAGATTTGCCCTACGTCTAAAATCGCCGAAACAGAATCTAAAACCGAAACTTCGCGCTCTTGAATCTTCCGAAAGAGAATATTTTCGTGCAACTCTAGATGGAAAGCTCAACGAGGTTTCTCCGACCACTGATGATGCAAATGGAAAGTGGGAGCATCTCAAGTCTCAAATTGAAGATACTCTTGATATCATCTCCGCGAATAGGAAAGACATAAACACAGAGTGCAAGTCGAAGGTTTGGATTTCAAATGTTACATGGGAGAAGATCAGACTAAGGAAGGACGTGAAAATGAAAGGTATTCAAAACGATGAAGTACGTAAGGAATACTCCAGCCTCTGTTCAACAATCAAGAAAGAGTGTCGTAAAGACAAAAACTTGTTCATTGAGAATATATGCTGTGATATTGAGACACACTTCTGGAAATTCCAGACCTCAGATCTCTTCAAGAAAGTCCGATTACTCTCTAAGCAGTTCAAGCCGAAAACCTGGGTTATAGAAGATGAACATGGCAATCCAATACACGATCTTGATGCCGTAGCGGAGAGATGGCGTGTATACTGTGAGGAACTGTACAGGGATACACCCAGGGACAACAATCCGTCTCAGTTCCCAAATACTCCAGAACTAGAACCGCCAATAATACGCGCAGAAATTGTATCTGCTATCAAACAGCTGAAAAGCAAAAAGGCCCCAGGCCCGGACAACATCACATCGGAAATACTCAAGGAAATGGGAGACAAAGCTATCGATGCATTACATTCGATTTGTAACCACATATGGAAACACGGTGACTGGCCTAAAGATTGGACTGAGTCAATTATCCTGCCGCTGCATAAAAAGGGTTCAACCAGGAAATGTGATAATTATCGTACCTTAGCCCTCATCTCACATGGCAGCAAAGTCCTGCTCCATATTATTAATAATCGTCTTCGATATTACCTGGATTGGCAGATACCACAGGAACAAGCAGGATTCGTCAAAGGCAAAGGCACCAGGGAGCAAATTCTTAACATAAGGCAACTCGTAGAGAAGTCGTACGAATTTAACAATCCGTTAATAATGTGCTTTATCGACTATAGCAAGGCGTTTGATTGTGTGAATTGGAGCTGCTTGTGGACGGTCTTGGATGAGCTTGGAGTACCACAACATCTCGTCTCACTTCTGCAAGCACTGTACAACTATAACAATGGAGTCGTAAGAGTAGACAGGGTACACTCCAAATCGTTCAAGTTCCAAAAAGGTGTTAGACAGGGATGCATCCTTTCACCCATTCTTTTTAATATCTATGGTGAATATATCATGAGGCGGACTTGCGAGAACTGGGATGGAGGCATCACCATTGGTGGTACGAAAATCACGAATCTGCGGTATGCTGACGATACCACACTATTCGCTGCCAACGAAGCCGAAATGGCTATGCTGTTCGAGAGGATGGAGCGTATCAGTGGCGAACTTGGATTGTCCATAAACAGATCGAAGACTAAAGTTATGGTGGTGGATCGAAATGGCTCACTCGATTTCACTGGTGCGCTGAATCTGGAAGTAGTTGATCACTTCGCATACCTTGGTTCAACCATAACCAACAACGGCTCATGTGAACTCGATATTCGAAGACGGATTGGAATGGGCAAAAATGCCATGACACAACTTCATGGTGTATGGGCAGATAGGAACATCTCGCGTAGAACCAAATGCAGACTGGTGACATCCTTGGTGTTTTCCATATTCCTGTACGGCTCCGAGACATGGACGCTGAGGAAAGCCGACCGCGCACGCATAGATGCGTTTGAAATGTGGTGCTGGAGAAAGATGCTTCAGATTCCATGGACAGCGCACCGGACCAACGCATCCATTCTAAGCTTACTCAAAATCACTCAACGACTTTCGACAACCTGTCTACGCCGTATATTTGAGTACTTCGGCCACATTGCAAGAAAGAGAGGCGACAACCTTGAGAAGTTGTTAATTACTGGCAAGGTGGACGGAAAGAGGCCGAGGGGTCGAAGCCCGATGCGTTGGTCTGATCAAATACGCGCAGCATTGGAAACCAGTGTGTGTGATGCTATCCACACAGCAGAAGACCGATCCAGATGGCGAGCAATAGTCCGTGAAAAGATAACCCACAAAGGTCACGTCCCTCAGCAATGAGGTATACGATGCAAGGAGGAGGACGACAAAATTATGAAAAAAAAAGGTTCTTTTTTTGCACGGATGTGTTCTATTAGTGATTCTGATCCGAGGGAAAAAAAATAGCCAAGTAATTCATAATCACCCGGTATAATGGTTTTTGAGACTTTTTGGCGGGAACTTGCAGTGACGTTGCGTTTTAGTTTTTATTTTAATTAATTCGTGTATATTGAGTTTTATTGCATATTATCGGTGGTATTTTATCCAATAAAAATTGATCAATGTGCACAAGTGAAGTGAAATGAAATGAATTATGTGTATCGTGACTTTTCAAGTTGTCTCAAAAAGTCCGTGAAGAGTTTTAGTCCAAAGACCACCATTGTAGTAAAACATGACTTTTATGACGTTGACTGACTGAGTACTGTGAAAGTGATAATTATTGTGACTGGAAATTATAATATAACTCGACACTGGCAGAAATAAGTCCTAATATGGATTTCGTTGCCAAAATTAAGAAGAAGAATAGTTTTCGACGCTATTCAATTAGACCCACTTGGGATAAATTATCATGATTCCTGTAAAGTATACTGTATAAGGACAAACTGGTCTTCAGTCCACTTTAAAACTATAAAGATGCAGTATTTAATGGCGACTAATTTGTCGCAGCGCAGAAAAATGCTAAAAAAGAATCTTAACGTCCTGAAAATAAGACTTTTAAAATAACACCATCCTTCAAAGGCATTAAATAGCTCGACGGTATTTTAAAACTTTGGAGGTAAAGAGAAAATGTAAAAATGCAAGAGCTGCATGAACTAAATTTACATGATGTTAAGTTATGAACGGGATTCTTTAGCGTATACTTATGTTGATTATAGATCAGAAATATGAAATTTTATAGCCAAGGAATAAGAGCTCAAATCCCAAACACAAAAAACAAAAAGACGAGAGACAGGAAACAGTAGCAGAGTTTTTTCGTGTTCTAGGTATTACCGCCTGATGGCTTTACGTTATAGTTTTTCTTTTCTGAGGATTTTACATCCATACTCGGAAAAATATCAGAGAAAAACAGGATCAAAGAAAAACAGGATCAAAGATTTGCACTTAGTTTGTGTACCTCAGATATACATGCGGTTAACCTGTCAATAATCGTCTCGATCAGTGTAATCTATGCGGACTCTAGAACCATTTTAGAACTCTAGACTGCTTGCTGTGTGCACAATAGTGAATGCGGCGGTACTCAGAACTCTGAACGCAGAACTCTCTCTGCGGGTTCGGCGCCTTAGTGATCAAGTCCCATACAATAAATAAATGTCCAAAAAACATGCATAAATATATAAAGTCCTAATAAATTAGTGAACTTCCTATTGAGGAATGAATGTATAGGTCATTAGAAAAATATTCAGTGGAAAAAAAATCTTCTTTGACTTGCATAGACTCTCCATAGTCTCCATACAAGTCAAAGAAGTTTTTTTTGATTACTAATGACCTATACATTCATCCCTCAAGAGGAAGTTCACTAATTTATTAGGACCTTATATTGTTTGGTGTTTGATAATAGTGCCGATTTTGTTGTTTACAAACGAATTTAATCTTACTTAGAAACTTAACTTTGTCCTACTTGATAGCCCAATATCGTAAAAGCTGCGTTTTTAGATTCGATATTTCTACACGTATTTCACTTGAAATACGAGTACGTCATGCATATCCAATTTTGTTACAGCTTTCTGTTACACGTTCTATAAATATTTACACATAGAATAAACAGATATGTGCATGCACAAAAATGTTTGTGGGAATAGAGCTCAGAAACTGTGGCGTGACAAGTTTTTTTTTACATTTTAAGGCGATGATAGCTCAGTGGTAGTGACGTCGGATACCGAGATGAAGGTCCCGGGTTCGAATCCTACAATGAGCTTGAGCTTTCGGTGAAGGAAAACATCGTGAGGAAACCATAGGACGGTGGTAGGGTACTTTGTAGTACCCGCCTGGCTGGCTACCACCCTCAAGTTGAAAATCTGTCGCCAAGCACCTTTCGGTGTGTTCCGACAGCTGCACTTGAGAGCCAGTTCCTTCTAGGCTTTGTGTGCTTACCACCTTCGGCCGCATCATCACTTACCATGGTGAGATTGCAGTCAAACACAGGCCTATAAACAGTAAAAAAAAAAAAAAAAAAAAAAAACTTTGACGTTTCGGGGTATTTCGTTTGAAACGCAAAGGATACTTCGCCTTTTTGCGCATTTGCTATACATACATACTTAGACTAAAACTACAGGGACATTTGATATTACAAATTTATTTTAGTATGAATACTTTTTTTTTATCCCAGTTAGGTGGCAAACAAGCATACGGCCCGCCTGATGGTAAGCAGTTACCGTAGCCTATGGACGCCTGCAACACCAGGAGTATCATTCACGCGTTGCCGACCCTGAAGAAATCTCTTCACACCCTTTTTGAAGAACCCCATGCTGTACTCCATTGGGAAAACCACGGCGGGGAGCTCATTCCACAGTCCAAGCGTCCTCGGAAGAAAACTCCTTTTAGTCGGCATCGTTCGAAACAATTCTGGTTTCAAGGTGTGTTGTGTGTATCCGAGGAATTTAAAGTTTTCCAGAGATAAAAGTATCTTAAGGTGCCGGTTCGTAGCCGACCGCATGCAACAGCAGACGACGTGTCGTTGCGATACTACGTCAGTTAACGAAACCTGGCACGTTCACAATACTCACTCACACAGTAATTTCACGATACCTACAGGATTTTTTATTACATTATTGCTTCTAATCAGTCAGTCGATTAAAATGAACAATGCAAAAAAAATACCACACTATATTTATGAGCCGTAGCAAAACCAAAACAATCACTGTCTTCTTGATACTCATAAGTTTGACCGCGCGCGCGATAGAGACGGACAAACATTTCATGATGCAGTGGGACGTCACGCCGCGCGCTTATTCACAGACTATACACAAGCGCAACGTGTAAATGTGTTGTACGTGCCAGCTTTCCTACTTCTTTCTCTTTCGTTCCCATGTATTACTATGGAGGCGACGACGTGTCGGTAGCAATGGAAGGTATTTCATAGTAATACAAAGAAACCAGTAGTGTCGCGGCGACACGTCGTCTTCTGCTACTTGCGTGCGGTCGGCTGCAGCGGAACCAGCATCTTAATGTTTTATTTTAGGATTTGATCGATATTTCTTTCTCATGAAAATGCGCTCAGCCGTTACGAACTAATTAAGTGTACTGTAAAAATTATGTTACTCGAGTTCTATTTTTTTGTATGTAACGCGCGTCTCATTGCGAGCCAACGGGTTCATTACACAGGTAAAAAATTCTCATGTCCCCTCTCTTTAGAATTAAAACTGAGTCCCGAAAGTATGTTAATTAAATTAGTGATGAAGTATACAACAACAAGGAAGAACATGATATTAGCTCAAAGGATAAGTTATTAATTCAATTAATTAGTAACTAAAACCTAGGTACCTGTATAACTTTAACGTGTTAAGTTATATTAGTTGAGATGGATAATAGTTGATAATGATCTAAGCCTGATTACATTTTAGTGTAATAATCAAGTTCTTGTAAAGTATTTCTACTAATATGTAGAATGAGTTCCCCCGAGCCGTGGTTTTCCTAATGGAGTACAGCATGGGGTTCTTCAAAAAGGGTGTGAAGAGATTTCTTCAGGGTCAGCAACGCGCGAGTGATACTCCTGGTTTTGCAAGCGTCCATAGGCTACGGTAACTGCTTTCCATTAGGCGGGCCGTATGCTTGTTTGCCACATTAGAAGTATAAAATGAAATCGTATGGGGGTCAGTTTTTAGTACCCTTTATACTTATAGCTAAAGGTGTCACACGGATGGACCTGTTTTTTTTACAATCCACGTCCAAAATATATAAAATGTCAGTTATATTTTATAAAGCACGTTTATTTTTAGTAGTTTAGTTCACATTGTTCGTAATTTTTTTTAATAAGCCAAATTATTTTTGCTTCCATTATGTCTATTTTTTTACCGACTTCAAAAAAAGGAGGAGGTTCTCAATTTGAATGTTTTTTTTTTTTTTTTTATGTTTGTTACCTCATAACTCCGTCATTTATTAACCGATTTGGAAAATCCTTTTTTTATTTGAAAGGGTACGCTTCCCATTTGGTCCCATTGTCATCAGATCAGGATTTGATTACTTCTTAGTGTACATTGAAGTCGGTTTAAGGTTTTTGTAAAACAGTCCAATTATATGGAATAAAATTGTTAAGTACCTATTAAAAAATAATACTCTGTAATTTCCTTTATTCTCCTTAAACACGTACGCCATTTACACATGTCAAAAATACGACGTCATAAAAATTTCCTCGTTCTGATTTATGGAAGAAAAATATTCATTCTTGATTAAAACGAAGCGTCTGTCTTTATATCCTCGCAAATAACTTTATACTGTCATTTTGTAGTTTAGCATCGTGTTATATGCACGATATTTTATGACCGCCAGACATTTAGGTATCTCATTTCACAAATTCAAATTCTCTTTTATGCATATTCATTTGTAACGACGTCTGAACAAACTTCAGGCATTCTTGAAGTAATTCGCATGACTGATACCATACTTTATAAGAGGCCGGGGCGGTCGTGACTTGGCTTTATTTTTACACAAATGTTAAATTTGATGTTTTTGTTGAGACCGTATTGGAAGGAAAAGTTGTTTTTTGATGCATTTTATATGCGTTTTAACATAATTATGTTATAGAAAGCTTAGGCAACGAGTTTTCCGACTCGCAGTTTTTTCTATGAAAACTTAATTTCAACTTAGGTGTGGACATTCCAAATATAATCCTAACTAATATTATAAATGCGAAAGTTAGTTTGTTTGTTACGCTTTCACGCCTCAACTACTCAATGGATCATCATGAAATTAGGCACTAGACATGCAGACATAGGCTACTTTTTATCCCGGAAACGCGGCTGAAACCGCGGTGGACAGCTAGTTTCTTAATAAATGCTTACATTATAAAAGTAACCAATATGCAAATATTCAAGTAATCCACCGATTAAGGCAGTTGTCAGTCAGTATTAGAATTGTAGGTACGAGTATCATAGAGTTAAAAAATTAATAGAGTGATAGAGAGAGATACCTTGTACGAAGCGCGAGCTGTTTCCATAAAGATGTATTCATAGATAGGTATATCGTACAATAGTTGATTTACTATTAGAAAATGACGATTCATGTGTTTGTTGTTTCCAGTATGATATCGATGAAAAACGTGAAATTGGCATTCATTATATGTATTTAGTCGTTCAAACCACGGAACAAAAAAAATAAGGTTCAAACTATGAACACTCAGTTCGTTTCAAGGCAGCGTTGCACATACCCATGCTCACGGCATATAATCTTACTAGCTTCGCTCGCGTGGCCTACAAGAAACAAATGACATATTTTTCTATAACAATAAAACAAAACAAAACAACTTCATCCCGCTTCGAGGGTAGAATTATTAAAAACGCTGAGACACGTATAAATTAATTTTCAATCTTCAGCTTAAACACAAAATTGAAGATCCTAACTTCGAAACTGACGTACTTTCATACAAACTTTCATCCCCTATTTTACCCTCTTAGGGGTGGAATATCGAAAAACCCTTTCTTAGTGGATACCTACTCTTAACAAAGAATATACCCTCTAAATTTCATGTCTCTAGGACCAGTGGTTTAGGCTGTGCGTTGATATCAGTCAGTCAGTCAGTCAGGACTTTGAATTTTATATAGAAATACAGTCGCTCTCTTAACATTATATCTCTATGTGTATTATTCTCCATCATTGTCAAAAGTTTTGAGGTTGAACAACAATAAGAAACTCAAAATTAAGAAAATATTTGTAGCTGCAAAGTGATTACTGAAAATTGTCTTTTTAATATGTAAAATGTGTCTCTTTATTAAACAAAAATAAAACACAATTTTACCTAACCCTCTAACATCAATAATATATTGGCTTGGTGATTTTGCAAAATCATATGTTTACTTGTAGTTTTATTTGCAGGGGTCTTATCGACCGTTCTTGAATACACTTACGTTACCCTTGAGAGTTGCCCGTAACTTTGTGAAGTGTTCAAAAACATTCTCCAACTACCCACGTAGACAAGTTCAGTTCTATCACAGTTTGAGGTTCCATTTCAACTCCGTCAAACTTTTATGTTGATATTAATTTTCCATTTATGAATATTGGAAGGTGAATCTGTCACCTCAGATTATTTAGGACATCAACAGATGACCAGAGAGAATATGGTGCGAAACCAGGCCACCCTACTAGCCTAGCGATTTTCGACAGCATTTGAGTACCCTACTTGCGTGCGAGTGGCGATTTAAGAGTGCGTACAAAGCCAGAAAAATATGGAAGATGAAACAAACTTATGTCTAATCTTTGCGTGGCATGAGACGAAGATAGCGTGTTTCGTGGAACAAAAATGAACTGAGCGCTTTATATCTAAATAACTCGTAAAGTATAGAATATTTTAAAATATCGTTAGTAGCAGCCCTAGGTCATATGTTAGTGATATTATTTATCGAATTTTTGTCTTAATTAGATACACCATGAACGAATAAAAACGAAAATTCATTATTATTAGGCTTTGTGATTTTTTTCTATCGAGGACATTTCATTTCATTATGTTTTTGTTCAGATAGAACCCTCGCGTATATAATGAAAATGCCCATATAAAAATATTTTTTCATTTAAGTACTATTTACTTGGGTAAATTTCAATTCTAAGATATGTTATTCTGCTATATTTAAGGTTCCGAAAAAAAACCTTATGGTGCCACTCAGGCCGTCTTTCTGTCCATCTGTCACAGCGGTATATTTCAGCAACCACTAATGCAAATGATTTGGAATAGTTTTAAATATTGCTTACGCAACCTTGAAATATATTCATACATATTTTTATTTCTTTGCAAAACACGAATCTTAGGGTCAAAATGAAGTCCGAAATTTCTAAGTAGGACTACAAAACTGCTACAAGTTTAAATCGAGTATCATATGAAAGCGCTTCATTTCAAAACAGGTTTTTATATTCTTTTATACTGGGTAGTTTTTGATTTATTATGACAAACTACAAAAAACCTCATCTCCGAAGGTTGCTAAGCGAAAAATCTGTAATAATTATATTTGATACACATTGATGATACAGGAATTGGAACTTTTTCCATTTTGTCCAATACAAAGATAGCTCTTCTCCGTTATGATTTTGTAGCAGCTAATAAATACTAGGATGAATTTAAAAATCGTAATGAGTTTGTCGGGCAGTTTGAATTACTGTGTTACAATAAATTTTCCTAACAAAATGTATGGGAAAAGATTTTTCCATTTGTGACATTTCTAGTACCCTAAACTAACTTGGCCTCATAGAGCCTTTTGATCCTTGTCAGAGACTGGATCGATTAAGATAATAAAAATATTTTTCACAAATCTGTAAATGCCGATTGCAATATATCTAAAATTAAAGGATAGTCACTAAAAACCATATTCGCGTAGCTTCAACCCTTAAGGTGAAAAGAGCCGGCAATAAACTCAGCTTTAGCAATTACTCTATTCAAAACAAGCTTAGATTCATATTTACATTCTAATCGCACTGACAACAATTGCGTGCCCTTACTGACCCGTCTAAAATTTCCACCCTCTATAATATTACAGGAAAAACGGAATGAAGTTTCTAATTAGCACAGTTTTGTATATACTAGATGGAATCATTCTCCACTCTTTATTGTCATCTGAGTAACTAAATCAGTATAACTTTAGTGCGTTGTCGACCTCGCATAGGGTTAAATCCAGGATCCGGGCTATTGTACGGCTGTCGTGTACCTACTTGAAACCTGGGCGTACCTTAATTGGATTGGCTAAGGTACCTATGTATGTATTTGAATATAAGATTGGATCGTTTGTTAGCTTTTTGGAATATGGTTACATTTACTAAATAAGTAGACACATTATTTGCAGGTAAATAACAGTTAAAATTCAAAAAAATCAATTCAAAATCATTTATTCAAATAGACCTTCGCAGGTACTTATGAAAAGTCTGACTCTAATACCGGTTCGGAAAGTTAAAGCTGAGAAGAGCCGGCAATAAACTCAGCTTTAGCAATTACTCTTTTCAAAACAAGCTTAGATTCATATTTACATTCTAATCGCACTGACAACAATTGCGTGCCCGACGCGGCGGCAATACTACAAAGTAGACTGACTCGATATTTAATATGTAAATAAGTAGCAGCCCCCATAAGCAGCCCTTGTTCGATCGTTCAATTTGTACCAATCATCAGGGGAGACGACAATGGAGCCAATAATGAAGTGCGTGGTAGATCGCCCCGCGTAATTCGTAATTGGTATAAAGTTGTTTGATGATAGCTACGTAATTTTGAGATTGAGTATATCGTTTATTCGATCATATCATTTCGGCTGGGAAAGTACCTCATAGAATACCACAGCTAAGTAACTTTATGTTGTATTCCTGCGCGTGAGTAAGGTCGCAAGAGCTTATTGGGGAGGGGGGAAGGGTTAGTAACGCGTGAGTGATGCCTCGTGTGTTGCAAGCGTTGCAAGTGTTGCAAGCGTCCATGGCTACGGGCGGGCCGTAGGCTTCATTTGGCCGTAGAAGGGCGATGAGGCCAAGAATGGAGCACGATTCCCTAGAAAAGGCCTATTCAGGTTATAAGAGTTAGGAAACAGAAATAGGTAGAGTAAATACATTATTTTCTCTCCCTCTATCTATACTATATAATTTTTTGTATATTAGTCTACGTAACCGTCTTTTTCGCGAAATATCTAAACGCCTGATCGAAGCATCTCGTGACCACAATGCTGGCATATACCTCGGTCAGAAAATCAGTATTGTCATCCAACGTGGCAATGCCGCCAGCATTCTGGAAATGTTGCCCTCTGACAACGTTTTTTTCATTTATTTATTTCATATAGATTTTAAGGATTTTATGTTTTTACTAGCTTCTGCTCGCGGCTTTGCCCGCGTGACCTACAAGAAACAAATGAAATATTTTTCTACAACAATAAAATTTTTATTTTTATTATTAAAAAAAATAAAGTATTTTTTTATATTTTTTTTAGCACCAGTATCATTTGTATTATCGACCCTGAGTCGCTCGTCGCTGACCAAAACAATGACCTGTATAAGATAATACAGGCTGTTGTTTTGGTCGGCAACAAGCGACCCAGGAGCGGTAGTACAAAATATATATTCCCCAAAAATGGACTTAATTCCATTAAATACTGTAAATATGTTGAGAAATACCTTATTCAATTTGAAATAAAATTACCGCAAAGTATGGTTACTAGGCACGTGCACAGATTAGAGCTAGACACAAGCCGCCATCGCCCCACCCATTTACTCCCTCGTACTCCCGTTGAGTATTATGTCTACACTTTAGCTTATACATGATTTTCAAAATTTTAATATTTTTATTTTTATTATTAAAAAAAATAAAGTATTTTTTTTATATTTTTTTTAGCACCAGTATCATTTGTATTATCGAGCCTGAGTCGCTCCTCGCTGACGAAAACAACGACCTGTATAAGAATAGAAAAGGTAAGCGCTTAGCATGAAGTTGCGACACATGCGACGACAAGCGCCACAATGCTGGTTTTCAGCGATACAGTAGTACCCAACTGATATGGCGCATCGTGCATCTTCGTTCGCACAGAAAAGATAGTATGGCCCCGAAGATTAACGAAAGAATGCTTAAAACTTACAATCAACCTTAGATCACTACTATAAGGTTCATAATACACTGCAGCTGTTGGTTCCGTCTCACTCGCAACTCACGCCCCTCCGCACGGCGCGTGCTAACATGGCGGCAGCTGCCGACCAATAGCGTTTCCCGCGCTTTGAAAATGTATCTTCTGCGCAGGTACACACGGCTACAGATCAAGCTATACATTTCCAATATAAGCTGACCTCCCATTGTACGGAAATCCTATACAATGCGAGATCAGCTTATATTGGAAATGTATAGCTTGATGTGTTGCCGTGTGTACATCGGCACAGAGGATTATATTATAAATCTGTGACATCGGTAAGCCATATTAGCCTACCGACGATCGACATACATATAGTACATACAGACAGTATAAGCAGTACAGATAAACAGAACAAACAATCAATAATGTTTAGTATAAGGAAAATAATTAAACAGAAATACAGTATTCAAATAATTCACACTAAATAGGTACCTACATTATAATTGATTACACTGCTCAATTAAATAATACTTATAATTTATAAGTAGAAACTTTATTTACAATATAATTATGTACAAATTACAATCTTTATATGGAAATTTACACAAGTCTGCCGCTGCTTCCGATTAACGGCAAGATTCCCAGAAGGTTGATAATAATAATACTTTTAATGATAATAATGATGCGAGTCATAATAATATAAAATTACCAGTGTGATGCACCGCAAAGTTATCAATCAGTGTTGTATCTACAAAGTTATAGGCATGTATTTCATGCCCTAACTATTAATTCCCTCTATTCGAACAAAATAATTCAAAACTAGAACCTTAAATACTGAATTGCACACTATATAAATCAAACTGAGTATCAGTTTTATGGTTTATGCAAAACTGTTTGAACTGAATGATCATCTAGCATATTGTCACAGTTCTAACCTAACCTAACCAACTGTATTTGGAGTGCCCCGAGTCGGGTCTGGGTGAATATGTTTTGATGAATAGGTAGTTTAATTGTACAACAGATGACTGTTGTATTAAATAAATATTAAATAAATTTGGGATATTCAATTGAATCTCTGTTTAAAAATTACGCAAACTTAAGTTACTTTCTAATTTACTTATTGCATATCAGAATGATTTTCAATGAAATATCCCAAATTTATTTGACAGTTTTGGTAGACAACGCAAAGTGGCTCAATGGCAATATTATGAATTATAGTAGACATCGCCAGCGCAGAGGGGTTCCTAGCTGTGAGGAATTTAAAAATAGGTATTTGAAGAAACTATTGCCGTCGCACTATGCCGCTATGCTATGCGCTATGTGTGATAGGGACATCTGCAGCTCAGACCGATTTATACACAAAAATATTGTTTCGTTTCGTTTTCCCCATTTTCCTCATCGAAAACTGAGCCGATTAAATTATGTTTTACATAAAAAATTTAAGTAAGGGTGTATCTAGGTCCCTCTTACTTTCTTTTATGTTAAAATCTTTTCGAATTTGTCTGGTAGTCCTTTTAATCACGGCGGAAAAATAGGGCATGTGTTGTAATTTTTAGAGCCATAATTTCTTTAATAATTAGTTGCCAAAAAAAGGAAGTAACAGGGACGTGTCCAAAGCATAACTTGATTATACGAAAAAAAATTATGACTCTAGAGACATTATTCAGGAAGAAAACAGGGGAATACATTTGTATGGAATAATCGCAGCCCAACCCCCGTCTTAATAGCAATGGGTTCGTGTCAGAATGTATTTTTGATTTAAAATAGCAGATTTGGCCCCTGGATATGTCTTGCCTTAGTAGACACGATCAAACTTTAAGTAACTTATTTAATCACAATAAAATATTCAAACGATTCTTAGTTGCTATTCAGCAGAAATCCACTTTGAGCCTTCTCATCTAATTTCATATTCATTATTCGTTGTAACTAATTACTCAAGTTATTTAGGAACAAAGGTCATACATTGTTATAATGGACTTATAAGGGTACGCTTTATCATTGTGTAGGTACTCTAGGCCCGAAGTTCAACGACTGTGAACATCGACTGTAAAATCGAGAAAGGTATAGATCTATTGTCCATACAATAATAACGGTGGTAGAAAAGCTATGGGCGTGGATAACAAGCACCGTGAACTGTGAACGTTAACAAATTGACTCTACACCGGTTCCAAATACAACTTGAAGACTCCGGCAAGAAACTCAGCAAGTTTTTTAAATGTGTACTTAGAAGTATGTTTTACAACAATACAACAATAGCCTGCGAAACGAACAATTCATTCAAATGCATTCTTGTCACCTACGAAATCTAAAACATTATAGTACCCTTTCTTGCATAGCTTCTGTATTACTATCTTTTTAAATCTATGTATAGGTCTAGCTTTTGGATTTCTTTGGGTACTTTATTATAGAAACGTATACATTGGCCCTTGAATGAGTTTAGGACTTTGCTGAGCCGAGTTAAAGGTACAGCAAGTTTGTGCTTATTTCTAGTGCTCAAACTATGAGTGTCGCTATTCTTAGGTAAGTAATTTATCTCACATGAATAAGATTTTCATATATGTACTGTGACTACACTGTCATTATATTAATTATACGGACCACAGATTACACATATAGGTATATCTGTGGTATGGACGCTTTTAGTTCCCATACAACACACGAACGCTGGAAGCGCTAGTTGTGTAGATTGATTAGCCGTTCGTCAAAGGACGGTATCGAGATGGGCGATCGCCTAGTGGTATTTCAACTCGAGCGTTTTCCTTAAAACCGTTCGTCCTTGTGATATGCCTGCCTTCAACAATCTGCAGTGGTGGGCATGCGTGGTATCTGCCCATTTCTTTTCACCCTCATTTGTGAAAGGAGGCCCGTGCTCAGCTGTGGGAACATTGGGTTGATGATGATGATGATGACACGAACGCTGGTTCTATGTGCCAGCCAATGGTGTGGCCGAATTTTGAAGTGTGGAATCCTTATGTCAAAACTGTCAAAATAGCAAAAAAACATACGATCACAGTCAGGTACAGTATAACCCTTAGATTATGGATCCAATTATGGATATGCGGTATTACCCAACTTATATGGCGCGTCGTGAATCTTCGTTCGCACAGAAAAGAAAGTATGGCCCCGAAAAGTAAGGAAAGAATGCTTAAAACTTTTAATCAACCTTAGATCACTACTATAAGGTTCATAATACACTGCAGCTGTTAGTTCCGTCTCAGTCGCAAGTCACGCCCCTCCGCACGGCGCGCGCTAACATGGTGGCGTCTGCCGACCAATAGCGTTTCCCGCGCTTTGAAAATGTATCTTCTGCGCAGGTACATCGGTAAGCCATATTAATTGGGTACTACTGTACAGTACAGACGACGGACTTTAGTCTGCGGCACACAAAAAGTCTGTGTGAAAACGAAGGGTTGTGCGCTGGACGTTTTCCACGTCGTGTGCGTAACTGCTTAGAACTTCATCGTGGGTGGTCTGTTTGCACGGCACCGCATCATCACAGTGTGTCGTAAATTACAGCTAACATTTGGCACGTTTTATAGCAGTCGTGTTTTTTTTAATATTTTTATAAATTCTCTTAATTTTGGTATGTATTTTTTTATTTACTCAACAATACATTTTTAAGAAACAATCTCACCTTTTTTAGTTCTCGAAAGTGGTAAGCAAACACAACTTAGAAACTGGCTATCAGTGCATATAATAGGTGCTTAGCAATAGACTTTCAGCTGGTAAAAAATGCAGCCAAGATTATCAGTCTACCGTTTATAAGCATTACTTGGCCACGAGAGATTTAGACGTCTAGACCAATAATGAAGTTGAATGTGAATAGAATTGTGTTCATAATGGCATGAATAACAGCCGATAGTCAACGAGGATTACGTACCCGCAAGATGGCGCGCTAAGTTTAAGATTTGGGTTCCTAAGGGACCTCTTAATCTGCAGGATTTAGGAGCATTAAGTTGTAGACTGCTTAGTTTAGCTTTTGGTTGATTGACTTGTGAATTCTGTGGGGAATAATTTATCAATGCTTTGAAGATTGGTTCGTCTTAAGTTAGTTTCAGTTATCTTATTCCTTATAGTATTTTTGGGTTAAAAGACAAAGCAATAATTAGGTAGGTATATAGTGAGCTTATAAAGAAATTAAATAATGTATGGTAAGAAAAGAGTGAACTTCTGGTATGATGGATAGAAGAGCCGAATGGAAGAAGCGTACATATTGCGCCGACCACAAATTATTGGGAACAAGGCAGGCAGATGATGATGATGAAGCCAAGAATAGTAAACCTAGAAACAGCTATTAGAATACAATGAAGTTACTTATGATAGCTAGTCCTGCAATACATTGCTATTGTTTCCTGATGTGATTTTATCAAAAGTCTTATAAGACGATTATTGACTAAGTCTTATAAGATAATTATCTTAGTGATGGAGACGTAGGGTACATTGTATGTAGTACTCGCCTAGCCCAAGAATCATTCACTTTTTAAACTGTGAATCAGCTGAGGACAATGAAATGGACTCTGATAGTCTATATCAGAGTCTATTTCATAGTTTTGGTCTCACGTTTTCCCCCGCATTCTCGTGGGATCAAATGTCTTTCCAGGATAAAAAGTATCCTATGTGTTATTCCAGGATATAATCTATCTAATTGCTTAATTTCATTATGGTTTATTGTGCCGTCGAGGCGTTAAGAGGGAACAAATTTTCGCTTTTATTTCATTAGCAGGTAGTTGGATAATTTGAAAGTCTGGATGACTTTCGAATTCCAATAACAATTTGTACGAACAAAGGGTGATTTTAAAATTCACCTAAAATATTGTTTCATTTCAAATAGAGATTTTAATCTGGAAACAAAATGGCGTACGTTTGGTTTGGGCTGCGTATATCAAGCGAGTGTCTCGTCGGCCAGAATTTCATTTCCGTAACGCATTGTGAACAAACAAACGTCGACTACGAAATAGACAGGGGTTGTGTGACCTTCAATTAAATCGCACGCACACCTAAACTTTGCTGACTGGAACATTAATTCATTCTTTTTAGTGTTCTGAACCAAAAAGGTAAAAAAAGGTGCCCCTCCGTCTATTTCTCCGTCTATCACAGCGGTATATTTGAACAGACTGCAATCTATATATATACAATTCAAAGTCCTGACTACTGACTGACTGATTGACTGATCAACGCACAGCCTAAACCACTGGTCCGAGAGACATGAAATTTAGAGGGTATATTCTTTGTGTAGAGTAAGTTAAACTAAGAAAGGGTTTTTCGTAATTCCACCTCTAAGGGGGTAAAATAGGGGATGAAAGTTTGTATGAAAGTCCGTCAGTTTCGAAGTTAGGATCTTCATTTAATGAATGAATGAATGAATGAAATATTCTTTATTGTATACACTGACATAGTAAAAATAACAAAAGTATTACAAATTAGGGAAGTTATACAATGTAGGCGGCCTTATCGCTTAAGCGATCTCTTCCAGGCAACCTTTGGGTACAGGAAAAAAATTCTAAAGGTGTTCAGTTAATTTATGTTTTAAACAGTCGGGATTTTTGTTAACCGACTTTTTATTTAATTTAATAATTAAATAACCTATGCAACCTATCGATTAAATACAATTCAAGAAAATGTGTGAATACTAATTTAATACACACAATTAATACTTAAATATATCTTATCGTATAAGATATATGTATAATCGTTATGTTGAATTTAGAATTTTCAAAATAAAAAAACCTTAAAAAATAATATAAAAACGGATTCAATTGACACTTAATTTATACAAAAACACAATACAAATGTCACTCCAACAAACAATACAGCTATTATTTATAAGCTAATACAAGACTGTATTCTCTTGTATTCCCTGAGCGCACTTTGGCGTTACGGTACACAATTTTGTACCGCAAACAATTTTTATTTATATACAGCTTAGGACGAAGAGATAAACTTGGCAGCAATACAAGTCCCCTGTCAATACTTGGCGGAGGTTAACATGAGATAGAGGTTTTATTATTTGTATAATTTAAAATAAAATAGAAAGCTAATAGATATTTCTGCCAACGCGAACGGTAGGAACATTCTAAGACTTACGCAGATCTTCTTCTCAATCGGGCACCTTGTCAGAATGGTCGTGGTTGCAATATATGGTGTAGGTATGTGTGTATACATGTTGGGTCTTCAACGCCAATCTTCTCCTTGACTTTTCTAACATGTAAATTCATTCAGAACAATGTATTATTTACCAATAAATAACCTTTGTTATACAAATTTAGTTTTACGATCTACTAATAATTAAATAACAAGCCTTGACTGATACTGAAGATAAACACAGAGGTTAAACAACTTATCATAGAACCATACATTTTGGAGAGTAGGTAGATATAGCGTAGATATCAAAAAAGGATTAATTTATTAAGAAAACCACCAGAGTTACATAACATTTTAGTAAACAATATAGAACCATTAAAGTAACGTATAGCTTTTTTTTTGGTTTGGTTTTTCTTAAAACTAACAGTTAGTTAGTATGACATATCAGAAGAAAATCGAATTGAAAAAAAAAAGTTAAAGCTAAAAACACAACAATACAAAGAAATGAAAAAATCCACGTAGCAAACACACACTTAAAAATATATCAAAAAATCCAAAAAAGTATAACATAAAAATTAAAAATTTCAAGAATCATAATAAGATGTATTTCTAAAAATATAGACATATTATGCTTCACACAACTCCACACATGTTGATGAATAATAAAAAAAAGAGAAAAAAAAAAACAAAAGAAAGAATGTAACGTATGAATCCGTACCGTAGATTATCATATGTGAATATTTTGAAGCTCCAATAATATTACATACATACGTTTCGAATTGATAATCTGCATTTTGAAGTCTATTAAAAATACATGGTGAAATGTCAGTCTCAATATGCAGCTTCAGTCTCATGTCGTACTTAAGTACCCAATGAATGGAACGTGGATTTACATCAGCATTGACATTTAAAAACTGGTTATTTATCGTTCTCCACGAGCTGTCACCGATCGTTACGCTGGATGACACGTTGTACTAACGACACAAAAAAATATTCAATGTGTTTCACAAATTGCCGCTGCCTGTCTGGTGTTGACGATTGGTGAAATTTTGTATAGGTTTTAAATATTTGTCTATATTTTTTTCCTTTTTTTTATACAACGAAGTCGGTAATCAAGCATGCTCCCCGCCTGATGGTAAACGGTTATCGTTACCATATGGACGCTTGCAACACACGAGACTTCACTCACGCTTTGCTCTCCTCAATAAGCTCTAGCGACCTTACTCACGCGCAGGATTACAACATAAAGTTATTTGGCTGCGATATTCTGTAAGGTGGAGGTACTTCCCCAGTCGAGTTGCTCTTTGAGCGAATAAACGTTATTCTATTATATAGTTATTATAATAAACCTCCCTTAAGCGTAGTAGGTGTGGGTGTAGGTGTAGGACATAATGGGTTATCCCTTTTAACTTTAGGAGCAGCCATCATTGAAATCGCAGGAAAAATAGCTAAGCCTACGGTGGTCATCCTCTACGCCTGACTCTGTCATAGCAGCCGCAAACATTGCAGATGTCTTGGCTACATAAAATAAGGCTACGAAGCTTCTGTTACGAAGCGAAACTAAGCTTGTTTCATATCAGCCTATAATGTCCCACTGCTGAGCACAGGCCTCCTTTCACAAATGAGAGTGAAAGGGCAGATACTCTACCACGCGTGCCCACTGCGGCGATGTGGAGGTAGGCTTGTGGCCAACCAACTGCATAACGACTATCACAATTAAGTGATAACCAGGACCAACAGCTTTACGTGCCTTCCGAAGCACGGAAACATTCGATTTGAAATACCACTAGCCGGTCACCCATCCAGGTACCGGCCACGATGGTGACATCATTAGTAGTTTATATTGTACTTCAAACACATTTTATATAATTATTTATGACTCGTTTTTTTTCTGTATCTATTTATCTCGGCGAACATCTTAGTCCGAACACAGTAATGTAAATGTGTAAGCTACATTCGCTGAGCTTACCCTATTGCCATATTTTATATATTATACTAGCTTTATAGCCCGCGACTTCGTCCGCGTAGATTATTTCTTTTTTCTAGATATGAATCATTGTAACAATATAGAGCTTTGTTCATGGCTATTGTTTGCCACTACGTGTGATATTGACAAAAGTTCAGGTAGATTAAGAGCTCATATGCGAGGATGCCACATAAAACTGAAACAGTCCTGCTCTTTCTCCTCTGGCAGAACCAGTAAATATTTTGACCTCAATAACATTGCGGCGGAGAGCTGTTACTTGTAGTCTAGTTCCAAAGCACAATTTTGGAGGCCTTATCTCTCTTTCCCTCATGTCTGAGGATCGTGGTCAACATCGGGATGATCTGCCTCCACTGGTTTCTGTAAAACTTGGAGAACGATGAGTCTTTTACTTGATCGGACCATCTTGTTGGTAAACGACCACGTAGTCGTTTTCCTTCCGTGTTCCCAACTATGATCAGATTGCCAAACTTTCATCGCCTTTGCACACCATGTGGCCGAAATACGAAAAAATACGTTGGTGGCATATGGTGGACAATCGTGTTTTAATTTGGAGTTGCGATAGGATTGATGCATTGTTGCGTTTAGCGGTCCAAGGTATTTCCAACATCCGTCTCCAGCACCACATCTCGAATGCATCAATCCTTTTTCTTTCTCGGGCCAGTATAGTCCACGCTTCCACTCCATACATGAAAGTGAGGAATACCAATGCTCGTATTAACCGGATTTTTTTTCTCTCTATTTCCTGTTGTTTAGGCGAGTCATTTCAATACGCCAATACCATAAGCTGAAATAATAAATTGTAAATTTTTCACTCCGAAAATAAAGAACTTCATATACTAAATTTAATCCCCCTTTTCTCTCCTTAAGGGTTCAAATTCCAACAACACCGATATTCGTTGCGTTAGTTTATAACCATAAGCTTAAATAATAAATTTAGTGTACTTCCATACCCAACTTCATCCCCCTTTTCCTCCCTTCGGTGGTGGAATTATCACAAACGCTGAGATAACTACACATTAATTTTCAATCGTCAGCCTAAACACAAAATTTGAAGATCCTAACTTCAAAACTGACGAACTTGCATACAAACTGTCATCCCCTATTTTACCCGCTTAGGGGTGGAATTTCCAAAAATCCTTCCTTAGTGGATGCCTCCACTGTATAAGGTATCTTTGTGCAAAATTTCAAATCTCTAGGTCCAGCGGTTTGGGCTGTGGGCTGATATATCAACAATCAGTTTATCATTTTATATATTAAGATTGTACCTAATTTTATAATAATAATGAGGGAGGATAATGTTGCTCGCGTCCGTACGTTCTGCCTTAAAACTCCGTACACGTGTCCTCCGGGTGGTGCGAAATGAGCAACGCCCACGTCTGTACGACCCGAACAGATGGGGTTCGCAGCTGGAACTACGGGTCCGGCTGTTTGGATAAGGGTACGCGGGGTCAGGTTGGCCCTCCACCATTGCAAGCGCAAAGGTGGAACCTGACATTGGGATTGGACTCGCGATGGTCTATGTGGTGGTTGCAGAGGAGTGGCATGTTGTCTGCTCGACTATGTGTTGGTCGTGCGTCATTCCTCGTGCGCAACAAGTGTCTGAAGTTACCGGCCTAAGGCAAAGGGCCACCTGGTGGTCAGACGCGGGGTTCGTGAGTAACCCTCAAGCAAGTGAGCTCCTGTGAGTGAACTGCATCTCCGGCACTTTCCTGGATAGAAAGTAGAGGACTACCCGTTGGATTAGTTTTCCGGTAACCCAGCTGTAGGCATTGGGTAGATGCGTGGATTCGTATTCGGGAGGTGAGCGTGCATGACAACTCCGGGACCATTCTGGAGAAATGGGAGCCAGCTTCTCTGGCGTCCCTAGCGGGGATTGAATCCGCTAGCACCAACAAGGTGCGCTAGTGCCGGTGTTTGCGCTGCGTATTTTTACGCTAGTGCTCATGCTAGTGCTGGCGTGCTGGGGTGCGTGTGGTGAGCGACTTTGACTGCTCCGGTACCATTCTGGACAAATGGTAGTGAGTGATCACGGTGCGACTCACATTTTCTCTTGAGTACCAGGGGCGAGTACTCTGGTGGCGTGACCTACCGCAGATGGTCTCAGACGCCTCGTAAGGGGTTGCCTGGTATAGTGTGCCGTCTTTTATGACCGAGAGGTTGGTGAAGGTGGCCACTATAGAAAATCTCAGTAGAAAAGAGGGGGTATGTACCTAATTTTAAGCTTATTTGTAACTTATCTTGTGGCAATAAATTAATTTTCTTCTTTTTCTTCGTAGCTTAACATTGCCGATCGATTAAGTACGGCTAATCATGCTACACCATGAGCGTGCTTGTTTAGAAAAGAGTAAACTGTTGAGTTTATTGCCAGCTCTTTTCAGCAAGTACAACCTTCCGAACTTACAAGAGTCAGACGATTCATGCCTGCAAAGGTCTATTTGAATAAACAATACATTGTCATGTCTACATGATCTAATGCTTTATTGTAGCTATAAAACCAAATACCCCTGAGGATTTACAGCGCACTTACTAGTATTCATATTTCGTGGGAAAGTTTCAGTGTTGCCATTGTTGGTAAACCACCAAAGTTTGGCTATTTGTTATCACTTTTCAGTGATTCAAATACTCGTATACGGTTTCGAAGTCGTAAATCTTAACTTTTGTAGCACTTTTTGTGAATCAATTTGCTATTTCGTTTTACGTTCACCTGTGCTGGGGTGTTTCGAAGTGCAATAAAACAGGTATTTCATTGTTACGTGTATATTTGTAAGGATTTTTTTTGAAACTACCTGTAAGTATGACAATTGTGGTTTTCCCAAAAGAGTACAGCATGGGGTTCTTCAAGAAGGGTGTGAAGAGGTTTCTTCAGGGTCGGCAACGCGCGAGTATACCCCTGGTGTTGCAAGCGTCAATAGGCTACGGTAACCGCTTACCATCAGGCGGGCCGTATGCTTGTTAGCCACCTTAATGGTATAAAAAAAAATTGGCTTAGTCGTAAAAAGGTAACAGAGTTACTTTAATTTATAATATTAGTATTTTTGAAATACCATTTCTTATATAGGTAACGGTATTTTATCAAACTAACTATCAAAGCTTGTTACATTATAAATATAAAAAAAACATCACGATAATTTGCTTTTGAAATACTACTAAGGTAGCAAAAAAGTATACGGTATATATTCAGAAGTTACCACTACCACAGAATAAATAATAGTAAAAGGTGGTAGAAAGATGCCAAATCAAAATGAGTTTAAAAGACGCTGAAATAAGTCAACAGACTACAAACTTTATAATGATGCATTACCCAACAAATCTACAGACATTCAAACATACATTACATTGTTCACTGGGGAAGTACAGTAGGGCGATTAGCTAACTCTGACTTCAATTAAATTTCTATTGAAGTGTAATTGAAATCAAAAACATGGCGGACTTGCGACCACCTATCTCCGTTTTGACAGCTGTGACGTCAACAGAAACGCCTTTGCAATTTCATTTTTTTTTTGTATGGGATTTCTATCGATAGACTTAATTTTGCGATCATCTAACTCTATTTCTATCTTAGTGACAGCTTGTGATTTCATAAATTTCTATTGTTCATTGAAGCAAGTCTTAGGTAATTTCATCAAGCAATAAAGGTATTTCTCTATTGTTATTTTGGTAATTGTTCAATAATAAACAGTGATATATAAAGTTAAATTGATAAGTCTATATTACTGGGCTATCAATAGTCCAATTACTACGAATAAAACAATTAATAACTATCTTATTTTAGTTTAAAATGTCACGAGCATTTCTACTGGGTTATGCGGAGGAGCAAAGTCGCAAAAACAAACTAAAAATAGTGAAATAGACACAATGTCGCTGCTTAACAATGAGTTCGTGGCTCAGCAAAGATGCCTTTAAGGAATTGTGCCGGAGTCATTCCCAAGCTCCCAGCCGGCAGACGATCCACCGCCATGAGCTCAAAGTAAGTTCAAGTCATAAATGTCTGCACATACCTATGGCCTTTATTATCATTTAGGTACAATAAGCGTATATTTCTTTGTATTTTGGATCCATTAGTAAATGTTTTCTTATTCACTTAGGTTCTTGCGGCGTTGGCTTTTTAAAGTCATGGGTCATACCAACGTGGGGTAGGTGCTTCTTACCTCTACAATATGCCCCAACTTCACTGTCGAATTGCCTCAATGATGTCACCAAAGCGTTCAATTCCCGGAAGTACTTAATAAGTAAGTACATAAAACCATGACAAACAGAAAGAAATGTAATGTCAGAGTACTTAAGTACTATAAACTACCAACCTGTCAATATCATTATGTATATTAGATACTCCAATTACCCATGGACTTGTATATGTATGTGTATATACATTAATTTTACTTTGTAAATCATTTAGAAAAATAACCAATATAGTTGTCCAAAAAATATATAAACATGTAAACTTGCCGATTTTCTTGCCAGATTATTGTTAGATGAAGGCCGTTATTTTATTTTACTTACTTAGTGGCAGATATATAAATAAAAACATTATTATTTTCAGGACATCAAAGCTCTCACCAGCACTTTGCACAACCTCCTCAGCAGAGCTTCTCCTTCTCCTCAACAGTCAAGATCTCAAAGATAATGTGAGTTATTAAGCAATTGTTCGTAGACTAATGTAAACTACACTTTAAGTAAATGTGGCTTCTAATGTTTTTATGACATTGTATTAAAATACATATTTTACTTTCAGTACAACAACATGAGGGCTGCCTCGCTGGGCCTACTGAAAGAAGCTATGGTGGAGTTAATAAGAGAAATTGAAAACATAGATAATATACCTATATTATCTATAATCTTAATTTTTTAATTAAAAACAAGTCTGATTGATTTAATCTGATGTATAAATACCGAGACGGTGAATAAATTCCTCTTTACAATAAATGTCTAGTAAAATGTATTGTTTAGGTGCTTGGTGTTTATATAATTAAATACATATTTAATCCTATATGTTTTTTTAACTATATGTACCACCCTCTTTGATCTCAGTGCTATTTTAAGTATTCATAGGTACTGTAGTATAAAACTATGGTTTAGTACTTATAGAAATTTGTGAACATTGAAAATAAAATGATACTTTTTATTGAAGTGTTTTTATTATTCTCATTAGTGTGTACAAGGTTTCTTTGGGTTTAGCTTACATTTACGGTTTGTTAATAATCCAGTATTATTAAAATTGAAACAACTTAAATGTAACATGTTCTAGATCTAAGCCTAGAATATAATAAATCTTTATAATGAAAGTCAAATTTAATTCACAGTTTTATTTTGCTTACGTTGGGTTTACACAATATTTTATTTTATGGTCTGGCCATTGGTTATTTCATTATTGCTTATACTAACTTACAAACTAATATTTCATTTTGTGAATGTACAACAATTTTAGGTGATTACTGCATTCATAAAAATAGAATTAGGACTATATTTATAGATATAGTATATTAAAAACTGACACATTTTTTTATTATAACAGTAAGTAGATAGCTTATGCTTATGACAGTAAAATAAAGAAAAACTAAAACAATACTTAATTAAAAATATGTATAAAATAATAATGTGTTTCATAATGTTTAGATAAGCATATCCCTATTGCTATCTGGAACTGCCTCGATCCTAGTTGCCCTGTGATAACTTGGTGCTCTTATTCACTGGCACCATCTTTTGATAACAGGCATTACCAACATGCTTTAAGTAATGCAATGCATTGCTCCAGGGTTTCATCAGTGAGCATCCGTTAAAAACTCTTCTGGAGATTCAGGATTAGCGCTTCGGAAAGGTGTCATCATCCAAGGCCTTTGAGCATAATCAGTCTCCTGCAAAAAGAAGGATTTCGATTAATAATTATACTGGGCATATTAATATGATGATATGCAGGGCATGTATGAATGTAGTTGAAGCAAAAGAGGTTTGTAAGTCAGAACGGAATGACACTCTATTCTCACTGCCTAAGCCCATGATAGTATCATTGTGACAATATGTACCTATGTAAATTTATGATTGAATGATCATGCTTACTATAAACAGAAGGAATATATTCATGCACTCTGAATTATTTTGTGTATTTATTTATTTTTGAATTAATATTAGGTACCTATTTAGCTAAAATACATACCAAGAAGCCAACAGCACTCTATTCTGTATCCTTTCTTAAAAAGATTTCTAATAGAGCATTGGTGACTTCATGGAGGCACTTGCTACAAGTCGGTGCGACATATTGCACAAAAAGATTCAATAATTGGTACATTTACGTAAAGAGTCACTTACTTTTAGTTCAATACGAATGGCAATTTTCGTCTGAGACAGGCATGTGAGGGCATAGTTCTTCTAATCTGTTGGAATCCTGCCTTTGTAAAAACAAAATGCGCAATATAATCCTCCTTTGGAAACTGGAATCGATCACTCCTGTCGCGCAAGTGGCGTCTCTTTATTCGTAAGACACTCATGCTCCTTTGTTCTTCCGCAATCCCCATCAAAAACGCACGGGATATGTATAATTCATGAATGTATAAAAAATTGTTGTTTTTATGAAAACAATAAGGTTAATTCGGCCGGCAAAAAGATAAACAAACAATGACAGACGATTTCAATCACAGATTATACACATAAATGTCTGTCTAAAACTACGTACCAATCTGTATTAAACGGTTTATTAGAAAATGTAGTGCGTTTTTAGACGTATCATAATTCAATAGTACTTTTTAAATTGGTCGAATAGCTAGGTCTTGCACCAACTTCACATTGGAATATATCGATAGGTAAGGTAATGAAATCCTTGGGAAATAAGTTACGTGGTCGCGATTTATCGATAGAGGTAAATTTCAGTTCGCTTGTGTGGTTCTTAAGAACCTGATTTCTAAAAAATTGCCTAATCGCCCTACAGAATACCGCAGCCAAATAACTTTATGTTGTGTTTCTGCGCGTGAGTAAGGTTGCCAGAGCTCATTGGGGAGGAGGGTCGGTAACGCGTGAGAGATTCCTCGTGTATTGCAAGTGGCTACGGTAACAGCTTACCATCACGCAGGCCGTATGTTTTTTTATCCGACGTCAAAAAAAGGAGGAGGTTCTCAATTCGGTAGTACGTTTTTTAGTTTGTTACCTCATTACTCCGTTATTTATCAACCAATTATTGGAAAATTCTTTTTTTATTTGGAAGGGTACACTTCCTATTTGGTCCTATTATCATCAGATCAGGATTTGATTACTTATGGATGGATAGGATTACTTATGACTAGAGACAAACATGGTGCGGCAAGGAGAGACCGGCACCCTCTTGTACAACGCATGACTTCTTAGCATGGCCATAGGTGGCCATAGTTTACCTCAAACGCATAAACCGTCTCCAGTCCTGTGACCAACATTTACCTGTGCCAAAAGATCTTTCAATCCAATAGCTGCCCAATTACCTATTATAGAACAGATACCATTGAATGAATCCATACAGTAGACCTATCGAAGATTGCAATTGTGCAGCCAAGTTAAATTGGCTTTAAATCAAGAATCCATTCAATTTATCCGACAGTCGCGACTTTTAATATTCCAGCATGGATCGGAGTTACATACTTGAGATTGCTTCGTCGGCTTTTCATTTCAAATGATATTTACTTTGTTATCGTTTAGATAGAATAGGGTACCCCGTGAAAAAAGCATCCCACCAAAAACATTTTCATGTAAAATGTTGCCGCCAAGACATATGGCTCGTACTGTCAAAAAGTTATCAGATCTCATGTAGAGCCAAGCTTATAACTACATGCACTTACTCTATAAGCCCTAACTTCACAACCTCTACACACCGTAGTCAAAATTTGTGGCTTGGCCGTTTCGCTACCGTCACATGGGAGTAAGGTGAAAAATGTGTTCACTGTTCATTGCTTTTTTTGTTATTCAATAGTTCTTGTAGTATTGAAACGGCCAAGCCACAAATTTTGACTACAGTGTGTAGAGGTTGTGAAGTTAGGGCTTATAGAGTAAGTGCATGTAGTTATAAGCTTGGCTCTACATGAGATCTGATAACTTTTTGACAGTACGAGCCATATGTCTTGGCGGCAACATTTTACATGAAAATGTTTTTGGTGGGATTTCACTTCTTTTTTTTTTGTTTGAAATTTCCAAGTTTTATAATTTTTTTGTTGTTTGTGTACTAATACAAGCTTACATACCAAATTTCAGCTTTCTAGGACTTCAGGAAGTACCCTATGAGTTTTGATGATCATCAGTGAGTCAGTGACGAAATCGGGTTTTTTTAGATATCAATAAAATCTAAAGTATAAGAGCTATGTTATTGAAACTTAATATACTTAATAAGTTCACTATTGACATCATGTTCCGAGAATTTTGTTTATCTGGTATAATCCAAACCCAAGTTATGAGGGTTCAAAAAAATGACGAAGCGCTTCGAGAAAAGGTAGGTACTGCCCTTTCGCTTCGCTTGGCTGTCTTGGAGGGGGGCACTCCCGTGCCCCCAGATTTTCATAAATCAGTTTTTAGCATCTAAATCATGTATTTAAGCAATAAAAGAGATGTTAAAGAATATTTCTTGAGATAATTTACCTACATTGTAGGCTATAGGAAACTTTTAGGTATGATTGATTCAAAATCAAACCATAAAGACTGGGATTGCATATTGCATGCATAATATACAAGCATGTGCCTGTCTAGAAATATCAACATTTAATGTGCATTTCTGACTATAGGTCAAAGCAACTTAATTTAGGACGAGCTGACGTAACTTTCCTCATAAATCTTTTGGAATGGAAATTTTAGTGTTTTATTAAAAAGTTAATTTTCTTAACTTGGAGCTAACAGGAATAAACTACGAAGTAATATGAAAGTTTTAACTTAAGGTCTGTAACATCTAGTTCATTTCGTGCTTTTCTTAACTCACAATTCTCTAGCGGCCATGTTCATTACTTTGTATTCTAAACGTCGAGGTCAAGAAAGATTAAGTGGAACAAAGATTTCAGAATTACCACACGTCTGTTGGGTGCTAATTAACAAGAAAATTTTAAGGTATGCGGCTACTATACGGGCGTAACATTTCATAGCCACTTTAATTAAGCCTACAGGAGGGACTAATGAAGGTCAAAGTTACCGAAGTTACCACCGGTCCAAAAGTCAGCTTTCTGAGAATGTTTTATAAGAAACTCTGCAAAATACAAGACAGTAGCTTGCCAAGAATTGTAATATGTGTATGGAAGTATTTTGTGCGTTGTTTGAGTGCTTTTCAACCAGCCAGTGGACCGTAAGATACTTCGTTAGAAAAAACACTTTTGTATGGAGCTGACAAATAATTGAATTACTACGTAATTACTTTTCGTTCTCTACGTCAATCCCATTCAAAAGTTATTTGTGGAAGTCAATTTTCAACAGCCATCTTATCTAAGGGGCCTGTATCACCAAAACTATTATTAGTATTAGCGTTACTAATCGGAAAAAATCGGCTACAAATTATTTGAAAACTGATTGATTGTTTTTAATGTACGCAAAGTCCTGGGGCCCAACCACCATCTCTTAAAACAATTATACCGTTGTCTTCCGTTCTTCATTGACGTTCGATATCTTGTAATGTAATATCACGTTGTTACGGATATCTGATACGCCAATAAGCATCACTTACGTCCGATCCATTTGCAAATACGGTCCAGTATAATGGGCGCAGTCCTTTAATAATTAAAATGCTGTGTTCTCGTTTGCGGGTAGGCGACTTAATTATCACTTTAATTACAATTTCTCCGAAACGTAAACTATGATAAGTATCAAATAAACAGATTTAAATAATGTTCTTTTGATTACCTTTTTTAATGAGATCCTTGCGTTATAGTGTTTTTAGTTACATTAATAAAGTAGGTCATTTATTTAGCTTTCAGGTTTTGTAGTAGTGTGTATTGAGAGATAAATATTTTATTTATTATAAATTTTTAAAGATGAAAAGTGTAAAATCACTATTGTGGCCACCTATTTCCACCTAAGTTTCCAGGTAGACGAATTCATTGACTATCAAAATAACATCAAAATCAAGTTCCTAGACATTCATTTAGTATGCTTCAATAAGAATCCACGCAACTAATAAAAATTTGAGCAAGATATTTATCGATTAATTACCAAGGGTCGCTAATCGTGTCTGTTAAGAAATTAACGGAAATTATTATTTTTGCTTTTACAGTGTCACAAAAAAGTTCCTATACATTTACGACGCCACTACAATTGCTCCTCAAATGCGATATTCATCAGAGATTTTAGGACAATAAACGAGTTAGGCTTGCAAGTGGCCACAACCGGGGTAATTGCCAAAACCTATATAAAATAATCTAACTGAAGTAAAACACAAACTGAAAAGAGAAAAGAATTAAATTAACTTGCAGAGAAGTTATAGAATCTACTTCTAAAATTAAGGATAACCATCTTAAAGGCAAATCGCCAAAATTTTATCGTATGCTCGTTTTCACTAGCCAATTCGTAATGAAATCTGTACATACTAACGAAAGGATAATAGGATGATTATTTTAATCTACTATGTTAGCAATGTTCTTCCAACTATAGAACTTGTCAGTCAACATAGAAGTTTGGTTTACTGCAGCTCTGCGCCATTCTTCACTGATTTATACTGTTGACACTCCCGAAGACAAATGGGAAACAAATACTCCAACTAACGCTGCAGTCGGAACTTCGAACCCGCACCCAAACTTTTGTGAAGAGGATGCAAATCTGTCGATTTTCTAAAAGTTTGTGAGTACCGCAGGATATTTTTCACAGTCTGTCATGGGTTGTCAGTTTTCTGACGCTGTTTTACATGCTTTCCCGAGGGACCTAATGGATGAAAAGTATTGCTTTAACTATTTGGCAAATTTCATCGATATACCTACATTTAGTAATTCGTGAGTTTTTATTTTATCTTATGCTGTTGGTATATTATTATGTGCGCCTGATGCTTCCTTGTAATTTCTTTATCAGAATAGATTTTTTAAATAAGCAGTTTTTGAAAATTCCATCTTAAACCTTAAACCCCCTCATAATAAAGTAATCAAACGTTGATTAGCTAAAATTCCAAAGTCTTTATCTGACACGTGACATTTGGTGATCGAAAGAATGAGACGGGGCACATTATGATTAAGTTAAAAAGCAATTATTTATAAGGGGGTTAGTGTCCTCGTATTTTTCAAAACAGTATTCGCTGCTCATAGGAAATGGTAAATAGACAATGCAAATAGTTGCTTGCAGACAAAGCAGGACTAAATTATTCCATACTCGATTGCACATTCAATTCTTGTGGGCCGTTTGGTGCATCTCCTTTTGCTTTTCCAATCGAGCACTTTGTTCTAATGCTTGCTCTAGCGTGCACATATTAATTCAATAGTTTCAAGTGCTTTTCAAACTCGTACTCTTTTGACTAATAAACCTGAATATTTTCTTTAAAAACCACTCTGGATTTAGTTAAGTTCTCTTTATGTTTTCTTGTTTTTGTATGTTTAGAACATTAGGCCACATCATTATTTAATTTCGTAAAATTGTGTTACATAAATGTTCGGCATATAAAACAACTCAATACTTATTTTAACGCCATCTAACGGTCGAAACAAAACAAAAAAGTGCGTGTATATATACAAGGAATAACTTGACAGATATTTTTCTGGAGGAATTCTTTGTAACTAATTGCCGTGGAAGTATAATTAATGCTTCATAAATACTTCATAAATACATATTGCTCGCCAATCACTAAATTACGCACCAAGGATGCTTGAATTTTACATAAAAAAAGAAATAACATAGCTTTGCGATACTAACACCATCTAACGGGAATATAGCTTTTTGTAATCGTGAGCATTCACCTTAAAAACGTTATTTGTTATGATATCCCTATTCTTTCTCCAAAATAACAAAAGAGCGTCCTAAATGTGAGAAGCGCTTTTCCCATAAAATCAAACTGTCAAATGAAATGACTACTTAATCACAACTTAACATGAGTTGCGTTTAATTTATATGAGCATTTGTAAATATTAAAATTCCTAGGTATATGTTTTGCTAGACTGTTCAAAATGCTTTCTTGTGCACTTTTGAGTACGTACACACGGCTACAGATCAAGCTATACATGCAAATACGGTCCAGTATAATGGGCGCAGTCCTTTAATAATTAAAATGCTGTGTTCTCGTTTGCGGGTAGGCGACTTAATTATCACTTTAATTACAATTTCTCCGAAACGTAAACTATGATAAGTATCAAATAAACAGATTTAAATAATGTTCTTTTGATTACCTTTTTTAATGAGATCCTTGCGTTATAGTGTTTTTAGTTACATTAATAAAGTGTCCTTCCTTGTGCACTTTTGAGTACGTACACACGGCTACAGATCAAGCTATACATTTCCAATATAAGCTGACCTCTCATTGCAGGGAAATCCTATACAATGCGAGATCAGCTTATACTGGAACTGTATAGCTTGATGTGATGCCGTGTGTACTACGTTGTTTAATACTTTTTGTACGAATCGTTTCTAGTCTGCTTTTAAGCTCAACCGAGGAGTTAACATATCCACATGGATTCGTTAGGTTCAAAGAGTTGATTGCACAATATTTTAGGTCATATGTGTTCAGTTGTTGGGTAGTTAGATAAAATCCTCTTGATTTTAGCTTTGGCTTGGACTTTTAGATTTGTGTTTGAAGAATTGCGTTTAATAATGGGTTAAAAGTTTATTTTTTAATTTCTAGTGGAATCTATTTCTATTAGTTTGTTTACTTCTTTCGCTTTTACAATTTTGGCGAAAACTTTTTTTTTTTTTTTTTCCAAATGTATCTTGCGATCAGTCATGAAGACTATGAGCAGATGAGATGTAGGCTAGTGACAGGTAGAGTGCTACTCCCAGTGGAGGCAACCCTTTCTTTTATTTAGTCAGTCCTCTTACTGACTGGGTTCATCAAATATATCCCGTCGCTTTTTAAGCCGGCGTATAGTTTCAGGGATAGTAAGCTGTCCCGCAAGTTGGTTCGGGTGCTTTTGCAATCGGCTTTTGTATTTGGAACCATGTTCATTTATTTCCTCCTTAACCGTTGGTATGTTAAGAATGTCATGGACCTCTGTTGTTCTAATAAACCATGGTGCATTTGATATTTGTTTTAGAATGTAGTTTTGCACCCTTTGTACTATCATTATATTGGAGTCACTGGCGGAGCCCCACAGTTGGATACCATATGTCCAAATTGGTTTTAAAATTGATTTATAGATTAAGATCTTGTTGTCTATGGAGAGTTTTGAGTTTCTACCCAGCAGCCAGTAGAGACCTTTGTACTTCAGGTTAATCTCATCTCTTTTTGTTTGGACATGTTTCTTCCAGGTAAGTCTGCGGTCTAAATGCATACCCAAGTACTTCACGGTGTCGTGATGAGGAAGTTGTGTACCGTTCAAAGCGACCGGTGGACAGTTTCCTTTGCGAAGGGCAAAAGTTACATGCACTGATTTGGACACGCTGGCAGCAATTCTCCATTTAGCTAGCCATTTTTCAATTTCGTTCAAGCTGTTTTGTAACATTTGGGAAGCTTTAACTGGACAATCGCTTGTGGCAAGTAAAGCCGTGTCATCAGCGAAAGTCGCGACTGTAACCTCTGCGTTTTGTGGCAAGTCGGACGTGTACAAAGTGTACAAAACAGGTCCAAGCACAGAGCCTTGTGGTACTCCAGCAGATATTTCTTGAAATCCTGACATGCAGTTGTTTTCTTTAACTTGGAATATTCTATTAGTTATATACGATTTCAGAACTGTATAAAACGGATGTGGTAATAAGGTTTTAATTTTAAATAACAGCCCCTTATGCCAAACTCTGTCGAAGGCTTGTTGTATATCAAGAAAGGCTGATGAGCAATATTCTCTCTTTTCAAATGATCTTCGAACTGTCTTGAACACTCTATGAACTTGTTCTATAGTGGCATGTTCTTTCCGAAATCCAAATTGGTGGTCAGGGACGATGGACTTCTCCTTAAGGACATTGGTAAGTCTATGTAGTAGGGACTTCTCAAACAGCTTGGAAACAATCGGTAGTAGGCTAATCGGTCTGTATGAAGTAACTTCGTGGGCAGGTTTACCAGGTTTGTGTATCATTATAATTTGGGACACTTTCCACAGATCTGGGAAGTGCCCTACTCTTAGAATGGCGTTAAATAAGGTGGTGAGATACACTATTGCTTTACGCGGCAACTCTTCAAGGACTTTTTTGTCAATGAGATCAAACCCTGGTGCCTTGTTGTTATCCATGACTTTGATGTTTCTAGAGATCTCTCTAGGTGTCACTATTTTTAGAGGTAAATCTAGTTGGAAGTCCTGATTTAGGGTAGAGTCGATATCTGACTCGTCTGTATTCAGTCCAGGATTGTTTGGTTTGAAAACTCTACCGAGATGCTTTGCAAAGGCCTCAGCCTTACTTTGTCCGGTTTTCGCCCAGTTTCCGTCCTGAGACCGAAGCGTAGCATAGTGAGTAGTTGGTCGCTTTAGTACCTGACAGGCCTTCCAAATAGGTCTCTAAAGCAACATCGTTAGCTTCAGTTATAATGGTTTTTAATTCTCGGATTGCTCTGTTAAGCGCTTTTTTGTCGCTTGGATGTCTACTAGTATGCCATACTCTTCGAAGTCTCCTCTTTTCCAGTATTTTTATCCGTATGGTTTCCGAGTAAACTTTACGTAGTGGTGGGCGTTCGGTAGCATCCGGTGTAGACATCCAGCAACATTCCTGGATCGTTGTTGTTATTGATTTGGCAGCGTCGTCAATATCAGAATCAGTTTTCAGGGCAATTTTGAGTTCAAGTCTGTCATGGACAAGTTCACGGAAGCTGTTCCAGTCTGTGCGTTTGTTATACAATTTTAGACTACTCTCAATATTTAGAACTGTAGTACCAACTGTCAATATTACTGGGACATGATTAGAGTCAGCATCTAAGCAGATTTTTACGTGGTGGAAGAGTCTAGATAAACCCTTTACGATGAAGAAATCTATGACGTCTGGTAATCTTTTTGGGTCTGTTGGCCAATTAGTAGGTTCTGCCGTTGAGATCGTTGTAAGACTGTTCTTGTCCAAACTTTTCTTGAGCTCTCTGCCCCTGGTGTTAGTTAATCTAGAGGCCCAGTGTATGTGCTTAGCGTTCCAATCTCCTCCGGCTATGAAGCGCAGGCCCAGTGTCTTGAATAGCTCATCATATTGCTCCTCACTTATTTTGTGTTTCGGAGGGCAGTATATAGCGGATACATTAAATTCCCCGTTTCGATCTTCTAATGTGATAGTGGCTGCCTGTATGTGGGCTTTTTTAAATTGTGGGAGTTCGTAATGTTTGATGCAAGATCTCACAATAATAGCTGCTCCAGCATGTGCGGTGCCGTCTGGGTGATTAGTGGCGTAGATGTCATAGTTCTGTATCCTAATACTACTGTTGACAGTAAAGTGAGTTTCAGACACTAGTAGTATGTCAATGTTGTGTGTATGCAGTAAGACTTCAACTTCTGCTTTATTTGGAGCTAGTCCGTCCAGGTTCCAGGTTGCTATCTTCAGGGAAGTCATTTTGTGATTTTGGTCATTAGGGTTGTTATGAGACTGATTAGGGTACTCATTTGTTGTAAGATAGTATCAAACTTTTCGGCTTGTTTTAAGAGCATCAGTTCAACTGTTTTATTTGGCGGGAGAATTTCTGTATCTTTGCTGTCTTTGTTAGATCTCAAAGCTTCGGCATATTTCGCTTTGTTGTTGGTATCTAGATTATTTCTATCCATTTGATTAGGGAGTTCGATATTGAAGTTAGCAGTTGTTTTGATATGTTCTCTGTTTTTGATGTGTGACTGTTTGTTAGATTTTCTGGCTAAGATTTCTCTGTATACCTCGCAGCCTCTAAAATTTGCTGGGTGGGCACCAAAACATAGGGCACATTTCGCTGGAGTTAAACGATCAGTCTTAGGGCACTCTGCTGTTCTGTGAGATTCTGCACATTTCACGCAGCGATATGGTCTCATACAGTAGTTTTTAGAGTGGCCATACTGCTGGCATCTTTGGCATTGGACTATTGACGTCTGTTTTCTTGGATCTTCTATTATTACCGCTTGGTGATATATATATTTGATGTTTTTAACCGCTTTATTACTGGGGCCCTGTTGTAGGTTGGCAAAAAATGTGTAGGTTGGTTTCTTTTCAGGTCCATACCTTGCGTTTATTATTTCTCCAACCACGGTGTTTCCTGTCTCTTCCAGTGTTTCCTTTATTATACTGATTGGTGTAGTGTGATGAAGGTTTCTAATCACAATTCTATAGGGCCGTTTATCTTTCCTATTGAATGTATGTCCAATTAGACCTCTTGCTCTTGCAATATCTATAATCTTTTTATATACCTCCACATTTGCACAGTTGATCCGTAGTTGGTTTTGATTCATTAGTTTGTAATGGAAATCGGATTTGTTCACTACACTTTCAAGGAGTTCTGTAAGCTTGCTAACATCTTTAATGCCATACAGAATTATAGGTGGTGGGTTGTTGGCTTTTTTAGAGATTTCACTGTGTTGAACTGAATTATCTTCTTTTTGGTCAACAGGAAGTCCACTGAATTGGTTAGTGACATTAATTCTCTCTGGAGATGGTGTAGGAAACTTTTTTCCTTTTGGCGTTTCTTAGGGTTGGTACTCTCTGTCAAGTAGGAGGATTGACATCTTCATGATCCATACTGCTCGTCATATTGGAGTTATGTGCATCCTTGTTAGTTGGTTGGTGATGGATTTGGATGTTAGTGTCCGTCATGGAACTTAATGATGCACTTCGAGGCCTGGACATAAATAGACCGGGATGAAAGGCTTGCTGTACTAGCTTCTTATTACTCTCTTTAAGACCAGTAGCATTCACTGATAAGGAGGCCTGGGTACCTACCCCTCGGTCTTCGGTAACTAATTTCTCACTCACAGGCCCGGGTACCTGCGAGCGCCGGGTGCTAGCCGGCCGAAAACTAATGAGTTAAATTTCAAATTGAATCTTCTACAAATAAAGTTTATCCAAGTAAAATCTACGTCCAATTTGCGATGAACGGTTTCAAAGGAGCCTCGTGGTGCGGATCCTCAGGCTATGCATCGTGCGGTACCCTGAAAATAAACTAAAGTGAAGTAAAAAGTGTGATTAAACGCAGCGGTAATAATGGAAGAAATGACTAGAACATAGAGTTAGAATACTATTAGAGTGATAGCGTTAACAACGTTTACTTGTGCGAAGCGAGAGCAGTTTCCATATAGATGCATTCACAGATATATCGAGCACTAGTGGATTTACATGAAGCGCTCGTAGAGTAACATGATAAGCCGATAACAACAATATCTTAATCTATCAACAAAGTTACGCTACCTACCACTGTCGTGGTTGGTACCTGGATGGGTTACCGCCTAGTGGTATTTTAAATCCTTGCTTCGGAAGGCACGTAAAGCCGTTGGTCCCGGTTATCACTTAATTGTGATAGTCGTTAAGCTAGATGGAGGTCTACTAGGCAGCTTGAAATCTCCAACAGTAGATTGACCACTAGCCTACTGGTCCGCAGTATTTGCTCATGGGTGTAAGGGAACACCCTAATTTGTGAATGGAGACCTGTGCTCAGCAGTGGGACATTATAGGCTGATGATGAGTTGATTTACAGTCAGACAAAATGTCGACATGGATTCCTTGTCATTTGTTCTCGGTAAAAGTATCCATAAAAAACGAGAAATTGGCATTCATTAGGGTATTTTAGTCATTCAAACTATGTACGCGTACTCAGAGATATGTAAATACCCGCATTTCGTTTCAAAGCATTTTGCCTGTACCCATGGTCCGTTCCGTACTCAAGTACAGTCGCACTAAATAAGGTCCTTCTAAAGTCTTGGAGGATATTTTGAGGGATGAATGTTTAGGTCATTAGTAATCAAAAAACAATATTAGAAAAATAATCCGTACATTGAAAATACTACATTATTCATAAATTAATACTTGGTACTTACATAAAGTTAAATTTTGTTTTTGTTTTGTTCTCTTGAACCATCAGACGGATTATTTTTCTAATATATTTTTTGATTACTTTATGACCTATATATTCATCCCTCAAAATATTCGCCAAGACTTTAGAAGGAACTCGGAATTACTTCTACTTATTTTTATCTTTGTATTTATTAATAATAATATATATTTTCTTAAATCTATGTATTTATATACATAACTAGCTTCTGCTCGCGGCTTCGCCCGCCACCTACAGGAAACAAATGACATATTTTTCTACAACAATAAAACAAAACAACTTCATCCCGCTTCGAGGGTGGAATTATTAAAAACGCTGAGACACGTATACATTAATATTCAATCTTCAGCCTAAACACAAAATTTGAAGATCCTTACTTCGAAACTGACGGACTTTCATACAAACTTTCATCCCCTATTTTACCCCCTTAGGGGTGGAATTTCGAAAAGCCCTTTCTTAGTGGTTACCTACTCTGCACAAAGAATATACCCTCTAAATGTCATGTCTCTAGGACCAGTGGTTTAGGCTGTGCGTTGATATATCAGTCAATCAGTCAGTCAGTCAGTCAGGACTTTGAATATTTTATATATATAGATGACTTATATAATTGTATGTATGTATATTTATTTACCTATTTTTGTTATAAAAGTATACACCACCGTCTAATAACGTGTCTAAATTCCTCTCCATCCTAAGGTTGTCTGGAAGAGATCGCTTTTTAGCGATAAGACCGCCTATTGTACTTACAGTAATTTGCATTTATTTTTATACTTTGTTTGAATACTTTTGTACAATAAAGAGTTATCTGTCTATCTAATCAACGTTTGATAACTTTAGTATGAATAAGGGGGTAACTCTATAAACTAGAACCTACAGTAAAATGTATAACATTATACTGTATTTCTCATTGGACACCATTATATCTACGACGTATATTACAATATCAGGGAATCGCTGGAGCGCTCCCGAGGGTGCCGCCACTTGCCGGAACAATACACGTCGTTGAGCCTTCGGAGCGGGCACCGGGCGCTAATGACGTCACACGTATAACTTAAACGTGATCAGTTTTGGTAATGTTGTGGAAAATGGTAATATTGTTGACTGTATCTGTAAGTCTCTTTGATGTACTGTGCGTCAACAAATTGAACGTGTTAGTTTCTTACTTTAGTACTTGTTAGTTTCTTACTTTAGTACTTGTTAGTTTCTTACTTTAGTACTTGTTAGTTTCTTACTTTAGTACTTCCTGTACTAAAGTAAGAAACTGTATTTTGATATGCCGCTTATTTAAAATTGTAATTAAAATAATAAACTAGCATAAGACCCGCTTCATGTTAAGCGGTTACCGTAGCCTACAGTATATGGTTATTAGAATTTACCTCGAGGGCCATTAATCATTGCGACTAAACTCTAAAAACAAAATAAGGATAAAATAAACATAAAAAGTAAGTTTTATAAGTAAATTGTGATTTTCTAATCTACACAAAGCCATTACTAACAAAAATCCGGGGATTTATAAGTTGTAATGAGTTTTTACATTAAAATATTGATGTCGTTAGCTCCAAAAGTGACCCAGAAGGCACATTAAGTCAGTAATTTACCGACCAATTACGAGTTGAACATGAGGTTTACTTTCATCAGAATATAAACGTCTAAAGCTAGACAAATGTGTATATATCTTCTCCAATATGTGCCGCAATCTATCTTCAGCTCTGCATCAATCTGCCTGTGGCCTTCTTTTGCAAAACAAATCGGCAAAAAAAATTACAGTAGTACCCAACTGATATGGCGCGTCGTGAATCTTCGTTTGCACAGAAAAGAAAGTATGGCCCCGAAGATTAACGAAAGAATGCTTCAAACTTACAATCAACCTTATATCACTACTATAAGGTTCATAATACACTGCAGCTGTTAGTTCCGTCTCACTCGCAAGTGACGCCCCTCTGCACGGCGCGCGCTAACATGGCGGCAGCTGCCGACCAATAGCGTTTCCCGCGCTTTGAAAATGTATCTTCTGCGTAGGTACATCGGTAAGCCATATTAGTTGGGTACTACTGTAGTAGAGTATAAATTCTCCCACGCAGGCAGAGCCGCAGGAAACACCTAGTTTACTATAAGTTAAATTAACAAAATTTCTGTTTTGTAAGATACTTGTGTAACTTAGTCATTTGCAAGACGCTATTAAAATCTCAGCTCCTTTTGTTACCGCTACGTAGTCAAACACAATCTGCGCACCTAGAACTTTAAATGTAATGAGACGGCATTGTGTGCCTTTTCACCAAAGTGCAGTGCACATTTTACAAAGTGGAACACCACTTAGAAACGATTGGTCGTTTGTTGTGCAATGTGTAATTCACTTGCTCTGCTTGCAGGACAGACACGTTTCAAGTTAATTTCCTGTTGACTGCATTTTATGCTGATTCAGACAGACGGGTGGGTGTGATGGCAAAAGATTTCCTTCTGAATAATTTGGTATTCTTTGGAGCGGTTTTATTAAATCGTGGTACAGAATATGGTCCTGAAAGTACAATGGCCCACTTTTTAACCCGTCCAACTATCTGGTCACGCAGTAATTTTACTAGAAGACTATTGTATCTACACGGTTGAAATTTGACTGGAAGGTGTCTTCTGTAAACAGTGAATAAGACACGCTACTAAGAACTTGATATCAAATAAATTTTGTGAGTACCTATGTATCAATATGTTCGCTACAAATGAGGAAAGTGTGTACCAGTACTATGTAGGTTAACATCTATAAAATTATAATATGCCTTTTGCGGTCGAGACCATGGGACCGTGGGGGTCCGAAGTTCGCCGTTTTGCTAGCACTTTGTCATCAAAATTGATCGAGTCCTCCGGAGACCAGCGGGCGGGGAGCTTTGTCCGCCAACGCGTCAGCTTGGCTATCCAAAGAGGAAACGCTGCTAGCCTTCTGGGAACCCAGCCGTTAATCGGAAGCAGCGGCAGACTTGAGGAAATTTTCTATTATACTCTATTTCACATAGGATGAGTCGTCAAGGTCAAGGGTTTTTTACCAATATCTAGTGAAATTCCATTTGATTACTTTGAAATAATACTAACAATATTTCATGAAACTTCGCTTTGTCATAGTATTCCTTTATTATATCGAAATAAACATTAACCATCGAGAAATCTAATAAAATACCATGTGTCACCGAACTCATGCTATTTGAAATCTACTATAATAGATTGTATTTTGTACATATTTGTTGTACCTAAATAAAAGATATACTTATTCTTATCATTATTTCATTTATATAAATGGTCAATGCCCTCAAACCAATCAAGATGTACAATAAATGAAATAAATAGATGTGCCCTTAATGCACCCCAAGGAGCACTTAATACCCTTGACTCATTGCTGGCGGCAGTTTAATATTCATTGACACTTGCAACGTCGGGGGATGTAAGAGGATTGTGTCTCATCTGGGGGTGTATGCGGCTTCATCATAGACAATATTATTCTAGTATGATATTTGACTCGAAGTATAAACAACATTGAGCTACTACCTATCGCCTTTGCACAGCGTCAGTGAAGTTGAGTAAACCATCGGTAGCTAGGTTATATTATCGACTGCAGCGCCATCTGCCGGGCTGATTTGTGAATCTAAACCATCCAGGGCATCACCCAAACGCATACAAAAAAAAACATTCAAATCGGTCCAGGAATTTAGTGACATACACACGTGCAGTAGATTTTTTTTGTATGCTTTTGGGTGACGCCCTGGATGTTTTAGATAGGGTGGGGTAGCACCACAGGGTAGGGTAGCACCACGCGAACGAAGTCGCGCCAGGCAGCTAGTATTTTTATATACTACTAAGGTAGCAAATATGTATGCGGTCAGCCTTATCCCCGTAGCATATAGAAGTATTTAACCAGGAGTATCACTTGCATGTTGCCGAACCTGGAAAAAACTCAACGAAAAGGAGTTTGGTTGGAATTTTCTTTTGTGGCGAGGGGGCAAAAGTTACACAGTCAGCCCAGTACTTAATGGAGCAACAGTGTTATTTAGCTGCATAAGGTAGAGGTACTTCTCTCGGGGTGCACCGAATTTTGAACGAGAGAACCCGATAAGCCCTATCTGTCTTCTATGTTCTCAGCTATTATATTTCAGTGTGTAATACCGTTGCTTTCAGTATATTGCTATTTAATTGGGTCTGTAGTAAGGCCCTTTAAATGGCCCAAAACTAATGACATTCTCATTACAGCTTCTCATAAACCCAGGAAATGAATTTCTTGGAGCAGATGCGGAAAAATGTCGATGATAAAATTAAGTTCCTCAGAGAATTAGGAATGTAGAATGAGAAAATGAGGGAAATTGGCGTTGGCATTTACTTATCGTTGGAAGCTAGCACTATTTTCATGGAATTATTTGCTTCCAAAATAGATATTAAAGAAATATTAATTAAGCAAATATTCTTTAATTATTAGGCCTTTTTGTGGAAATTACCTCCAGCCAGCTTTATACGAAACAAAGTTTTATTTTTTTATTTTGGATCCTGTCAAGCTATAAAGTCGTTAAGCTAGTTGGAGTTTACCCTTTCTAAACAAGCTTAATAATGAAGCGCTCGTGGTGTAGCATGATTAGCCATTCTTAATCGGCAATGTTATGCTATCACCGTCGTTGCCGGTACCTGGATGGGTGACCGGCTAGTGGTATTTCAAATCGAGCGATTCCGTGCTTCGGAAGGCACGTAAAGCCGTTGGTCCCGGTTATCACTTAATTGTGATAGTCGCCTACTAGGCGGCTTGAAAACTTCAACAGTTGGTTGATCACTAGCCTACCTCCACCGATCCGCAGTGGGCACGCGTGGTGGAGTATTGCCCATTCTCTTTCACCCTCGTTTGTGAAAGTAAGCCTGTGCTCAGCAGTGGGACATTATAGGCTGATGATGATGATGATGAAATAAAGTTGATAGCAGCAGTTTCCCCTTTTAAGAAGGCAAACTAACCTAAAGCTAAGTTTTATACCAAATAACTCTATAACACCATTTCCTATCCACATTCTAAAACTAAAACTTCACAAGGAAAATCTAGTGGAATTCTCATGGATTTTTTATTCTATCCGTGCACATCTGCGTCCTTACAAAGCGTTATTGTTCAGTCTAGCTCCTTCGTTTTTAACAATGAAAGCCCTCGCTTTGAATTCCCGCCTCAGGTTTGAAAAGATAGCTGTATTTCTGTTGCTTAAATATTGCTAAATCCGTCATTTTATAGCATGTCTAGTCGAATTGTGGCTCATCCTTATTGTACAAGCTGTAGCCCATGTAGTCGCAAAGGGGGAAATGAAAAAAATACTAAATGCAAAGCAACCAAAGTCCTAAGTCCACTCACTTTGATTCTTATTACAATAACCGTTGGTAGAGTTAGTAAGAATCGCATTATAAACAAGTGTATAGCTTCATGTGCTCTTGACTGTATCTACAATTCATACTTATCCATCCTCCATCAACTTGCCTCCCCCAGATATTGGCTGGCGACGCGTGATATTAAAGTGTCTATAATTTTCCTCAATAAACGCCGTCGTGTCAAATAATTAATGTGTTCGCCACTGTCACGTCACTCCCACGTTTGCTCGATGTATGTGACGAGCCTGATGGTGGTGACTGATGTGTGAGGAACCTACAAGTACTGCAGAACTCTGACGTTACTAATCGAAAAGAATCTAACAAGATACAAGCAGTACTTCACATCAGTCTGGCCTCATATGGAGTAATGCTGTCATCTGTGGGCGGGATACCAGCTTGGGCCTTTAGACTCGGTTCAGTGACGTGCCGCTAGAATTGTCGACGATCCCGAGCTCACTAACGGTTTAGAGCCGCTCGGACGCTTAGATTGTGGAATGAGCTCCCGCCGTGGTTTTCCCAATGGAGTACAGCATGGGGTTCTGCAAAAAGGGTGTGAAGAGATTTCGCTTACCATCAGGTGGGCCGTATGCTTGTTTGCTACCTAAGTAATATAAAAAAAAGATGGAAGAATAAAGCAAAATCAAGTATAGAATGGGGTTCTTCGAGAAGGATGTGAAGGTATAAAATGCAAGCGTGCATAGGCTACGGTAACCGCTTACCATATGCTTGTTTGTACCTAGTACTAAGTATAATAATTGGACTGTTTTACAAAAACCTTAAACCGACTTCAAAGTACACTAAGAAGTAATCAAATCCTGATCTGATGACAATGGGACCAAACGGGAAGCGTACCCTTTCAAATAAAAAAAGAATTTTCCAAATCGGTTAATAAATGACGGAGTTATGAGGTAACAAACATAAAAAAAAAAAAAAAAAAAAAAAATACATTCGAATTGAGAACCTCCTCCTTTTTTTGAAGTCGGTTAAAAAAGACGTGAAAGAGATATGACATGCCGTATATAGGATACACTGAGTGTGAGCGACAGAATTATTTATGTATAGCAACGAATAATGAACAATGGACTTCTTGAATAATAAAAGTTATGATGTGTTATTTGATTAGCTAAAAATTGTGAAGTGTAAACTGTGACTTGATTCCACTTCTTTTCTTTGTCCATTGTTGAATACAAAGCACAAAGAGGTGAGAATTGATTAAACTTAACCGTATCCGCTACGTTAAGTACATGATTGCGATACAACAGAGGGCATTGTGAATATGTGACATCATTGTTTAATTTCGTATTATTGCCCCCTTTTTGTTATTTTATAAAGTCTATTTTAATATGTGTATTTTTAGCATTATATTAATATACATATAAATGTTCCTTGTTATTTGTCGTTTCGGTTTAGACTTTATTTTACGTTTTTATTATGAATTTAATCTTATTAGATTTTATTGTATTAGATAATAAAGATTATTGGTATTTAGTACTAGTTATGTACAATAAGTTAATATAAGCTATGTTTTAAATAAAGGCCTGTGTTTGCGGGGTAAGAGGATCTCGCGGGACGAATGTTTATGTTAGCGCTCGCGGGGGATTATAAATACGCCTGTTACCCACCGGGAGCGTTCAGTCAGTTTTCAGTCAGTCAGTTCTCCGCTATTCGTCAATCTCGTTCCGCGATCCTAGTAGTAACGCGAGGTCCTATTGCCCTGCTGGCCACCGATTTTACCTCATGCACCTAGTTTTCATTAACCCAAACCCAGTACTCTCAGTTCATAGTAAACGGTAAGTATATAGTAGGTAAAGTAATCGACAACAAATATTGAACTAGTGAGTTGTGGAGCAATGCTCCGTGGTATGTTCAGCACAGATTTGGTGAATTGATGTTTGCTAATTCTGCCTTGAACATTTTTTGGTCCTTCGAGCCGGATTGTTGTCAGTTGCTTTACCTGCCGTTTGAGAGTCCGGGTTTGGGATCTACGATAGGGTGCTGAGAGATATCAGTGGTTCTCAGGCTAACAGACGTCTAGGTAAAACGTAAAATGGTAGTTACTAGGTCGCAGTCCGGGGAGAAAGGTGCGGTGTCGCATCCGGGGTCCACGTCTATATCGGGTAGTGGGGAGACGTCCTCAGAACAGACCCAAGTATCGGCTGGACCTTCGAGTGCGACAACGATACCACCCGTTTCTCCATCGTCGTCGCGTAAAACGTCCCGTAAGGCATCCGAGCCTTCGATTACGGGCAGATCCTCGCGCAGGACCGTGAAACGAGACCGAGAAATAGCTCGAGCACGTTACGAGCTGGCCGTCGCTAGGCTAGCTATGCTCGAGACTCGTGGCGATGATTCCGACGACGAAAGCCATTTAAGTGATATAGTATCAGTGCACGACAGAGTTGACGATTGGCTAAGGGCGTCAAAAACCACCTTGGTGCAAGACGCTGCTCCTGGCCATGAGTCACATTTACTGTTACAGGCAATGAAGGCAGAAGCGCCACATGTCGTGAGCGCGGCGCAGGCTAGCGCCGCCGCCACCACCACAGGCGAAGCCGAGGCGAGCGGGCCGACACCGGCTGCTCCCGTTGCACCGATCCAGGCCCTCACAGCTGCTCCTGTGACCAGTTGCTCTATGCCCATGGGAGGCATGGCTGGCACCACAGGCGCAACCAGGGACCCGCTGGCGGAACGGTGTAAAGCTAAGTGTACAGATATCACTTTAGATAAGGTAGTAGATAGGGAAAATTACCCAATAATTGATAAAAAGGTGGTCGCTGAATCGCAGGTGCGCTCAGATATAGCCGAGCTTGCCACTGCAATAGCGCAGATGTCGCGAGCCGGCCATACACCCGCGAAACCACCTAAATACATGGTAGAGTTGCCTACTTTCGATGGTAGGCCGACTGAATGGTTGCAGTTTAAGGCAATATATTTGGAAACATCTGAACACTTCACCACAGTAGAAAATAATATAAGACTTAGACGAGCCCTGAAAGGCCAGGCTAAGGAAGCTGTTGAGTGCATATTTTTAGGTCCCTCAGATCCACAACAAGTCATACAGAGACTTGAAAGTCGATTTGGACGTCCTGATGCACTCATAGTGGCAGAGATTGATCGTTTAAAAATGCTCACAAAAATGAGTGATAACCCACGTGATGTATGCATTTTTGCATCAAAAATTGCTAACGTAGTTGCCACTATAAGAGCATTAGGTGGTCCTCAATATTTATATAGTCCCGAAATTTGTATGATCATAGAAGAAAAACTCACACCTATTATTCGTAGTAGATGGTTCGACTACGAGCTAACAGCGAGTGAGACAGAGCCCGGTCTATCAAAACTTAGCAGTTTCCTCGACACCGAAGCGGAACGTAACGCGAGACACGCGAAACTCGAATCTGTATCCCTTTTTGAACGCGGTCCGCCTGTAGCCACAAAACGACCGCACCCGCGTAGCTATACGGCATCGGCACCGGCGCGGGCGCCGGCGGTTGTCGGAGAGAATGAGAAAGCACGCGCAGGTCGGAGTGAGAGCGCGCGTTCGGGTGAAACCCAAGGGGCGTTACCGTGTCCCGCATGTACTAAGATAGGGCATAGAGTCATAGAATGCACAAAGTTTAAGTCTGCTACGATTAATGATAGGTGGGAGATCGCTAAATCACAAAAACTGTGCTTTCGATGTCTGAAAAGAAGAGATTGGAAGCACAGATGTAAAGATGTTGTGTGTGATGTTGCGGGATGCGAAATGCATCACCATAGTTTACTGCATTACGAACAAGTATCTTCAGAGGTTAGTCAGGCAAAAGTAACAAATACATGGCTACCACCGCGACATTCGAGTGCCTATTTAAAAATTATACCCGTGTCTATTTCCGGTCCTAAAGGTGATTTAGACACATACGCGTTGCTCGACGACGGTTCCACCGTGACGCTTCTATCTGATAACGTAGCTAAAAAGATAGGCACTGAAGGTCCTACTATTCCATTTTATATTGAAGCTGTAGCGGGGGCGCGTATAGATGTTAATACATCGCAAAGAGTCACTTTTCAGATTAGGGGTAGACATTCTCAGGAATCCCGTGAAATAACCGCTCGGACTATAGATAAACTAGATATTTCAGCTCAGTCTATAGGTAAAGATATAGTTCACGACTGCAACTATTTGAATGATATTGCCGATCAACTGTTATATGAACGCGGTGAACCCGCCCTTTTAGTTGGTCAAGACAATTGGGAACTTTTGATTGCATCGGAGGTCCGTAGGGGGCGTGGCGATATGCCTGTTGCGTCTCACACCCCTCTAGGCTGGGTGCTGCATGGCACTCGTTCTGCCTCGTACCCAAGCAGCGCCACTATTCAAAAGGTGAGCCATGCTGTGCTTCGCTGCCGGGACGAGGAGGACGAGCGCCTAGATGATTTGCTAAAACAGCACTTTAGCTTAGAGAGCTTGGGGGTGGAGCCGCGACTACCACGCGCCGACCCCGAGTCTAGGGCAATTAATATACTCAATTCAACAACCCGAAAGCTTCCCGATGGAGGTTATGAAGTAGGCCTACTATGGGCTCGGGAAAATGAAATAATCCCATCAAACTACGATGCTACTCTCAAACGTCTCGTTAGTGTAGAGAAAAAGCTAGCTAAAAATAGGGATTTGAGCGTAGCTTATAAAAACCAGATAGATCGTATGTTAGAGGCCGGGTACGCAGAGGTAGCACCGGGCCCTCCCACTAAAGGTAGGACGTGGTACCTACCTCATTTTGGTGTGACGCACCCGGCCAAGCCGGGAAAACTGCGAATCGTTCACGATGCGGCCGCACAGACCAAAGGCGTATGTTTAAATGATCTGCTGTTGACCGGTCCCGACCTATTGAGATCGCTTCCCGGTGTATTAATGTCCTTCAGACAGAGGCGGGTAGCGTTGGCAGCGGATATCAAAGATATGTTTTTGCGTATTAAGGTACGTGCGGAAGATCGCGATGCGTTGCGATTCTTATGGCGCGAAAATCCAACCGACGAGCCGATAGAATTGAGAATGGCATCCGTTTTGTTTGGTGCCACGTCAAGCCCATGTACCGCTATTTACATAAAGAATCACAACGCTAAACGATATCAGCATGAGTTTCCAGCCGCGTTGAACTCTATCGTTCACCATCACTACATGGATGATTATTTAGAGAGTTTCGACTCTATCGACGAAGCTAATAATACGGCTAAACAAGTAGTGGCGGTGCACGAGAGGGCTAATTTTAAGTTGCAGCGTTGGACAACCAACGAACCGGCTGCAATAAGCGGTTTAACTGCAACAAGTACTGTATCCACAGCGAACGTTCCGCTCAGTGACAGCGGGACTGAGAAAATATTAGGTCTTATATGGTCACCGACTCGTGATACTTTAGGGTATAATTTGAACTTTTATAAAGTTGACCGCCCGCTGCTCACTGGGGAACGCGTTCCCACTAAACGTGAACTACTACGTGCGGCAATGTCACTATACGACCCGCTCGGCCTTGTGACGCCAGTAACTATTCAAGCGAAACATATTTTACAAAACGCGTGGCGGCACAATGTCGGGTGGGATGAGCGCCTGCCCGCGGAGCTTGAGCAAAGTTGGTGGAAATGGCTATCGACTCTTAGATATTTAGATAGGTTAGAAATACCGCGTTGCTATCCGGGGTATGCTGACGCCGTGGACATAGAACTTCACACCTTTGTTGACGCGAGTGAAATATCATGTGCGGCGGCAGTATATTTCCGATGCGTGGGAAATTCAAATACAAGTGTAGTATTAGCAGCCGCTAAGGGGAGGGTCGCTCCAGTAAAAGTGACATCGATACCACGACTTGAATTACAGGCTGCCGTATTAGGTGTGCGATTAGCACGAACGGTAGCTGAGTCGCATGATAGACCAATCACTCGATTTGTATACTGGACCGACTCTCAGACCGTACTGGCATGGTTGCGAGCAGGTGCTCGTGCCTTTAAACCATTTGTCGCGCACCGGGTGGCTGAGATTGAAGAATATACACGGGTAGATGAGTGGCGATGGGTGCCCTCTAAACTTAACGTTGCCGATGATGCCACCCGGCAGACACCGCCGGAATTTACGTCGCACCACAGATGGTTTAATGGTCCGGCATTCTTATACGAATCTGATTGTAAATGGCCAGAGAACGTAGTTGTTATTTCACCGCCGAGTGACGCCACCGTCGGCGATGAATGTTCCAACACGGTAGCGACAGCTAAGCCATCTGCTGAGTATTCACTGAAGCTAGCGTTACCGTGCGTGGAACGTTTTTCGTCATGGTTACGTTTGATACGCGCCACAGCCCGTGCGTTGCAATTTATAGAGCTATGTAGAAAACGAATAACAGCTTCCACTCGTAAACGCACTGGTAAGATAGATGGTGCGGATCCTACGTGGCGAGCAAAACGTCGTGCGCCTGCGATAGGTAATGATTATTTTAAATTGCGCCCTCTAGCGGCGGACAATAATAAGTATGTACAACTTACTGTTCCACATTTGATTGCCGCGGTTGAGTTATGGATAAGATCAACGCAGCAAGAGAGCTTTGCCGCTGAGCTGAGTGAGCTTAGTGGAGGAAAGGCGCCGGGTGCACAAAGTCGTCTGCGGCAGCTCGCCGTGGAACTGGACGAGCGCGGTATACTCCGCGTTAAGTCACGTGTGCTTGCCGCGGCCGACATCTCGGCCGGACAGCGCGCACCTGCGGTCCTAGATGGGGCTCACACCTATGTACGACTGTATGTCGACTGGGTACATCGACTGCTCCACCATGGCGGTGTAGAAACAATCACGAACGAGGTGCGCCAGCGCTACTGGGTCGTGCGCTTGCGACCTACTGTACGCACTGTCATCAAGCGCTGCCAGCCGTGCCGCCTGCGTCGGGCGGTGCCGGCCGTACCGCCGACCGGCGATCACCCCGCCAGTCGCCTCGCTCATCACCAGCGCCCATTCAGCTACGTGGGCCTGGACTACTTTGGGCCGCTCACAGTGACTGTGGGCCGCCAGCGCCACAAGCGCTATGTGGCGCTATTCACCTGTCTGACAACTCGGGCAGTGCACCTAGAGGTGGCCGCCTCCCTGTCGGCTGACTCGGCCGTCCTCGCCCTGCGCCGCATGATGGCGCGCCGGGGCGCCCCGTCCGAGATAACAAGTGACAATGGCACCAATCTGCGTGGTGCTGACGCCGAGCTGCGTCGGGCCGCCTTGGCGGCCACCTCCGCCGAAGCCGCTATCCACGCTATACCATGGCGGTATATACCTCCCAGCGCGCCATTCATGGGCGGCGCGTGGGAACGACTCGTACGCACCGTGAAAACGGCGCTCGCCACTACTCTGCACGAGCGTCATCCAACGGACGAGGTGCTACACACGCTACTATGTGAAGTCGAGCACACTGTTAACTGCCGACCGCTCTCACATGTCTCGGTCTCACCCGATGACCCCGAGGCGCTCACGCCCAATCATTTCCTTTTGGGTGGGGCGTCTAAGGTGCCACTGCCAGGCACTTTCACCGAAGCTGACACATACGGCCGCTCCCAATGGCGAGCTGCGCAAGCGCTTGCTAACATGTTTTGGTCGCGCTGGGTGCGCGAGGTGCTGCCCTTACTCCAACACCGGCGGGAGCCCCGAGGTCGGGGCGATGAGCTGCGAGTCGGCGATCTCGTTATCATTGCCGACAACAACCTGCCTCGCAACGTCTGGCCGCGGGGACTTGTCACACGAGTATTCCCCGGCAAAGATGGCATCGTGAGGTGCGCCGACGTCCAAACGCGCACAGGTGTGATGCGACGCCCTACCATGAAATTAGTTGTACTACCAGTACAGCCGCTCACACCGTAGCTTAGTACAGCAAGCTGTACGGCGGGAGAAATGTGAGCGACAGAATTATTTATGTATAGCAACGAATAATGAACAATGGACTTCTTGAATAATAAAAGTTATGATGTGTTATTTGATTAGCTAAAAATTGTGAAGTGTAAACTGTGACTTGATTCCACTTCTTTTCTTTGTCCATTGTTGAATACAAAGCACAAAGAGGTGAGAATTGATTAAACTTAACCGTATCCGCTACGTTAAGTACATGATTGCGATACAACAGAGGGCATTGTGAATATGTGACATCATTGTTTAATTTCGTATTATTGCCCCCTTTTTGTTATTTTATAAAGTCTATTTTAATATGTGTATTTTTAGCATTATATTAATATACATATAAATGTTCCTTGTTATTTGTCGTTTCGGTTTAGACTTTATTTTACGTTTTTATTATGAATTTAATCTTATTAGATTTTATTGTATTAGATAATAAAGATTATTGGTATTTAGTACTAGTTATGTACAATAAGTTAATATAAGCTATGTTTTAAATAAAGGCCTGTGTTTGCGGGGTAAGAGGATCTCGCGGGACGAATGTTTATGTTAGCGCTCGCGGGGGATTATAAATACGCCTGTTACCCACCGGGAGCGTTCAGTCAGTTTTCAGTCAGTCAGTTCTCCGCTATTCGTCAATCTCGTTCCGCGATCCTAGTAGTAACGCGAGGTCCTATTGCCCTGCTGGCCACCGATTTTACCTCATGCACCTAGTTTTCATTAACCCAAACCCAGTACTCTCAGTTCATAGTAAACGGTAAGTATATAGTAGGTAAAGTAATCGACAACAAATATTGAACTAGTGAGTTGTGGAGCAATGCTCCGTGGTATGTTCAGCACAGATTTGGTGAATTGATGTTTGCTAATTCTGCCTTGAACACTGAGTAGGCATAAAATATTATGGCAGATTTGAGAAAATAGCTGCGACATATGCAGCAACATCCTTAGAAGTTACCTAAGTAAAAGCATTCTTGCATTGCTTACAGGGTACCTACAAATAAGAGATAAGGTACGACCCAATTTAGGTCGCGCTACCGAGTAGGTACAGTGAACCTTCAAATATGTTTTAAGTGCTTATCCTTCGGTGACATCATCAGTAATCATTCTAGTATTGCGTTTAATCATAATTATGTAGAAAAAGAACCTCAAACTATTAAGCAAACTGATGTATTTTTTTCTTCTTAGTGCTTATGAGATATATTTTAGAATTTAGATAAAATGTAAGTTATTAACTAAAAAGTTAATTCTTAATTCAATGACATACTCGTAATAGGAATGCTTCCTAGGTAAAAAAAAAACTATTTTTTTGCAAAGTCATTAAAAAAATTACAAAGATAAAGCGAGTTAAAGTTCGGGAGTGGGGGCTCAAGACATCACTTTAGAGTAGAAAGTGTACTTTGACGTCACGAGGAACTTCAACACACGATATCTCGATAATTTTTGTTTGACAAACGAAAAAATACGTGTCTAATATTTTTTAATAATGTAAAAGACGGGCTAAATAGAATTTTTTAATCATTTAGCCTATTTCCTGTAGAAATTAACTCTAAGCCACGATTTTGCAGCTTAAACTTTATAAACTCCCTTTGAGCGAGTTTTACACCGGCTCAACATAAATAATGCAATGAGTGCTGGCAGCATTTAACCCTTAGGGATCCTGTCTAATTAACTTAGGTCCGTTGGGCCAATCGTTAGGTATGCAAAGCCACTGTCAAATACCGGACCTTCAATTTTTAACAGGGTTCTAAAAAGAGATTTATACCTGTACGTAAGTCCTTTGTTATATGGCAATGATTCTCTGGTTCGTCGGAGTCATAATGCTTTTGGTATTTTAATTCAACCTATGCGACATATATAAACACTATTTGGATTATTATTTTTATTTGATATTTTGGCTTGTTTGAACATCATAAGTGATGGCACTCAATGTTACAGTAGTACCCAATTAATATGGCTTACCGATGTACCTGCGCAGAAGATACATTTTCAAAGCGTGGCAAACGCTATTGGCCGACAGCTGCCGTCATGTTAGCGCGCGCCGTGCGTAGGGGCGTGACTTGCGAGTGAGACAGAACTAACAGCTGCATTGTATTATGAACCTTATAGTAGTGATCTAAGGTTGATTGTAAGTTTTAAGCATTATTTCGTTAATCTTCGGGGCCATACTTTCTTTTCTGTGCGAACGAAGATTCACGACGCGCCATATCAGTTGGGTAATACTGTACGTTATTTATGTGTAAGTAACACGTACATAGCATACATGATATAGAGGTAGATAGGCTACAAAAGTTTCACGTTAAAACTATGTTAATTAACTCACTTTAGATCGTGAGTCGCTTCAGAGCGTCAACGACACGACAAGTATGACAGTGTGTCATTTATGAAGTTCAAATCTTGTGTAGGTAACCTATCTACCTCTTTATTTATAATATCATTGCTTGGCCCCCAGTTTTGTCACACAATAACAATGACATACAACTCGTTTAATAAATCTAAATAACAACAAGCGACTGAACACACAATCGTACCTACTTAAAAGCAATTCTTCAGTAATTTTTATAACGGTAGCAGCCATAATCTACGCTACGTGTCTAATAACTCGTTTTCAGCATAAAAACCCTTCGCTCGCTCGGTAGGTAAGTGTTTTTCAGGCGATTTTGAGATATTTGTAGCTTTATCCATTAGCGGGGATAAAAAAGTAAAATCATTATTTCAAATATTGTCACGCACGTATTAACGTGTCGTATCTTTCTGGTTATGTAAATTGAATTCAGCAAATCATTTCGGTAAGCATGTGGGCACTAATCTCTGGAACATGGACAACATACTCGTAGTCGATCGGTTGTCATTCCGTATTGACACGTTGACATTGACAATAAGGTTCAGTATCAATTGTACAGTTGTGCCTGCTTGGGCCAGTACTGATTGTACATTCGCATACATAGGAAATATCATAGAGTTAGAATATTATAGAGCGACGGTACAAGAGTACAGTCTGTGACCACGGGTACGTTCTAAATGCCTTGAAACGAAGTCCGCGTACATAGTTCGAACGACTAAAATTCGGATAATGAATGCCAATTTCTTGTTTTTTATCGATACTTTTAACAAGAACAAATGACAAGTAATCCATATCGACATTTTGACAACTAGTCTACGATATATCTGTGAATGCATCTATATGGAAACTGCTCAGGGCTCACGCTTCGTACAGGGTAACGTCACTCTATAATACTATAACTCTATGGGAAATATTGTCTGACTTTATAAGATGTTGCTCCGATAAACATTATTTTACTTAGAGGTCCCGTTATAGGCCATTTTAAGAGAACACGGGGAGCCCCCCCTCCCCGTGTTCTTAGCTAGTTTTTTTTTTTAATTGTTTATAGGCCTGTATTTGACCGCAATCTCACCACGGTAAGTGATGATGTGGCCGAAGGTGGTAAGCACACAAAGCCTAGAAGGAACTGGCTCTCAAGTACAGCTATCGGAACACACCGAAAGGTGCTTGGCGACAGATTTTCAACTTGAGGGTGGTAGCCAGCCAGGCGGGTACTACAAAGTACCCTACCACCGTGCTATGGTTTCCTCACGATGTTTTCGTTCACCGAAAGCTCAAGCTCATTGTAGGATTCGAACCCAGGATCTTCGTCTCGGTATCCGAAGTCACTACCACTGAGCTATCATCGCCTTAAAAATAAGCCTCCATCGCCTAGTTTTCCATAATATCTACAAAACGGTTATCTTCGTCATCCTCCTCATGCCCATATTAAACACTATTTAACCAGGCGATATTGCATATAAAACGTGATATTTTATCGTAAGGAACTTCATTTTGGATAGGCAGAGATATGCTAGTGATTTATCATTTTCCAGCGACTTGACCTCAAGCCCGGGTCGCTTTTATCTGCTGTCCTTTCTGCGGGACGGAAGAATTATTCTTATTCTCTATACTTATTGAACTGTCACGAGTAGCCTGGGGCTATAAAGTATTTTATTTGAGAGTTTATAGTGCCAAAGAGCATATTTATAATGACTGGATTGCCTTATGGTTACCATGTTTACGCGAGTTAAATTTACAAACTTGTGAAAACTACAAGAAAGAAAGAAAAAAGAAAGAAAAAACATTTATTTTACAACACACATGGACATATTTTAGAAACGTAATATTGGCCACAACGCAATAAAATACAAACTTTATGGGCCTTGAGCTTATCATGGATTGATAGCGCTCCGCATTAGATATTTTGAAACATGCCCACCAAAATAACTTAAGAGCAGTAGCCTTAGCACGAACCACTTTCGTATCGCCTTCGTAGCGGCATCGTATCGAGTAGATGTCATTTTTGACAGAAGTTCTATCGTCTACTCGATACCTAGCTTGCGAGCTACGTTAAATTCGTCTAGAAATTTTGAAACATACATTTTGGATTTTATTGGTACACAGTATTAAAATATTTATCCAAAGAGGAAACGCTGCCAGCCTTCTGGGAACCCTGCCGTTAATCGGAAGCAGCGGCAGGCTTGAGGAAATTTTCTATATATAGATTGTATTTTGTACATATTTGTTGTAAATAAAGAATTATAAAAAAAAAAAACTAAATTAAATAATCAGCTTATCTTATAATTATTAGCTAACGATATAAGGTTTTATATCATCATTCCCATGTAAATGTTTTCTTTTTCACTATTGAAATGTGATGAATGTGGAAATATTTTTGAACGTACAGCAAAGAGTTCACGTGTTTAAAGGTTTGAATTTAGAACATAACAGACGAAGAGGATGAGTCTTGTGACTCCGTTAGAAATAAACTGGACGATTTTCATTTCTAGATTTGTGTTTTAGCAGTTTTAGGGGATTTCATATAAAGAGTGGCTCAACTTGAACTATCGACATCCCCTAACATTTATACACTTATTATAATTAAGTATATATAGGATGTTTCAGTCATCAATGGGTTCGATACTAAAAATAAAAAAAAACGGATAGTAGTCAAACAATACATGAGGCTCCCCAATTGAATGTGTTTTAGTTAAAACTATATTAAATGTAGAATTAAATAAAATTATATTATTTTAACTAAATTATTCAACATAAACTAAAAATCTTAATGTTTAAAAAAAATAACACATTCGAAATATTCCAAATACCTACCTAAGACGCGAGATATTCACGTAACGCTCTCACTGAAAAAATTACGGTGACAAAGTTTACGTTTGCGAGTAGACGATACCATACGTTAGAATTAGTTCCAATTTCAAATTATATACCAAACCACCTTTACGTAGTGTGACTTGAGGTTAACGTAGTTCTTCGTGCTACCGATTTGAATGTTTGGAAACATTCGAATGACACTTTCCCATACAAATTTGAGTTAACTCTTTCGATACGAATACGTTACGATTGCGATAGATTTTCGTGCTAAGACCTCAGTTAAGAATTTTGACTGTATTCAAAGTATTTTTTTGGTACATCAGGAAAACGTTACCCCAACAGGATTTGATGGTAAAAAAGCTGTATAGGTTTTGCTAAATAAAAATTTAAGATTGTTTTATAATTCCTAAATCCTAATGTATTGTTATTTTAACAAAACTCATCAATTGATCAGTCTTGTTAAAATAACATGAAATTAATCTCATCGGGATCTGTTTTTACTCATTTAAGTAGTTTCTGGATTAACGCAGTTTCGCAATTCAGCGTATAAAACTCAATATCTCCCAGATTATATTTGCACACGGTTTACATAACTTTCTGTGAAAACACTACATTAACATGGCCATAATATAGAATAATAAAGAATTACAAATTTACAACATTAGGGTGATAAGAAACAATATTACGATAAAAATCATAAAAAAATATATAAATAATGGACTTGTTTCTATAATAACGCGCCACCTCCTGTGATGTCCGAGAGCGGGCCGCGCGGGCGATTTCAAGAAGGTTTGTGATGTGATACGTAAAGGTCACGTTGTTGATAAGAAAATTAACCAATTCTAACAAGTATCAATATGTGATAAAAATATCATGAACATTTAAGATAATTTTTATGATTACAATGTGTCCATGTTTTATCAACTAGCAGTCCCCACGGTTTCACCTGCGTTCTCAGGATAAAGTAGCTTATATCCTTCTCCATACTATATAGGCTATCTGCATGCCAAATTTCATAATGATCCGTTGAGCAGTTGAGGCGTGAAGGCGTAACAAACAAACAAAAAAATAAACTTAACTCACTTTCGCATTTATAATATTAATATAGTTAATCAAAATTGCTATATGTATACTAATATTAAAATCAAAATTGCTATATGTATACTAAAATTATTCTACCTCTCGAAGAAAAAGTACAGTTCATTTTATACAAGCAGCTTGTGGGCTCATTTTACGTAAAAATCTTACAGTGCTCTTCGCGTGCAGTATAATAATGGGGTCAGGATGCTGATGGGGATGCCTCGTTTCTGTAGCGCGTCAGGGATGTTGTCTGAAGCCCGCGTTGATTGCTTTGATGTTGTAATGCGTAAGAAATGCGCATCCCTGGTGTGCAGGGCGCGGGCCAGCGCTAACAGCATCCTGAGCATGATTGCTAGCAGGCTAGACTGCTCTTGTGTGAATCACTGCTGTGAGGTTTCGGATGGAGTGGTGTCCTTGAAGCAGTGATTAAAAAAAATACGAATGCCGATAAATATGTAACTTTTACTAACATAGTCCTTTATAAATATGAGTCTGAGCTTGAAATACATATACTCGTATTTTTATTATTATTAAAAAAAATATAACCGAATTGAGAAACTCCTTCTTTGTTTGATGTCGGTTAAAAACATAAGAAGCAGTTTCACATTGTAATTGTTTCAAAAAAGTATTAAATTGTAAGTCACAAGCTTCCGTCCCGAGGCCCCGCTGTTTCCGAGATAAAAAGTAGCCTATATCCTCATAAACACCTATCTTCCGTGCTCATAAACTACCCTGCCTATAAACTATATCTATGAAGGAAAATCACATCGATCGGTTGCTCCGTTGTTACCTTAAATAAGAAAAAGCCAAGAAATATCTGGGTATCCAAGAAATACTAAAATATGGTCACAGCATAATGATTATATCTAGAAATTTAACTGTGCTCTGCTCATTCTGATATCGTAGTTCGGACAGATAAACTATGTTGGCAATATAATATCTTTTGAACGCTCTTGTTATATGTATACTAACATTATTATATCTTTTGAAGAAAAAGTACAGTTATTGGACAAATAAGAAAATACCACATTTGGAGCCAACACTAATTCTTGGAAATTATGGAGAGTATATATTACTTAAAAAATCTGTTGGACAGGTTGTTCAACGAATATGTGATAAGTTCTCTGATGAACCATACATTGGAGCTTATTATGGCACAGCACTGATAGTCCAAGATCCTGATCTCATAAAAATTGTGTTGACCAAGGATTTCTACTTCTTCAATGGAAGAGAAGCATCACCATACTCAGAAAAAGAAATCGTCACAAGAAATGTTTTCTTCACATCAGGTGACAGATGGAAGGTCGCAAGACAGAATATGACTCCATTGTTCTCAGCGGCCAAAATGAAGAACATGTTCTATCTGATAGAAAAGTGTACAAGAATGTTCGATGTTTTACTTGAAAATGAAACTGCTGGTAGCAATGTGGTTGAAGTGAAATCTTTGATGGCAAGATATACCATGGACTGTATTGGATCGTGTATATTTGGCGTTGACGCAAACACTATGCAAAAAGGTCAGCCAAATAATCCTTTTAAAATTATCGGAGATCTGATATTCGCACAATCATCTTATAGAGGTTTTAAAAATATTGCAAGAAGCATTTGGCCTAGAATATTTTACGGACTAGGATTAAAATTCATGCCCTTAGAATTGAAAGACTACTTCATGACTTTATTGACTGGAGTATTTGAATCCCGAAAATACAAAGCGACTGCAAGAAACGACTTCATTGATCTAATTCTCAAAATGAAAGACGGTAACAATTACATAACTGGTGATAGTTTGGAAAATATGAAAACTGGTGATTCGAAGAAAACAACTTTTGAATTAGACAATGAATGGTTGGTAGGTCAATGCGTGGTTTTGTTCGCCGCTGGTTACGAAACATCTGCTACTACTTTGAGTTTCACCCTTTATGAGCTAGCTAAGCATGAAGATATTCAAGGGAGAGTAATCCAAGAAGTTGATGACTATTTAAAGAATAATGACTACAAGATTAACTACAATTGTGTCAGTGAACTGCCTTACTTAGAGGCTTGTATTGACGAGACCATGCGATTATATCCAGTTCTTGGAAATTTAACTCGAGAAGTAATGGAAGATTACACGTTTTCGACTGGCTTGAAGGTGGATAAAGGCGTGCGAATACATATACCAATATATGCTATACATCATAATGCTCGTCATTTTCCTGAACCAGAACAATTTCGACCTGAAAGATTTCTGCCAGAAGAAAAAAGAAATGTCAAACCTTACACATATATGCCATTTGGAGAGGGACACAGAATTTGTATAGGTAAGATGCCTTTTCCGCTCATTATATTAATTTAACATTTTGGGATTCCAAATCGTAGATATTTTATTAGCTCCTCCCAAGTCAAATCGCCCTGCATTTTGCCAGGTTTACTTTAGTCACTTTTGAGTCATTCTAAGATGCAAAATTATTTTTCCTGATATTTTGTTTTATCTTTCAGGACCAAGTTAAACATATAACAAGTATATTTTACGATACGCGTGACTTAGGTAGTCTATTATAAAACATTATATTGCATCCTATTAATTCAAAACTGGTTTATATTGCAGGTATGCGTTCCGCCAAGATGCAAATGATGGCTGGTTTGATAACATTATTCGCAAAATATCACGTCGCGATTGATGCGAGCTCCCCTGAGTCATTGCTATTCGACCCAAGAATAATTGTTACTCAAACTTTAGGAGGTATTAATTTAAAGTTGTTGCCTCGGAAAGAAATTTAAAATCATATGTTATAAAGACCATATTTCCTTGCATTTGACTCGCATAGAAGATGATTTTTGAAAAAAAAAAAATGCAAAATAAAGATTTGAAGATAACGTAGATTTATAAGGTGAGTTTAGATTTTTAACCGACTTCAAAAAAAGGAGGAGGTTCTCAATTCGACTGAATTTTTTTTTTTTTTTTTTATGTTTGTGACCTCATAACTCCTTCATTTATTAACCGATTTGGAAAATTCTTTTTTTATTTGAAAGGGTACACTTCCCGTTTGGTCCCATTGTCGTCAGATCAGGCTTTGATTACTTCTTAGTGTACTTTGAAGTCGGTTTAAGGTTTTTGTAAAACTGTCCAATTATTATAAATACAATCAACAAACTAAATTGTACTGTATTATTTTTGTTTGTATGGATGTGATTTGTGAATTAAATTGCTTGTTACTCTTTCTCGCAAAAAGTATTAAACAGATGTGGATGAATTTTGGCACACAGATAGAATATGTTCTGGGTTAACACGTGGGATACATTTTATCCTGGAAAAACATACGAATCCTCGGGAACGTGGGTAAAACCGCGAGAGACAGCTTCGACGGGCCAGTTGGCGCAGTTGGTTAAGACGTGGCGTCTTAACCTATAGCGCCGCAGGTCGTGGGTTCGATTCCCACACAGGACATGCACACAGGATTTGTGTGCATGAACATATCTGTATGTCCTGAGTCTGGGTGTAATTATGTATAATAAGTATGTATTTACAAACAAAAAGTAGTATATGTATTATATCAGTTATCTGGTTTCCATAGTACAAGCTTTGCTTAGTTTGGGATCAGATGACCGTGTGTGAGGAATGTCCCAGGATATTTATTATTTATTTATTATTATTTATTTTATTATAAATAAACATAAGGATAAAACACGCAAGAATACTGCAATTTAATAAAAGATGTCAAAGCATATATCAGATTTTAGGTTCATGATAACATTTTATAAATAAAAGATATCACTTAATTCCAAAGATTTTGTATCAACAACATGAACAGATCAGATCAGACAAAATTTATTTTCTAACTTTTCTATAGATACAGACCGCACGCGCTTGTTAGCTGTCTCTCAGAGTGACTCAGGTCACTGGCTACAAGCTATTCCATCCACAAATACTGGGTCAATGTTAGACCGTATACATTAAGTCTGTGTAAGTGCTGGTCGAATATCACGACACTCATTAATGACATTATCCGCAGGGCTCTTGTTGTCGCTAACGTGCCTTCCGTACTAGAACCAGTCGGTATTGCGCGGGGCGGTGGCAAGATACCGGATGGTATGTCTTTGATCCCTTGGAGTGTCGGCAAGTCGCTGGTGTGGGATGCCACATGTGTCGATACACTCGCGCCATCTCACTTACCGGCGACATGTAAAGCTGCAGGGGGAGCTGCGGCGCATCGATTGGACCCAATTATATTTTTATGCCTATTGCGGTCCATGGAACCGTGGGGGTCCGAAGCTCGCATCAAAATTTATCGAGACCTCCGGAGACTAGCGGGCGGGGAGCTTTTTCCGTCAACGCGTTAGCTTGGCTATCCAAAGAGGAAACACTGCCAGCCTTCTAGGAACCCTGCCGTTAATCGGAAGCAGCGGCAGGCTTGAGGAAATGTTCTATATATAGATTGTATTTTGTACATCTTTGTTGTTAATAAAGATATCATATATATATAAATATTTTATCGAATATTACGTGGTATTTATTTAGTCTTAGGCATCGATGAGCTCCTGCCCCCCACGGGCATAGCGTCTCTACCCCAAACGGCTCGAATATGTAGCCTCCATCAATTAAGGTTATTTGTTTATACTTGCGCTGCTTTAGATTTTTGGCACAGTCAGCCGCATGACCGGCTGATCTTTAGTCTCTGAAACGTGTATAAACACAAGTTGCATAACGGTTGACCTTATTTTATCAGTCTAGGTCACTAAACTTCAATAACACAAATAGATTCGAAAATAATCTAACGTATACTGGTGCATGCTAAAAGGTTTTCGATTTCCGTACGTCGTATACTGAGCTAACAGCATGATAAGAGTTACGTCGCGTCGGGCGGGCGCAGTTGGGTGGAGCGTTTATGTTCACCTGTACTGAATCAACTTAAGTTAGACCTGTATACGATGCACTAGAATTCACTAGATGACAATATGACTCAGACTTCACCACATTGTCAATGTTTTTTTTTAGTTTTAGTACATACATACATACCTAAAGATACTGTTTAATAACTAAATATAGTTATTCTTAATTTACAACAAATATGTACAAAATAAATCAATACATCTATATATAGAAAATTTCCTCAAGCCTGCCGCTGCTTCCGATTAAAAGCAAAGTTTCCTCTTATTACACGTTTTTTTTATTCAAATTGTTTATTCTCATAGTCGTCGATAATTATTGTAAATATTGATTTCGAAGATGACGAAAGGTTTCTAGATAAAAGAAACAAAAAACCCGACTGCTTAAAACTAAAATAACTGAAAAGAGAAAAACATGCTCTTTAATCTACAGAATTTTGAATATAACTTGAATTGTATAAGGAATTGCAGTCGGCGTGGTGCTACACTACCCTGTGGTGCTACCCTACCCTACCTTTTCGTGGGGAAATCCTCATAGGACGCCACGGGGTAGCGGCCACTTTATGCCGGACTTCTACCGGCTAAAACCCCACGTCGGTTGGTCGCCATCTGCGCTATAGAGAGGGGGGCGGGCTCTCGTTTCGAACGCGTACCTGCTCACCCCTCCACGCGCGGCGCTAAGATAGCTCGTCCCGGGGGAAGTGTGATACCTCCCCCAGCACCCTCGCTGTGCTATCGCACGATGAGTCGTGACCACATCGACTCATCGTCCTCCTTGGGGTCGCTTCTGGATGCACAGGGCCCCCGCCCTGATTGCCCACGACCCCAAAGGCCCCGTTTAGTCGCCTTTTACGACAGGCAGGGGAACACCGTAGCTGTTATTCTAAGCCCCAGCTACAGGGCAGGAGGGCCGCCACGAGGCACGTCTGCGCCTCGGCGGCGTCGTCTCCGAGCGGGATCGGCCCTCTCCCGATCCCGCTCAGCAGCCTTCTTCTGGACCATTACGGTCTCACAGAAGGAGGCTACGGCCCTCCACGCTGTATCCCCGCTCAGCATCGCCGACACGACTGCTGGCAGGGAGAGATTCCGCCCGAACCCTACCCTACCCTACTTTATCTAAACCCTCCAAGAATGATCCGCCATTTATTGAATTCATTTTTTACATAAAATGTGATAAATGAAGAACCGCTCGACCGATTTTGTGCAAACTTCACATAAACTATCTACTTAATAGTCCGAACAAAGCCTAAACATTTGGTTTGGATAGGTGAGCCCGTTCTTGAGTTATAAAATTACAACTAAAAGTGGCATTGATTTTTATATATTTAGATTCTATTGTACTGAACTCCTCCTAAACGACTGGACCGATTTTAATGTTTTTTTTTGTATTCGTTTGAGTGGCGCCCTAGATAGTTTAGATTCACAAATCAGTCCGGCAGATGGCGCTGCAGTCGGCATCTAGGTTATATTATCGACTGCAGCGCCATCTGCCAGGCTGATTTGTGAATCTAAACAATCCAAGGCGCCATCCAAATGCACACAAAAAAATTAATTCAAATCGGTCCAGCCTCCAGCCGTATAGTAGGAGAAGTTCAGTGACAAACACAAGTACAGTTGAATTTTATTGTATGCGTTTGGGTGACGCCCTGGATGGCTTAGATAGGGTAGGGTAGGGTAGCACCGCAGGGTAGGGTAGCTCCACGCGAACTAAGTCGCGCCGGGCAGCTAGTATAGGTATAAAGATATAGAAGAATTGATGAATCTAACTACCTATTCGGGAATCCTACTATTTGAATCAGAACATGCTATTGATTTGAAAGGTCGAAGATTCCCAACCTTATTGGGTATTCCAATTTACTATACGAGAAGTAGGAAACTAATTATCCCCTGACGTAGACAATGTTTGCACACAATATAAATAACTTTCTGTGATAAGTCTACATAAACAAGACCATACATAAACAAATACAACTTCAAGTTTGATAAGAAAACAATCATTAAAAAAATATATAAATAATGGTCTTTTTTCTACAATGCACCAGCGACCCGCCCCGGCTTAGCACGAGTGCAATGTATGTGGTGTCATTGTTGAGCCCGGGTACGGTATCACGGGGAATGATTTTAGGATATACCATTAAGATACAACTGTATAAGTTTCTTATGTCAATAAAATATTATAAAATATATTTCGGGGATAATGTAGCTTCCAATTATTGAAATAATTTTTCGAATCCGACTAGTAGTTTTTTTTTTTTTTTATACCACTTAGTTGGCAAACAAGCATACGGCCCGCCTGATGGTAAGCAGTTACCGTAGCCTATGGACGCTTGCAACACCAGGGGTATCACTCGCGCATTGCCGACCCTGAAGAAACCACTTCACACCCTTTTTGAAGAACCCCATGCTGTACTCCATTGGGAAAACCATGGCAGGGAGCTCATTCCACAGTCCGAGCGTCCGCGGAAGAAAACTCCTTTTAGCCCGCACAGTTTGAAACATTTCTGGTTTCAATGTGTGTGAATGGACTCCCTGTCGATGGCGAGAGTTGCGATGGTGAAAGGTAGCCGTGGGCATCAAGTCAAATAATTCCTTAGACCACTCTCCGCTGTACAAGCGGTAGAACACTCATAACGAGGCAAAGTCTCTCCTCAGACTGAGTGGCTCTAAACCGCTTATGAGGTCCGAATATTAGCCTGTTTAAACAAACAAGCAAGCAAAAACTCTTCCGCTTTATTATATTAGTATAGATAGATAATGATTTGCTGTACAGGAATACCAAAACGTGCCATACGTACCCAACTTATTTCATTAGATAAGGATTAATATTATATTAGTTAAAATAACTTCGAAAGTATAACAAAAATTTACTTTTTGATATTTTCTGTAAATACACCATGACTTTTTATTCGTCTTAGAAACGCAGGCTCATTAATGTACCCAATGAATAGGTTAAAAAAATTTTTTTGAACATATGTATATTTAAAAAATGACAAATATTATTCATTATGACGCATGACGTAGTTTTAAACACCCTGTTACAAGCGCAGTGTACTCGACTCGTGCTCTGGGTTGGTATTTTCTACCATTTTATACGTAAACTTTAATTTATTAACTCAATTTGTCATAATACTAATAAATTTAATAAAAAAAAATATACAAATGACCTAACAATTTTTTAATAATGATTAGTACCTATTCATTGGGTACATTATGTGGGCTGCGTTTCTAAGACGAATAAAAAGTCACGATGTATAACATGCATTATATTGTACCCATAAACCATGTGGAAGAAACCTTCTGAATGATAGTAAAAGTCGCATCAAAATCCGTTGCTTAGTTTACAAGATCTAAGCGTACAGAGGTACAGACAGCGGGAAGCGTCTATATTATACTATGTACGATACTAACGCGCCACCCTCCTGCGATGTTTTCCGGGGTAGTAGAACGGGCTGCGCGGGGAAGATTGCGCGAAGTCATTGTGTGTGGTACATGCTGGGAAATTCAAGTCGTTAAAGAGTTAATAAACTTACAATTATTAATAAAACCAGTATCATTCGTTTGTGATAAACACACATAAACACAATTGCATTTATTTTTTATGTTGTGTCCATGATTTATCAACAACCGTATACCCCCTTATTAATAATAAAGTTGATTAGCTTTCCGAAGACTTTATCTGACAGGTGACATTTGGTGATCGAAAGAGTGAGACGGGGCACACTATTACACTGATTTAGTTAAAAAGCGATTATGAATAAGGGGGTAAGACTTTACGTGAGGAAGTCTGTAAGCTTTATATCTCAATAGCTAAAACCCACGGTTTCATCACCAATCTCGTCTTTTTGAATACAGATAAATATGGCATGTATACATTTCAAGCTACCAGAGACGCTGTGCGGTTTGAGCTGTGCGTGCATCTGAAAGAAAGAAAGAAAAGAATCTGTAAATCAGTTTCTTTTATTTTATAGTAGGTATATAGATTAAAGACCACACACAATTTTACTGTTTAATAGGTATGTTCCCTTGATTTCATTCTTCATGATTTTTAAAATTTTCGTAAAATATTTGATGACAACTGTTTTACAAAAAACCTTAACTGACTTCAAAGTATACTAAAAAGTAATCAATTCCTGACCTGTGGGATCAAACGGGAAGTGTACCCTTCCAAATAAAAAAGAATTTTCCAAATCGATTAATAAATGACGGAGTTATGAGGTAACAAACATAAAAAAAAAACATACAACCGAATTGAGAACCTCCTTCTTTTTTGAAGTCGGTTAAAAACATTCGAACCTTTATCCATTTGACAATAAAAAAAATCTTCCTATGTCTTGGAAAATATACTTTTTAATATAATACATAGCAGGCAATTTGCGTCCTGAACTCCTGAGGTAGTACCTAAGCTGTTTCGGACATAAAAAATTGCCCATGTCGCTCATATTTACCCGTCTAAAAAACTATCTCTATGAAGAACAATAATATCGGTTGCTCCATTGCTGCGTTAAAGAAGGAAAAAAAAACAACAAATATCTGGGTATCCAAGAAATACTACAATATGGTCACAGCACAATGATGTTTATATCTATAAGCTTAAATGTGCTCTGTTCATTCAGATATCGCAGTTCCGACGGTTTAATTATGTTGGTAATATATCTTTTGAACGCTCTTGTTATATGTATACTAACATTATTATATTTTTTGAAGAAAAAGTACAGTTATTGGACAAATAAGAAAATACCACATTTGGAGCCAACACTAATTCTTGGAAATTATGGAGAGTATATATTACTTAAAAAATCTGTTGGACAGGTTGTTCAACGAATATGTGATAAGTTCCCTGATGAACCATACATTGGAGCTTATTTTGGCACAGAACCAGCACTGATAGTCCAAGATCCTGATCTCATAAAAATTGTGTTGACCAAGGATTTCTACTTCTTCAATGGAAGGGAAGCATCACCATACTCAGAAAAGGAAATGGTCACAAGAAATGTTTTCTTTACTTCAGGTGACAGATGGAAGGTCACAAGACAGAATATGACTTCATTGTTCTCATCAGCCAAAATGAAGAACATGTTCTATCTGATAGAGAAGTGTACAAGAATGTTCGATGTTTTACTTGAAAATGAAACTGCTGTTAGCAATGTGGTTGAAGTGAAATCTTTGATGGCAAGATTTACGATGGACTGTATTGGATCATGTATATTTGGAGTTGACACAAACACTATGCAAAAAGGTGAGACAACTAATCGTTTTAAAATTATTGGAGATCTGATTTTCGCACAATCTTCTTATAGAGGTTTTAAAAATATTGCAAGAGGCATTTGGCCTAGAATATTTTACGGACTAGGATTAACATTCTTCCCCTTAGAATTGAAAGACTACTTCATGAATTTATTGACTGGAGTTTTCGAATCCCGAAAATACAAACCGACCACAAGAAACGACTTCGTTGATCTAATTCTGAAAATTAAAGACGGTAACAATTACATAACTGGTGATAGTTTGGAAAATATGAAAACTGGTGATTCGAAGAAAACAACTTTTGAATTAAACAATGAATGGTTGGTAGGTCAATGCGTGGCTTTGTTCGGCGCTGGTTACGAAACATCTGCTACTATTTTGAGTTTCACCCTATATGAGCTAGCAAAGCATGAATACATTCAAGGGAGAGTAATCCAAGAAGTTGATGACTATTTAAAGAATAATGACTACAAGATTAACTACAATTGTGTCAGTGAACTGCCTTACTTAGAGGCTTGTATCGACGAGACCATGCGATTATATCCAGTTCTTGGTAATTTAACTCGAGAAGTAATGGAAGATTACACGTTTCCGACCGGCTTGAAGGTGGATAAAGGCGTGCGAATACATATACCAATATATGCCATACATCATAATCCTCGTCATTTTCCTGAACCAGAACAATTTCGACCGGAACGATTTCTGCTAGAAGAAAAGAAAAATGTCAAACGTTACACGTATATGCCATTTGGAGAGGGACACAGAATTTGTATAGGTAAGATGCTTTTTCTACGTATTTTGTGAGCAGATTAGTAGACTAGTCACTTTTGAATCATTCCAAGATGCAAATTTATTCCTCCCAATAATTTGTGTTGATTTAATTTGGCACAAATATGACCTTAAAACATAGTATACCAAGATACAGAAATAAATTGTATATTACGAATCGTGTGACTAAAGTAGTATTAATAGACTAATTATAAAACTTTTTATTGCATCCTGTTAATTTTGCAAACTGGTTTATTTTGCAGGTATTCGTTTCGCCAAGATGCAAATGATGGCTGGTTTGATAACATTATTCGCAAAATATCACGTTGCGATTGATGCGAGCTCCCCTGAATCTTTTGTATTCGACCCAAGAATAATTGTTACTCAAACTTTAGGAGGTATTAATTTAAAGATGTTGCCTCGTAAAGGAACAAGCATTGTGTTATAAAAAATATTTTTTCAGATTTCCAGAAAAAAATAACGATGGAGACTAAACATTCCTTTGAAAACAATGTAGAATTATTTAAATTTAACTTAAGCGTGTTAAGATTTTCATACAAAAACCACAAATAAAACTTTATTGTACTGTTTTATTGTAGTGAAGTAAAGTAAGTATTATGAATAAATATTACCAATGTATCAATCGTATTTATTTGTAATTTTTCAATAAAAGACAAAAATTACAAAATATAAATGAAAATAAAATCCCGTTTTAGAATGTATAAGCAAAGCCTTATTTTGATAACTCATTTCAACTTTTAACCCTACATTAAAATTTCGGTCCCCCATGTAAAGAAAATAAAAATATTTGTTATATGTTTGGGTAAGCAATATTCAATATTACTAATTAAATATTTCTAATAAACAGACGGACAGACAGACAGACGGACGGACGAAGTGTCTGGCACTATAAAGGTTCCTTTCTTACCTTTTTGGTTCGGCACTCTAGAAACATGTTTATATTAGGCTTAATACCTTACCTCCTTGAATGACGAGGCTCTTTTTCGAAAATAAGTATATTGACAATGACATTAACTGTCATAAGAAAGTGTCATAACAAAAAATAAAAATGGGCATTTTGTAAATGATTTAGGCGAAGTTGTGGTGGCATTTCCGCAAAAGCCATAAATAAGAATCGAATTAATTGTACATGATTTATATTGAAAAAGATTTTTAGTTAAACTATCTAAATTTACTAATAAAATGAGTAAAAATGTCATACCTAAAAGAACATCGACAGACGCTTCAAAATACTACAAAAGCACTTTTACGTTAACGTTTGCAATAGAAATCCTTGGGATTGATGTATGGCATGATTGCAGTGAAGGGTGGCTGGACCTTGGGCCTTGCGAGCAAGGTATTAAGATACAATATAGCTTGAGCCCAGGTCAGACTTATGAAGTGAATATTCTTATTTGGCCACATGCAGTAAAGGTGAGGTTCAAATGTATAAATTATTGTAAATCCTAATAACAATACATATCTTAGGACATTCTTCACACGGCCATCTGATCCCAAATTAATTAAACTGTACAACGGAAACCAGATAATCTGATATACTTGCTACATTATAGTTATTTATATTTAAGCGAAAAAAAACAGCTCACAACACGTTGTGGTCACTGCGAACATCCACATCGCGAAATTCGAGTTCAGGTTCTTATAAAAATTTGTTTTAAAGATTGACCTTTGATTTGAAATAGTTTTTGACTTTAATCTTCAATTAGATATGGTGTGATATGAACAGTGGATGGGTGAGGACCTGGCAGTTCTTAGAGCGTCGATGGCTGACCTTCTCGATTCGGCATGCATTTCCAGTGAGGGTCATAGACTTTCGATCCTTTCTGGCTACTGTTATACCAACTTTAGGCCTGGGATCTCTTGGTGCTAAGTATATTTCATTGTTATGTTTATTGTAGGTTAAATTTTAAGGTCCATTGGAACACGATTTATTAGATAAATATCGAGTAAAGAGGTAGCGATTTTTTTTTATGGTATCTAAACATAGTTTTTTATAAACTACTTTCTGCCCGCAGTTTTACCCATGTTTCGGTGAGATCTTGTTTCTTCAAGATTAAAATAATATTGTATTTTATTCCAAGATATGATCTATTTCTGTGCCAAGTTTCATTCAAACTACCTAACTTCCAAACTTATAATATCAGTGGGATAGAGATGGGAGATACGTAAAGTAGAATTGATGACTGACTAAATATAAATCAACAAGAATATTTTTTTGAACTAGAATATGTAGATTCTAGTATAAAAATCTGGACCTTACCTAATAAAGTAAGACCTACGCTATTGCTAACGCTATTGACGCCGGAAGAATTTATGACGAGGTCAAAGATGTAGCAAACTAGTTTTTGCCTTCACTCTGGTCTTGAATAGTAGATTAGGTGTTTCTGCATAGCAACAAATAAGTAACACGAAAAAATTCACAGTGCCAAAAATGATAAGACTGCAGAAGTCTATCTTCCAGCTATGAAGTTTGGTGTGCGTCGATATTTTGCCCCAGTCATTGAAGCAGAAGAGGACATCGAAACGTGCATTGGAACCCTCATTTGGAATGCTGTTGTGGAGTACATACCTCCTTCACATATGGATGGTCTGTTTGATGTTCCGCACCCTGTCAGTGGTAATACTCACTTCCCTCCAATATGGCGAGGAGGGCGATGGCTGCCACACGCGTCATACTTGTGAACAGGTGCTGCTTGTGGGGGCTGGTCTGCTTAAGTTTGCCATTTATTTATTTACTTATTAAATATAGATTCAGTCTACTTTGTAGTTTTGCCGCCGCGCCGGGGCACGCAATTGTTGTCAGTGCGATTAGAATGTAAATATTATTTAATGAATCTAAGCTTGTTTTGAAATGAGTAATTGCTGAGTTTATTGCCGGCTCTTCTCAGCTAATGCAACAATTCCGAACCGGTATTAGAGTATTAGAGTCAGACTTTTCATAAGTGCCTGCGAAGGTCTATTTGAATAAATGATTTTGAATTTGAATTTGAATTTGAATAAGTTTCGCAATTTAGTAAAAAGTGTAAGGATAAACGCGTTTTTTTATCGTTGGGTCCGTGGATCTTAGCAAAACTGCATCAATGGACCAATAGTAAGATTATGCATATATATTTGAAGTTGTTCCATTAGGTTTTGGATACTTATCTTGGCCTACCCCATCGAATAGCCATCTTGATAATATGAATAAGTTATTGGCTTAACATAAAGAGTTTAGATTTTATTAAAAGCCAATAGGTCCATCAGATATTTAGTAAAATCTCCAGTTCTTAAAAACAAAATACAAAGTAAAGAAGGCAACATTAATACCCAATAATTATAAAAAAATAACCCTTGTATAATACTAAAATTACACCTCAGACATAAGACACCAAGACGCCATTCTATATCACGTGAGAGAATCCATCCTGAATCGTAAAGTGTCTGAAGAAAACCTAGATTCTATATTAGAACCAGAAGAACCATCTAAGTCTAAAGGAGAAAGAAAGGAGTTGAAAGTACCGAAGGAGAAAGAGAAAAAGAAACCTGAAGCGGCGAAAGTTAAATTTGAGATCAATTTACCTGGAGATACTATTTTAGCAGGTGCAATTTATTCTTATCTATACTTATTATAATAACATGTCCTGACTGACTGACTGATTCATCAACGCAGAACCTAAACTTGAAGTTATGCACACAGTTTTCTTCGTAGAACTACACATTTGTTCCTTTTATAGCCTATAAAAAGATTTTTTGGAAATTCCATTCCTAAGAGGGTAAAGTAGGGGGCGCGGGTTTTCCTCTTTCTCTACATTCCGCCCCACGTGCGGCGGAAACTTAGTAAAGTTTTGTTTTTATACATGAACAAATAAACTTCGACAATATTAAGGCCAGGTCTAAGCTCAAATCTCAAAAATGGGTTTCTTTGAGAGTCGAGTATGACGTAACGCAATGAAATACCTAACACAAAAAAATACTGTGGATAGAAGAGGGTTTTGAGAAAAATTTTAACCGAATAGAATATTAAAAAGTGCTTTGATATTCCCGATAAAAAATTCGTAAGTTACGTCTAAAAAAATCTTTCGCGTCGCAATTCTCCGTATTTTCAGCGATGACAACAATTTTATTTTTAAGAATATATAAGATACAGAATTATATTAGAATGTTAACCGGACACTTATTGTATATTCTGTATAATCTAAAGAAAACCCGTAAATAACAGTCCATTTCATAGAGTCGACACTACGGAAGAAAGAAAGAAGGTCGACACATTTATGATTTACCATTTTCAACCCTATTCCAGTGAAGAACGAGTGCTGTCAAAATTGTAGTCAGTCCGCGCCTTAACTGGCAGAATCCCTGTCTCCCTCTCTTCTCTCTTTAAATTTGACTTCTCGGTGTTTGAAGTCAGTGTTAGTAACGTCAAATTCCCCTAACCTAACCTAAGTAAAGATCCCTTTAGTATAAATGTCTATAGTTGACGGTGAGCAGATCACTTCTCATCACCTGGTTCATCTGACTACTTGTCATCTAAACCTTCGCCTTTAGAACTTTTTCCTTTGTTTAAAATGCCGGTGACAAAAATCCTAAACAAAACTGCAAGTTTTAGTCTTGAGCTGAATGGTCATATCAATGTATTGTATCCTCAAATGTTTATAATATTATAAGAATAAAATGTCACGACATTTTTTGAAACTCTTAATGGAATCCTAAAAACGAGATTATATTTTCGTATGAGGTGCTCAAGATTAATTTATTCAAGGGCCTCTTACGTTGAAAATAACATGGTATGAAATATTCAGTAATTGAGGGTAAAAAGGGTTGGAGTGAATATTTTCGCAATGTAGATTTATAAAAATATTATGTAACGACAAAATTACTTTGCGGACCCAAAACACTTCAGCAAATACAAAAAAATACGTAATAAATTTGAAAGAGTTATTGGATTTGGTAATTTCTAGAGTATCTAAGTGGAGTTTAATGTAGGTACTGATGACCCCTCAAAATTAGCCGTAGTTGCGGGACGGAAAGCGAGTATTAATATATGCATGAAAATTAAGTGCTTTCAATCTGTTGTACCTATACAATAATTATTCATTAACGAAGTGTCGCATCACTTCGTTAGTAATAGCTTGTGGTATTCCACTATCGCTAATCATAGCGGGAATATAATCTCCCCGTAATTACTTAAGGTATTGTCTAGACAACTTAGACTGGAGTGTAGTCTGCACTCATAACTATAGCTTTGGGACAAGTTACATTGGAGTTATCTAACATTCCACGAGGCTTCTCTAACTTGTACTGTCACTAAATTGGAAACAATACGATCCAATACCATGAGAATCACTCATTGGTTGCCGGCCCTGCATAGGGTATGACGAACCTTATGCTGTAATCGTGCGTACCACAGCAGTGAACTCATTTCACAATCCGAGCATCCGCGGTAGAAAACTCCTTTCAAACCCGCTGCTGATATTTTTAATGTTGAGTTAAATAACGAACAATTATGGAGTAATTGATCTATCATCAAATAAAAATAAACTGAAGGTATGTGTTCCTCTTTAGACATTTTTTATGGGTGGGTGCGATTCTCGTTTCTATAATAAAATTTACATACACATCTGCAGGAGTTGGAAGAATAGTTTCATTTCGAAAACTTGGAGATACACCACCTGATCTTGGAGAAATCATTGTGTTGATCAGCAGTCAAAACTTGCCCGCTCAAGATGATCAGCCGATTATTTTCGTGAACGTGGAAAACTTGTTCCAAGTTCCTGTGATTGAATTTAGGAAGCTGGGGTGATTTTTCTAATATTTGAGTTGATCGTATTGGTGAAAAAAGATCTATGATAAATAATTATTAATTTCAGAATATTACAAGTGTATACTCGATGGAAACTAGGTGATGAAACACACGATTCTGAACTAAAAGAAATAAAATCTAAAGATTTGATTGTAATTGATGATCATCACGCAATTTTATTGCCACATTATTCAGCAGCAGAAGCCATATCCGCATTTTTAGATGATCCTTTTGAAGTTCAGGTAAACAATTAATTTCTAAATTCACTTATTTAGTTTACGGAGTAGGTCTAAGAACAACCTTTAGAAAACTCTGCAGTGGCATTTATCTATATTCTGTGGATGACCTACAGTTACCGGCTTGTCTTTAAATATTTGATAAAAAGATTATCTTTGTGACGCTTTTTGTCTATCATTCTTTAAGCCTTTTTCATGTGAATTTACAAGCTAGTAACCAATAAGCAATATGTACACCGGTACACCATGAAAATAAAAGGATATTAAAAGATGAAATTTCTATCGCGATCCTACCCCATGGTGCCGGGGGCGGGTTACTAGTATTTTATAAAGCTCGCATAATTAAGAGATTCCACAACAAAAATAGCAGATTTTAGATATCGTAAAAACTTTAGGACCAAAGCATAGATTTTAACGTCATTCCAACTTCTTTTTTTTATAGTGTTTGTAAAAAACCTAACATGATTCTTTCAGCTTCGTGGAATAAGAGCACCAATACTGAGTGAACGTCCAACATTTTTTGGTTACGAAAAAGGTGATCATGATTTTGGATCAGCTATACCTCCAAAAGTGAAAACTTTCGACAAAGATTTCCTTATAGCTGTAACTCGAATTGAGGCCAGATCATTAGCAAAAGGTATAAGCGATTTAGCGAGAGGTGAATATCCTTTATTTCCTCCAATAGTTCAAATTTTCAATTTGGAACGTGAAGCTATTTGTACCAATGACATTAATGGAATTAGATCAAAAGTGACATCTGAGTTAGTCGTTAAACCTCACGTAATACTGGAATCTCAGATGTCTTTGGAGGTATCACTTGGATTAGTTGGATGTAGACCCCATCGATTAGTGCCTTGTTTCTCTCGACTATATGCTCTAATAAGAGATTCCAACTCAATAATGAAAATTCTCCGAGAAATATCTGATATTAATGAAAAGCTTTTGAAATTTGGAAAGAGAAATGAATCCCTTACAGGCTTTGCTTTAGATACAGGCGATGTTGTAGTATTCTTTATAGAAGGTCCAAGAGATGGTCAGATTTTGCAGATTTTTCAACTAACTGATGATTTTTATGCATATGTGAAGCCAATATTCTCTAGTTCTGTAAGATATTCTACTAGGATCTATCCAGGTAAATCTTTTTCTCTTGTGCTAATGCAACTATGTTACTTTGTATTATAATGTTATAATTATTTTACTTCAGAGTTGTTATTGGCATCTATGCCATTCAGTGTGATGAAGATGTATGTGCCATTGAGCATTTTACTGGCTTGTCCACCTATTTATGCTAGACCAGCAATGCCTTTACCCACTCGATCTGTAAGCTCTATTTTTATTTATATTGCTAGTTTTCTAGTGTTGTTACTTCGTAGATGAAGCATTTCGAAGCCAATTAATATGCCACTCTTAATTTTTATAAAGATCTAAGTACTTGCAGAAGACTAAATTAAGGTTTATTTGCAAGCTTTTGATTTTCTCTCCACAGGTACTCATGAAAATTGGTCGTCTAGTTGCAAGAAAAGGTTGGTCGATACCATGTCGTTTTCAGTTGCCCTCTGCAGCTGAATTTAATAGCTTTAGATTAGAGCTATGTGTTGCTCCGAGACCGATACCTGTACAGATACAGTTCGACTCGCCTTTAAATAAAATGGGTATGTGCTGTGTTATATTGACAGTTATTAAGCTTTATGATAGTATTAAGGCTTTTATAGTTTTTGCTTAATATATTGCATTAGCATCGTCAATTTCAGTTTATTCCCCTTCTAAAAATAGAGCAACATTGTAAAGGCCAATGATTATGGGGTCCAAGCCTATGTTTTTAAGAGTGTGTTTTTTTGTCCTTTAGCAAGTGCCCAAGCTGTGTCATCTTTGCCAAGTGCTTCAAGAATTAACTGGGATAATGAAAAGAAAAATGTATCAACTAAAACATAATTAGAATATATTACTTTTTTTATGATGCTTTTTTTTTGCTACAGGCATAGCTCATAACAATTATAGTAATCTGTGGCATAACTGAGTAGGTTCCTGCGGTAGTGGAGCGGTTCGGGAGGGGGTGACATGTGACGTATCAGAACTGTCTCGCTATACAATTGAGTTCATTTTAGTTCTCTTTTGTCATTTGACGTAATGAACCCCCCCCCCCCTCGCACCGCTCCACTACCGCAGGAACCTATACAGTTCTGCGCGATGGCTATAGTAACCATTTTTAATATGTTTTTTTGTTATTACCAATATCTTAAAGACCTTATACTTTGTAAAGGTAAATGGTAAGTTGTAATTATAGATGTTTCTCAATAAAAAATACGATCTAATGTTCTTGTTTTCATACATTATTTACGCCTACAAAAGTTACCTATACTAAAATTTTTTGATCGTAGCGAATGATTTTTCAAATTTGAATCTTGTGTTCAAAATAGTACCTACTAAATATTTATGATAATATTATGCTTTAAACCAAGCCTAAGAGACGATTTTATCCTTTGTTAAAGGTTTTTTTTTTTTTACTGTTTATAGGCCTGTGTTTGACCGCAATCTCACCATGGTAAGTGATGATGTTGCCGAAGGTGGTAAGCATACAAAGCCTAGAAGGAACTGGCTCTCAAGTGCAGCTACCGGAAACCACCGAAAGGTGCTTGGCAACAGATTTTCAACTTGAGGGTGGTAGCCAGCCAGGCGGGTACTACAAACCACCACCGTGCTATGGTTTCCTCACGATGTTTTCCTTCACCGAAAACTCAAGCTCATTGTAGGATTTGAACCTGGGACCTTCGTCTCGGTATCCGACGTCACTACCACTGAGCTATCATCGCCTTAAAAACTGGTAACCAAAAATAGCATCTCACTTATCACCTGCTTGCCCTGTTCCCAATCATTTGGGGTCGCTGCAACGCTTCTTCCATTCGTCTCTTCTAACCGTCCTACACATACATACACTCCTTTCTTACCGATATCATCTTTCATACAATCCATCCATCTCGGTCTTCCTCTTCCCGTATATCCATCCACTTTTATATTCATAACTCTTTTAGTGACGTGGCTTTCATTTCTCCTCATAACATGTCCATACCACGCTAAACGGTTTCCTCTCAACTTTTCAGTCACTGGCACTACTATAAAAATAACAACTCACTATCTTACTAATATTATAGATGCGAACATTTGGATGGATGTATGTATGTATGTTTTTTACTCAATTAACAGTAACACAATTTAACCTCGAATAACCATCGTGAAACAAAAGTCAACTAAACCTACTAACTTTACTCACTTTAAAAAGTGATTCAGTACTAGCTCGTAAAAACTTATTTAAAGCCAGCTTTTCACTATGGGATATAATATAAATTACATCTTGATATATAATATTTTATCGCTCTTCATACATTTTGTACGAGACCGTTCACACTGCGCTATAATATACATTACATCCCAAATTATAAATATTTGTTCGAGCGATATTTGAAGTATATTTTAGCTCAGATCCCCGGACACTGTGCCTCCCCCTGCCTCGCATTCAGTTTAAATGAAATTATATATTATATCCCATAGTGAAAAGCCGGCTTAAAGATCGTAAAATCGGTGTGCGGTTTTAAGGCGGCCCTCTGTGGCCGGCGCAACTTCAACGCGAGCATAGTCTAAAAGCTTGTTGTTTCATCCAACGTAATGTTTGACTGCGAAAAAAGAGAGATAGCATCAGAGCCGTCGGTTATCAGTCGGTAAATTCTGTTGATCACTCGCGGCCGCTTCGCTAGGTCGTCATTCATGATTTCGCATTCATAAAACTTGTTCCAGGAGTATACTTCTTGTGAAAAAATCTTACAAGTTTGTGAAAAAAAAGTTAGTTATTTAGAATCTCCAATACATTTGCAAGCCTGGTATCTAAATGTTGTCTTTACTTTTACAATTTATAGGTACATTAGATATGGCCAAAGTTCAGGCAAAAACGCTGTTTTTCGGAGGCTTTGACTAAATTTGTTTCACACTTTTTTTAAATTACGCCTAGATACAAGGCTAGATATAGTGCACAAGATACTAATTTGTTCAAAACATCTAACGAAAAATGTTTAACAACGCCATAATAAGAGGTTACAGAGGTTTGGTATGAAAAGTATGACGAATTGAGTCCTCTTAAACGTAAATATAAAGTTAACATTGCAAGCGCCCAACGTATTAGTAGTTTGGTATGCTACTATTTGAAAAGCGTAAGCTAAGCGTAAGTATCAGCCTTTAAAATTTTAATGAACTTGGCTTACGCTGGGAAAAAAGTACTTTAAACCAGAGATGAGCCTTAGGCATAGTGTAGAGTCTGGAATTTTATGAAATACCTGTTAAATAACTCTTTATCGTGAACCAAAAAGCGGATAACTATTTTACAGAGAATTGATTTCTTCCGGACAAACTTTGGATAAAGAAGAACAGATATGCTATTTTGTATATTTTTTTGTAAAAGTTACAGTAGTACCCAACTGATATGGCTTACCGATGTACCTGCGCAGGAGATACATTTTCAAAGCACTGGAAACGCTATTGGTTGGCAGCTGCCGCCATGTAAGCGCGCGCCGTGCGGAGGGGCGTGATTTGTGAGTGAGACGGAACTAACAGCTGCAGTGTATTTGAACCTTATAGTAGTGATCTAAGGTTGATTGTAAGTTTTAAGCATTCTTTCGTTAGTTTTCGGTGCCATACTTTCTTTTCTGTGCGAACGAAGATTCACGACGCGCCATATCAGTTGGGTACTACTGTACTGGGTTATTAAACTTAAAGTCAAGCCCTAGAACTACATAGTGGACCTTACCATAAAGTAATAAGGTTAACTATATCACTCAGACAGTTCGACAGGTCGTGACAATTTTGGAAGCTGATCAAATTACATTGAGTATAAATATCAAAATGAAAACGTTACAAGCGGTAAAAGCGGCTCCAAGGGATTTTAGACTCCTTAATAAATTTTGGGGTCATAAAGACCGAAGACGTGAAAGCAATAAAATCTGTCAGCTCAAGTAATACCGTCATGTTTTAAGCTTATCTTTTAGCGTTGACAGAAATCTGCGCCGTTTTCATATTGGGTAAATATAATTGTCAGATTGTTCACAAATTATATAAAAATGTAGGCTTGCTGAGTTTCTTGCCTGTTCTTCTCAGTTAAAGGCCGATTTCTGAACTAGTGGTAACTTCAGTAGCTTTGACCTTCATAAGTGACCTACTAGGGCCTACATTAATAAATACATATCCTGGGACATTCCTCACACACGGTCATCTGATCCCAAACTAAGCAGAGCTTGTACTATGAAAACCAGATAACTGATATAATACATATACTACTTTTTGTTTGTAAATACATACATATGCATAATTACACCCAGACTCAGGACATACAGACATGTTCATGCACACAAATCATGTCCTGTGTGGGAATCGAACCCACGACCTGCGGCGCGTAAGGTGAATCTTAACCAACTGCGCCAACTGGACCGTCGAATTTAATTAATGACTTTAATTATACCTTAAAACTAAGCCTAGGCCTCTCTCTATTATCGTTCCGTAAACGGCTTACGAATTACGATATGAAACGGCGTTTCAGGTATTTATTGTTTTTAAATCACAATCATTATGGTACTTATATTAAAATTCCCAATAGTTTAGATTTTGAGATAGAACCAAAATCAAAATCAAGATCAAAAAGTCAACCCGTAACAGAAATGGTCTATAACTGTCAACTTTCACTTTTGTTACGCAAAATGTTATAATATACCTACTATATTATAGGTAAGTATGTTTTTAATGGAAATGATTATGCGTAATATCTATTTATGCTTTCACTGGTAGTTGTAGTAAGTACTTATTTTCATATCGCATCCCACCAACGTGTCATCAGGAGAATGTCGTCGTGTATCAGGAGAATATTACTAAGCATAAACTTTATTACATCATCTCGATATTGCAATTTTTGTTACGATTGAAATTAAACTCAAAATTTAATTCATAGGAACACGAAAGCAAAATATTGAATTTATCTTGTATACCTATAGGTGCATTTTTCAACTGGGTATTGATGGTTTTGGACTAATTATGAAAAATTACAAAAATACCATTCAACTTTATCTCCGAAGATCGTAAAGTGAAACATCGGAAAAAATACCGTTGATAAACATAGGTGTAAAATTGAAGCCATCCGACCACACTTGTTGTTGTAGTATTAACGAAACGCGTAAGCGCCGTGAAAATCACGGTGTTTGCGAGAAAAATAGTCCTAAAAGCGTTCTGATACCGCTACGTGTCTGCTTAGACAACTTATTATTGTTTCAGCGCGTGAACTTTAATTGACTCTCAAAAATGGAATATAACCTTTGCTTATGATAGCTTCTCTATACGTAGTTATAATAGCTCAATGTCTAAGACAAATAATATAATAACACTAAGTTATAACCCCTTTTAATACATAGTTCTATAGAAAGTCCTTGTTCTCTCTCTTGTCCTTGCTTTTCTTAACAAAGTGGTATATTAAAACTTGCCGTCGCAACTTAATATAACATTTCGCACACCTACGTCAAATGAAGTTAATAATTACGCATAATTTACATGAACTTTAGTAAACTCGGCGAACTCGGCAGGCCTCCAGGTAAACTCGGCAAGATATAACTTTCACACTGATTATTATGATAACTTGGGGTGAAATTATGAAATTATTATAATGAGTTTGTAATATCAGCGTGTGAAACTTGTAATATATTTAAGGGTGAATTTTAGGGAGATTTAAGTATTTTATTGCTCGGCGGTGTATTTTGAATGGTGTATTCTCTCATTTTAGCGAAAATTATGTATCTAATAGCTTAGGTAAGCAAATAAAACCAGTTTTTTTTTTTATTTGAGAAAAGACTGTGTATGTTCAACGGACAGTGTTCCGAGGAATTGCTTGACTTAACTTGAATTGAATTTTTTTTTTTTACTGTTTATAGGCCTGTGTTTGACCGCAATCTCACCATGGTAAGTGATGATGCGGCCGAAGGTGGTAAGCACACAAAGCCTAGAAGGAACTGGCTCTCAAGGGCAGCTGTCGGAACACACCGAAAGGTGCTTGGCGACAGATTTTCAACTTGAGGGTGGTAGCCAGCCACGCGGGTAATACAAAGTACCCTACCACCATGCTATGGTTTCCTCACGATGTTTTCCTTCACCGAAAGCTCAAGCTCATTGTAGGATTGGAACCCGGGACCTTCGTCTCGGTATCCGACGTCCCACTTAGCTAAAACAAATTTACATTCTACCAGCAGCGGGGTGTCCATCCTTGCAAATTGGAATCAAATGAAAATGATCACGCACTAAGCGGTTTCAAAAGAGCTTCCTCCCGCCGACATTTAGGGTCGGCAACCATTTCACAACTTGAACGTTTTTTTGCCTCCGCCGTGGTTGTCCCAAGAGAGTACAGCACAGGGGTTTTCAAGTAAAGACTGTAAAGATAATTTTGAAGGGTTGGTAACCCGCGATTTATACCTTTGGTATTGCAAGCGACTGTAGGCTATGTAACTGCTTACCATCAGGCAATATATTTATTTTTATCTTTTTTGCCCCTCAACAAAATACAAAAAAAAAAAACATAATTATAGTACGCAAACACAATATCACCCAAGCATTTCGTAAATAAACATCGTTTTCCTCTTATCCCTACAGAACATTAACCGAGTTCTCGATAACAGATTTTGTCGAGCATAAATCGCAGACAGCCCGGCTTTTATTAACCTTCCTATATTAGCCGACATGAGAAAATGATCCGTAACTTTATCAGAATAAGGTTCAAGTGTAATGGTTTTTAACGTGCACTTTAATAAATCTCACATGACCACGAACATCACGTGTGCACCAAACAACTTTAGCAAATTGCCAGACAGTTGACGCAAAAAGCCGTGAATGTGACTTATTACGCTATATGGCTGGGGAATATAAACCGGATGAATTGTACTGCCTATAATTTTGCCATAATTAAGCGTAAAATGTTTGAAACCTAATGCACATCACCAAGCAATACCTTAGGGTCAATTCACACCAGGATCACATTTAGGACGCGAGCACGCTAAGTCCGTGCTCCTAGAAATTTTCACGCAGCTTCACATTACGTCTCGGAACTGACCCTAAGCGTTAGGCGTCTCTTAACTGGTTGGTGGGTAAACTATGAAGTGATTTCTTCCTTTTTTATCATATTTATATTACTAAGGCAGCAAACAAGCATACAGCCCGATATGGTAAGCAGATCCTGTAGCTTAAGTAGGCAGTTACCGTAGCCTAGGTAGGCAGTTATCGTAGCCTAGATAGGCAGTTATCGTAGCCTAGGTAGGCAGTTACCGTAGCATACGTAGGCAGTTATCGTAGCCTACGTAGGCAGTTACCGTAGCCTACGTAGGCAGTTATCGTAGCCTACGTAGGCAGTTATCGTAGCCTAGGTAGGCAGTTACCGTAGCCTAAGTAGGCAGTTATCGTAGCCTAGGTAGGTAGTTACCGTAGCCTACGTAGGCAGTTATCGTAGCCTATGTAAGCAGTTTCGTAGCCTAGGTAGGCAGTTACCGTAGCCTAGGTAGGCAGTTACCGTAGCCTACGTAGGCAGTTATCTTAGCCTACGTAGGCAGTTATCGTAGCCTAGGTAGGCAGTTACCGTAGCCTACGTAGGCAGTTATCGTAGCAGGGGTTAAGAGGAGTTACTGTGTCGGCAGCGGAAAGATCGACATTTGGTATTAGACCACTGCATGCACTGGTCTCCACACACTGCCAGCATAGCGCCTCCTCATAGAGTAACCTTACTCACCGCAGGAAAACACTTTTTTTTCAAGATTCTATAATACTCTTAATATGGTAAAAGAGGGAAACATGAGGAAACCATGAGGCGGAAAGATAGTTCAAAACAAATCAAAATCACGGGTAATTTATTTAGTTTAGGCCCTGGTAAGGCACTTAGGAACGTTAAATATAAGTTACCAATAACCTTTTAGTAATTTTCATCCCACTCCAGTTTTATAATCTTAATAAACTGTGAAAGTAGGTACCTCAGCGAAGACTACCATTTTTATCAACGAATAATTCAAGGAACCGACTTATAAATGATCTTTATGTTTATCTTCCAAAGACGTAAAAGTGCAAAGATCCCTGGAGCAATTTTACGAGAAAAAGGTATCAAACTTTATATTTAAAAATCCTGGAGGTTTATTGAATTTGGAAATGTTATCGACGAATTAAAAAGTTACAGTCCAAATTTATTTGCGCCGAGAGTTCCTGAGAATTACGAGTTTTTATCATAAAAGTACTTTCGCATTTCATATTATTAGTAGGATTTAAAAGTAACTAAAGTCTGTGCGTTTGTTTGTGTTTGAATTTGTTACTCAATCATTCCATAATAGCTGAACGGATTTAAATGATATCTTTATGCCTTTTGCTGTCGAGACCATGGGACAGTTGGGGGTCTGAAGCTCGCCGTTTTGCTCGCACTTTGTCATCAAAATTGACCGAGACCGTATTTATGCTTTTCTATCTGTTTGTTTGCTTATAGCTCGAGAAAAACTTCAATGATTTTGATGTCGTGGTTTTCTTAAATTGTCATATAGGAATAGCATGAGTTACTTTAAAAAAATTGTGAAAAGATTTTTGCAGGGTCAGCAATATGGAGGTATATAGGATACAGGTAGGTGAGGATAGGATACCCGACACAGAGCCCCCACCCTGATTGACCACGACCCCAAAGGCTCCATTTTCTCGCCTTTTTGAGGTGAGGTAACCTACCACAGTGCAACGGTTACTTCGCGATGTTTTTCCTCACTGGAAGCTGAACCTTATTGCAAGCTTTTAGCATCATTACCATTGAGCTACCATCGCCTTTTTAGACAGAAACTATTGAGGTCTTACCAAGGCATATCAACGTATCACCATCTCTCATTCTTCCTGATGAGATAAGGCCACAGACACTGATAAATGATCCGCCGAATAGATCGGCCGGACGCGTCCATCCTTCCGTCCCACCCCATAAATCGACTTCGAAAAACTCAAATTAATCTTGGTAGGGGATGTTTAGCTATCACTCTCCGTAGCTTTGAGTCGCCCGACGTCACCCGTTGATTGATTTATAAATTTGTTAGTGAAAGATGAGTCGGCGATGTTGTATTGTATTTGTTACCTAGATATGAAAATTATTTTACGTTTATAGTTAAACATTGTCAAGTTCCAGTCTTATTGGCCACTGCAATACTTTAAAGTTCCCATCCGTTGATGCAGTTTTTATGTTATAATTAAATAGAATAAAAGGCGGCATTGCAGAACACGCCAATAAAGATCAATATTCCAGGCTTTTTCGCAGAGGTTCATAGATGAATTCCCCACTTAAATTGCAACCCAATAGTCTACAGTTTCTTGCTTTCCATAAAGCTCAGTATTGATTATTGCAGATGTGGATGAGAATTTACGGCGATTTTTGATGCCAACATTAATATCTGCAATATCCCTTTTCATTTTATGGGCTTGCTAGGCTGCACTATTCTCGCAAGCAGAAGTCAACCGTACGGTCCAAACAACAAAAAAGTTATAACTGCAAATCCCATAAAACTAATGCGGTGTCATTCCATGAAATTGGTCACGTTTTTATGGCATTTATATTTGAGGAAATATGGCCCATAATGGCGAAACAAATGGGAATGTGCAGTTCCAAACACCGGGAAGTATCATCGCCGGTTCTTTTATAAACACGTTTATTGGGGTTTTCTTTGCTTGAGAATAAAATAACGTGTTTCTAAATGATAGCCATATATTTAAAAAAAGTAAAATGTGAATGAATATTGGTGAAAGTTATAATCTAAGCTTGACATTCACGCAAGTTTTTCATAAACTATCTGTAGTGCAATTCTGTTCTTTTTTTGACAGCTGACGACGACGACCATGACGTCATTCCGTCGAAGCGGTCTATTCTCTATACATTCGTAGTGCGGTGCTACATTTTTCAATTGGTCAATTAATCAATGTTTAATTTTAGGAACCTCCTATTAAGGTCGTATTATGTATCCATTATAAAAAAAACCTGTCACTTTGTGGATCACATTCATTTATGATAGTTTCTGTGTAAAGTTATGATATTTAAAGTGAGTATGTTTTATTATAAATTATTTATTATAAATCCAAGACTGTTCTTTGTCGAAATTAATGGGAAACAAAGGCCATATTCAGCAGAGGACATCTCGTGACAGAATATGATGATGAGACTAATTGTATAGTGGTTATAGAGTTGGTATTCATATTTCAGATGTCTGCAGCTCGGATAAGTCATATTATGGCCATCCTTAAATCAGCCAATGATGAAGATATCTTGGAAAATCGTCGTCAAGCTCAACAGTGGAGACTTTTGGCGAATAATTCTTTTTACTGTTCTCGTTGAAATAAACATTGATTAAATTGTGCCCAGCACTATAAAAGTCAATGCATTTTTATTTACTGGAAATGCTAAAATTCTTACAAATTCTATATAGAAGTCTTTGATATCTGGCTTATTTTTATTATTCCTAATAAAAAAATACCTCGTCAAATTAGTAGTATGTACCTACATACGAGTATGTTATTAAACATAATTTGTGAAAAGAAGTTAATTATTTAAATATTTTCAAAATATGGGCGCTATATCTAGTTTCTTTTTGTGAAGTTTATGTCCTAAATATTAAGATAAAGTTAAACTACTGAATAGCCTTCATATTAAACCTTTAAAATTGGTATATTCGGTACATTAAGTTTGACTAAAATATGAAATAAAATTTGCCTTTATCTAGTTTCCATATCATAAGTTTACTTGGCTTGGGATTACAGCTCAGATCATTAAAATAAATGAAGTCCACCCGCAGAGCGCAGTTGATGTTTACAATACACCTTCCAGTCCATTTTAATTCTTTTGACCAATTCAAGTATTCAATTGTTTCGACATGCAATAGTCCGGGAGGTACTGATGCATTTTAGGTAGTATTAATACGCCGATCGATGGCCATCTTTTTCAATAGATCTTGAATGACTAATAAATGAACCACGCATCAGCGATGCACCCGCGGTGGGTTTAGGATTGGAAGGTTACGGAAGGGGAAACTTTTTTTTTTAAAAATTCATGCGAGCAGCTGACGCGTGTTCCCCCCTCCACCATGCAGCAGATGATTTTTTTCAGCTCAGTATGATGTCAAATACTTATGAAACAAGTTTGAGCCGGCGTACTATGTCTTTTTTTTACTGGGAGTGGCTGACGACGGATGTGGTAGACTTGAGCACTTACTTGAGCAGACGGTCGGTTCACTTATTAGTCATATAAGATCAACTATACATTTCAACGTCAGCCGGCTTACTATGACTTTTGTGTTTGCAACGCTACCTCCCGGACTAACCGTCACAACGGAATACGTCATGTGTTGTCGTCGGTTGCCGTCAAAAACGTTTCAGAATACCAAAGCTGTTAATACAATATAAAATAAAATTTAATAAGCGAACTTAATAAAAAATTCGATAAAAATATTATATTCTCGAATAGAAAGGATACTGAGAGAGAAGAATATTAATTTTCATCGAAGATACTCGTAACAAAAGATAATATAAAAAAAACAGATGCGACATCACCTAACATCCTAATAACTCACAGCCTACAAACCCAGCGTAAATCTGGTAACGTTAATGCCTATACGTGCATAAATTCCAAGCTTGGAACCGTACTGCGTACGCTATTCAAAGTGCGTTCGTACTCGTAAATTCTGTTTGCTTCCCCCATTGAATTCCCACGTGCAGCCATATGTACAAGAATCGCGGCACACTGTGGCCATAGATTATTAATTATTTATCTTGCGGAGTTCCTGTCAGTTCTAGGGAGATGCAAGTGGATGATGCTTTCATATAAAAGGGAAGATCTTCCGCCAGGTTAGTTCATTGTGGCTGGGGATCGCGGTCCAACTGTACATGTCGGACAGTTGTATAATATAATGCAGTTCGTGGAATAAACTTCATCAGCGCGATGCAGGATGTTGTGGCGCCATCTATCTCTCTACGTGTGAACTATCTTAGTGTTACTGACAGATGGCTGATAGATGTACTTGGTAACTTAGGTACTGTTTACCATAATTATGTTTTCTCTAAGTAAAGTTTTAGGCCATTATGAGTAGACATTTATGAACCTTGGAAACAAGAAATATGGGACAAAAGCGTCAACGAACGTAATTCTATAAGCAGGGTTACCTATGTTACCAATTAATATAGTGCGCAATCATGATTGAGCTCTAACTCGAGCTTACAACCTAGCTCTAGCAACCTTATTTACAGGTTCGTTCTTCATCTTTACATAATTATAAATAATTCTGATTTATCTACCAATCTGCATTTAATTGAAATCAGGGCATGCGGTAACGGTGGTCTTAGTGTCCCCTCTGCGCCAACTAATCTATTCTGTTTTATGTTTTGAGCACTACGGAGCAATACTCAGTGTTAGAAATTCTCTTTCAGATTCTATGCAGATTTATTCGCACCAGATTTACTAAGTACAAGTGAGAAGATTTAATAGTTGCTTCTGGTCTGCTTAAGTTTGCCATTTATTTATTTACTTATTAAATATAGATTCAGTCTACTTTGTAGTTTTGCGGCCGCGCCGGGGCACGCAATTGTTGTCAGTGCGATTAGAATGTAAATATTATGTAATGAATCTAAGCTTGTTTTGAAAAGAGTAATTGCTGAGTTTATTGCCGGCTCTTCTCAGCAAATGCAACCTTCCGAACCGGTATTAGAGTATTAGAGTCAGACTTTTCATAAGTGCCTGCGAAGGTCTATTTGAATAAATGATTTTGAATTTTGAATTTTGAATTTTGAATTTTGCTTACTTATAAGACGATAAGCTAGTTTTACTTAAAAAAAACGGTATATATAACAGATTGACTTGATTTATTTGCACTAGACTATGACATGGTTTTAGCAGGTTCACCACACTTGGAAGGCCTCCTAGTCTTTATGTGCTATCAACCTTCGGCACATACTAAGCTTATCATTAAAAACAAACGAGTACTTATAATACTAAGACTTATCCTCACTTACTGGAGGTAATGGTAACCCTCTTATATCGAAACAGACATCTTTAACAAGATAAAGGCATTTCCCTAACAAATAATGAGAACGAACAAACCTTAACTAATAATCATTCCTTTTATATGGAAAGTTGTATGAACGACATTATTGTTACAGCTTATAAGTTTCTTATCAGCATTGTTTGTACGTCTGTTTGTTTATAAAGTATTATTAGATGGTTACAATACTTTAACTGCGCTCTGGGAAATTATTTTATAAAATGGGACTGGAACGTTGATGTTGAAGATTGCTCTGGAGATTCCGGAGGCATGTCGTAAGATTACTAAGAAATGGTATACTCTGTAATGAAAGAACATATATTTATTTACAATGCAATAAAGAATCATGGCGAGATCCATACATTGATTTGTCCAAAAAAATATAAAATTTTAGAGAGTATTGAATCACTTCCAATGTTGAGATTACATTACCAGCAACAAATTGACATATTTTATAAACATAACAACAACATAAGATTTTGGTCGAATGGCATAAAATGTCGCATTTTTATCCCAGGGTTCTAAAAATATTTTAAATGCCTCAAGTTATTCCTTAGTCACCAAGGATCAATAATAACGTCATTTCAACGTCTCTAAAAAATCTTTTATTTTTCTTATATATCTCGCCATGATTCTTTAGTGGATAATCATCTTCTAAGTATCTTTATCTAAGTTAGGTTTATCATGATTTTCATTTATATGTAGATTCAAATCTGAAATAGTTAATAGAATTGTTTGATTGATTGATGAGATCGATCATTTGTGAGAAAAGTTTTTTTGTCACTATGTAAGGTTTTTGTATATTTTTCAGGTGAATGATCAATATGTCGGAGAATTAGATCGTTGGTCGGACTCAATTGGATTACGATATTATCATGGTACAAGGGTTGGGTAAAATAGTAGCAACACTGATTTGACTTTAACATAAATAACAGACTTAATGAGGGTATGCGTAATATTAAGAACATTGATTTGACTATAACGTGAATAACAGAGTTAATAAGGGGATGCGTATTGCTTTTGGGATAGTTAGTTTATCACAAGCGCTCGAGCTGTACACATCTCAGTGCAATCATTGTTACACCCGGTTCTGAAGCCTGTAATTATTAAAGACTGTAGATGTGTGAAGTGAAGTGAAGCGAAGTGAAGTGATTATTTAATTGTAATATTATGTCGTAATAATAACGTAATAAACACATTGGGCCCGTGAGGAGTTTGTTGCGTCGCTTCTTCTCCTCATACGGGACTTTTACGAAGCGATGGTATAACGTTGTTTTATTGCCTGCACTGCGCCCACTGAATCCCGATACTACTGAACCCTAATCGTGGTGTTTGTATCGCTTGGCTGTCGCTGACTCCGACAAATATAATATGCTAAGTTTCCTCCAATCACTACTTTCGCATTTACAGAAGTAGAATTAAAGGAAAGGGATCATGTCACACTTCATTAACGTCTAATTTCATATATATCCGATTCAAAAGTCGTCCAAATCGTGTAACATCTTAGAAAACTTTGTGCGTATCGAAACCCGGGGCTGTTCCTACGAATAAATTTGATTTAGTTATCAGACCCTTACGTGTTTTACAAGAGACACGACCTGCATATATTTACAGTACGACTTGCTAGAAAGCGTTTTGTGGAGTTAAAATTGGTTTGGAAAAGTATTATAATTTTATTGCCGTCCGTATTTCCTTCCTTATTTACATTCCTAATTCTGGAGCTTTATCTACATTTTACTGATAGAAAGCGGTAACCGCAAGAGAAGCGCTCGTGGGGTAGCATAATTAGCCGTTGTTAATCGATCGGCAAAGTTAAGCTACGCCTGTCGTGGTCGGTACTTGGATGGGTGACCGCCTAGTGGTATTTCAAATCGAGCGTTTCCGTGCTTCGGAAGGCACGTAAAGCCGATTCCCTTCTGCTACATCACAAGCGCTTCCTGTTCGCATAAGTGCCTGCGAAGGTTTATTTGAATAAATGATTTTGAATTTGAATTTGAAAAACATGTCCAAATAAACAAAAGCAACAAGCTTGCGAGACGGCTTAATCTCATTTTATATCTACAATCCAACCTTAATGTTATTTTAAAGGAGGTATCCAACTTTTCTATAGTCATTTGTCTCATAAGTAAAAAAAGATTAAAAAAATCTTTTATACCTAAATGTTTTAATCTCTTCAAGAGATCCAGGCAAGCCATATTGTATCTAAACAACGGACAAATTAAGACGTTGTGCTCAAAATTGCATGCAATATCTTGTAGGAAATACGGAGCCTTCCTAATATTGTCGGGGACAGCTGCTCTTATATATTAACACTTCCTGCGATAGTAGATTGTCTGTTACAAGGTTAGTTCGGTCCCTTGAGAAATATACATGTCACTATGTTTTTTTCACTCACCAATTTTTTGTAGAATGAAGAATTTGGAGATATAAAACAAAAATTCATCATCATCAGCGTATAATATCCCACTGCTGAGCACAGACCTCCTTTCACAAATTAGGGTGAAAGGAAATAGGCAGATACTCCACCACGCGTGCCTAACCTAACCAAACCTAATAAAATAATTGAATTTGGAACATCGATATTTAATATAAGGTTTGTAATTCGTTAACACAATATTTTCTTGATACTTCTTCTTATGATTATTGATTCTCTATAATTCCTTTTTTTTCTTTTACTATTTATAGGCCTGTGTTTGACCGCAATCTTACCATGGTAAGTGATGATTCAATCAAAAGTATCCCACCAAAAACATTTTTATGTAAAATGTTGCCGCCAAGACATATGGCTCGTACTATTTAAAAGTTATCAGATCTCATGTAGAGCCAAGCTTATAACTCTACATGCACTTACTCTATAAGCCCTAACTTCACAAACTCTACACACCGTAGTCAAAATATGTGGCTTGGTCGTTTCGCTACCGTCACATGGGAGTAAGGTGAAAAATGTATTCACTGTTCATTACTTTTTTGTTATTCAATAGTTCTTGTAGTAGTGAAACGGCCAAGCAACATATTTTGACTACGGTGTGTAGAGTTTGTGAAGTTAGGGCTTATAGAGTAAGTGCATGTAGAGTTATAAGCTTGGCTCTACATGAGATCTGATAACTTTTTAATAGTACGAGCCATATGTCTTGGCGGCAACATTTTACATACAAATGTTTTTGGTGGGATTTCACTTCTTTTTGTAAGTTGCTTAAGTTTTTTTTTTTATGGAAAGTTCCAAGTTTTATAATTTTTTTGTTGTTTGTGTACTAATACAAGCTTACATCCCAAATTTCAGCTTTCTAGGACTTCAGGAAGTACCCTATGAGTTTTGATGATCATCAGTGAGTCAGTGACGAAATCGGGGTTTTTTAGATATCAATAAAATCTAAAGTATAAGAGCTATGTTATTGAAACTTAATATGTTTAATAAGTTTACTATTGACATCATGTCCTGAGAATTTTGTTTATCTGGTATAATCCAAACCCAAGTTATGAAGGTTCAAAAAAACGACGAAGCGCTTCGAGAAAAGGTAGGTAGTGCCCTTTCGCTTCGCTTGGCTATCTTGGCGGGGGGCACTTCCGTGCCCCCAGATCAAAATCAAAAGTGATAAATTCATGTATTTAATCGACTGTGACAGTCTACCGTATTTCTCACTTTAAGTTTAATAAGCAAGCAATGCACTAACTAAGAAAACAGCCTTAACTCTGGTAAAATTATGGTGTGATTCTCTTCGGACGTACAACCCGGGCATGTTCTCTGACAAGGTTTTTGGGTCAAATCACGTCGAAAGGTCTTACCTATTTCCCTTATTCAGACATAACGTTGTTTTGTGTCATCAAATCTTGGTTAGTACGGCAACTGATTACACAAAGGGGTCAGAGTAAGGTTTCAAAATAGAACTATCCCGGAATATCGTACGTTTGAAATGTTGGACAACCACACTGAGTATTCTTTTTTTAACAGTCAAACATCGTGAGGTTTTGTTATTGTTTGATGGAGCTATTGTATTTGCTTCAAACGGAAAGGGTAATTTTCTATTCTTTTGTTTGTAAATTTCTATTAGACCAGGGTAGATAATTTTTGAAACCAAAAAAAATTACAGTAGGATGAAACCCATTAGAAAAGGAGGGGAATATGATCAAAATGAAAGGAAAAATAAATTACGGTCGATCCGAGTTCGGGAAGTGGGAGGGGGTGAGTTTTTAAGGGTGAAAAATGGTTTATCTTGATTTCCGGCAAAACTACAAGTCCTATGGAAAAAAGTTAAATGGCAAAGTTGTAGGCAATAAAAAGATCTACAACTTTTGTATTTGCAGATTTTTCACATAACCTCAAAATTTATGTGAAAAATTCAAAAAAACAAGTTTTTGGTTTTTTATTTATATCTTTTTCAAAAAAATATTTTTTTCTACGAAATTTGGTGAAAACCTACCTTATTATGTCCCAAATACACTGTAATTTATTTGATTAAAAATATTTATTTTTTCGCTTCATTTTAATTTAATATCAAAAAAGCACCCTAATTTTCAATCGAAAATTCTGACGTCAAAATATCAGCTTTTTTCAAAAAGTTTGGGGGTTTTTTGTTCGTTGAAATATCTACTTTCTGATGGTGTAAAGAAAAATATACATTACTATAGGAAATAACTTAGAAAATGCAAAAAATTGAAAAAACCTCAAATTCGAAAATTTTTTTTAATCATTATGTACAATTTTGAGGTATTTATTAAAATTTACACTTTAATTACTCAAAAAACGTAAGATTTCATGTTTTATTGATAAACGAAAAAATTACAAATTAAAATATACTTCTATAATTAACAAACAAATAAGTTAATAAAGTTAATATTTAATAAGACATCTACAATATTTTGAAAAAGTTGTAGAATCTTCTTTAAATAATATTTGTAGATGCCTATTTATTGCTGTTTTAAGATAATTTATATACCTGAGTGACCTTCGGTGAATTTAAGCCCATTGTAAGTTATTTCATTGAGAAGTGGGGACGGACCTAGGAGGGTCTGGGCCTTACTACATACCTGCTATTTCGTAGCAGCTGTAAAGACCGTTAGCCAGTATTCGAGATACAGAGTAGTGTACAACATCGTTTTTAAAAATACACGTGCAGGCTGAGTTACTCTAAGTGATGTGTGAGAAATTTACTTTATTCAAAGAATCGTTTGGAATCTACATAGCAAGGTAAATACTATCTGTATTTTAATGTATATTAATCAGCTTCAAAATAAAAATAGTAATATTTTTTTTATGAATAGTATGTTTAACGTAACATAACCTAAAAAATTGAAATTGAATGATATTTTAGTACAAGAATAAAAAATTAGTAATTTCGTTTATTTTATACAAACAGATTTAGTTATACTCATGATGTTAAAGTTTCAAATTTTTTGTATTTATTGTCGATTCTCTTCTTGCTAGACGCCACTAAACGATTCAAAGCTGTTTTTTTTATTTCATACACTTGCTTGTCGTCTGACTTATTGCAGATTATACAAACAGATTCTTCCATACTGGTAATCTGAAAGGACAAAATCAAATTAATAATGCCTTCAAAGTTTTATCATGAGTATAGCTAAATCTGTTTGTATAAAATAAACGAAATTACTATTTTTTTATTCTTGTACTAAAATATCATTCAATTTCAATTTTTTAGGTTATGTTACGTTAAACATACTATTCATAAAAAAAAAATATTACTATTTTTATTTTGAAGCTGATTAATATAGATTAAAATACAGATAGTATTTACCTTGCTATGTAGATTCCAAACGATTCTTTGAATAAAGTAAATTTCTCACAAATCACTTAGAGTAACTCAGCCTGCACGTGTATTTTTAAAAACGATGTTGTACACTACTCTGTATCTCGAATACTGGCTAACGGTCTTTACAGCTGCTACGAAATAGCAGGTATGTAGTAAGGCCCAGACCCTCCTAGGTCCGTCCCCACTTCTCAATGAAATAACTTACAATGGGCT